>JAKOOJ010000008.1:59242500-59567500 GCA_022577455.1 Arizona elegans
GGTGAAGTAGAACAAGGATAGATACACTATCTTTGTTCTGCTCCTGTCAGAGACCATCCAAAAGTGCAACAAATGTCATTTCCATCCCATACCCAGATCTGAATCCTGACTGGAAGGGGTCCAGATAATACACTTCATCCATCTATTACTTTCACACCCAGAACACAGTGCTGGAAGAAGGATGATAGACTAGTTGAATCCTTGGTATGTTCCAAAGATTCCTCTACAGAGAAATCTACATACTTAAAAAGGTATTTCTGAACTGGTTTCTAATCAATAAATAATTGAAGGTATTAATTTATTAATAAATTAATTAAGTTAATTCTCTGCAGCAGAACATTTTAAATAGACAAATATTTTCTAGTGGCAAAGAAATGATAAAAATCAGGAAGAAGAATGTGACCTAGATACATAGAATGGACAATCTCAAGGTCAAGAAAAAAAGGCAGCGGCAGCAGAAACAGGGATATCATTTACTGTAGTACAAGAGAGCTATTTCTATACAATGGCAGAACAATACTTTGATTAAAACCAGTCATGGGTATTGTTGTGTGAGAAGTGATTTCAGAGATGATACAAGACTACTTTCCTTAACACTTTTCACAGAGAGGGAGTTAGAAAGTGATGTTGGTAAGATAAATGGTCAGCAAGATCAGAAGAGTTTTCAGGGAAGTGATTCTGGATACTGCATCTCACCCTATGCCTTGAAAAAAATCTATGTGTCTGACAATGCTGCAGTGTTCAAAATACGGAAAATTGTTCTACCAGAAAGATTATTTAATATATACCAAACCGCGGTGGGACATGATTAGAATGCAGTACTTCAGGCTACTTCTCATGACTGCCAACTGTCTGCAATTTGACAGTTCGAATCTCACCAAGCTCAGGATTGACTCAGCCTTCCATTCTTCTGAGGTTGGTAAAATGAGGACCCAGATTGTTGAGGGCAATATGCTGTCTCTTAACCTGCTTAGAGAGGGCTGTAAAGCACTGTGAAGTGGTATATAAGTCTAAGTGCTATTGCTATATTGGAGTGAGAATATATTTGGATTAAAAAAATAACAGTGCTACCACTGTTGGATCCAGATGGTTGGGATGTTCAAACTGCCTCTATTTTGAGAAAAGATATAGGGGGGAAAAAGGACCATAAGGAAGGCTGAGCATCAAAGAATTAAGGCCTTTGAACTATGGTCCCAATCAAACCAGTCAGTCCAAGGGGAGATCAACCCTAACTGCTCTTTAGAAGACCGGATCCTGAAAATGAAACTCAAATACTTTGGCCACTTAATGAGAAGGAAGGACTCACTGGAGAAGAGCCTAATGCTGGGAACAATTGAGGGCAAAAGAAGAATGGGACAACAGAGTATGAGTTGGCTGGATGGAGTCACTGAAGCAGTCAGCATGAGCTTAAATGGTCTCCGGGGGATGGTAAAGGACAGGAAGGCCTGGAGAAAAGTTGTCCATGGGGTTGGGATGGGTTGGACATGACTTCACAACTAACAACAACAAATAGAAAAATGAAAACAAAATCCATTAGAATACAAAGTTCTGGAATTAAAAGCCACTCATTTTTAAAACAATATCCATACCTTATAGCTTGATTAGAAGGCACCAATAGGAATTATAGTTAATTGGTTCCTGGAATATTATGTCCTATTTGGGTCAGCACACGGATGATGCTGAAGAATTAGAGTGCAGCAAAGAAGAGAAATAGCTGGGAAGCTAAATCTTATAAAGAATGGTTAAAGGACCCAGCTGTCTATACTCTTAAGAAAAAGAGAACTGAAGAGAGACATGATAGCAGTCTTTCAATACTTGATGGGCTATTATAGGAAAGAGGCCATGGATTTATTCTCCATGGTGGCTGAGGCTAGGATAAGAAATAATGGATTGAAGTTTTACAAAGGAAAATCTTAACCTGAAATAAGGAGAACTTTTCTGACCATGATGGCTATTAAGCAATTGAATAAGCTGCCTCCTTGAGTCATGAATGCTCCATCATTGGAGGTTTACAAGTAAAGATTGACAGTCATTTCTCTGGGATACTGTGATGATTCCTGCCCTTATTTAGACCAAATGTTTTTTTGAATTCCCTTCCAACTCTATGATTCAATTATTTGGTAAGCCAATGACAAGTGTAAGAGGCCCAGGAACACTCCTTTACCTCAATGAAGATCATACACCAGAGCGACTGATATGGTTCCCATTCCATGCTGCACCTTAAATTCTTTATAATCTATAACAGTGTTTCTCAACCTTGGCTATTTTAAGATGTGTGTGCTTCAACTCTCAGAATGCCACAGCCTGCATAGGATATTTAATATAATATATTATAACCCATATTTGAAGGTACATCTGTTGCAGTGCTCCTACAGTCATGTGATCAAAATTTGTGGTTACATGATAAAAATCGCAGAAAACCTCTGACCCTTCCCCATTCTCACATTGCTTCAGAAGACCTTATTCTCCATATCACATGTGCCATTCTTTTTCCCACATATCCATTCTTGTGAGATCTAGAGAAGAGCAAAAGGTTTCTAAAGGACAGTGAGAAAGGGATGTGTGACTTGGGGAATGAATGTCATATGCAGTTTAGGTTAGGAATAGGATGCACGGACTGGAGAAGAGCCCAAGAAAGCAAAGGCAAGTGGTGGAGAGCTTGAGGCAGCATTTTTCAGAGGCAGCAGCACTGTTGGGGTTGAAGCAGTGGTGAAATCTGAACCAGTTTGCTGGCCGCTAATGCACAGTGCATGCCAAATGCACGCTGCATGCATGCGCATGCACAGTGCACACAAAAAGCATGCTGTGCACGCATACATGCACATTTATGCACCAAACATGCAGAAAAAGGAGGCTTGAGAAGGTAAGGGGGGGGAACAGCTGTGCTGCGTGATTTAGATTCACCAGAAAGCAGGATTTCCTGTTTTGTAGCGATTTTTAATCGCATGGCACAGCTGATCATCGGAAATACCGATTTGGAGGAACCGGTAGGGTTTTTTTTACTACCGGTTAGCCTGAATTGGTAGTTTTTATCATTACCGGTTCAGCCGAACCGGTGTGAACCAGTAGGATTTTATCACTGGGCTGAAGTACAGGCCTGTGGGCAATTGCAGTTGGCTCAGAGTACTGAAGGCACCAGGCCACTACTTCAGCCCAGCCCTGGCATTGTGATGAGTGTCACTGTGAACACTCACTGTGAAGAACAGCCAAAAGGTCATAGATTGTGGAAAGATTAGTGTTGATGGGGGTGGGGGATTGCTGTAAACCCCTGCAGTCATAAGCACTGCTGGGCTGGGTGGGGTGGCTGATATTTCCAGAGGCAGTTTTGGCTGTGTGCCCCTGTCAGGGCTGTCTCCAACCAATCCCTAGGAAAGAAAATCCTTGACTCTATGGATTTAGAGAAAAGGTACTTTTACTAGAAAAGAACTGATTGTAGCAAAAGTCAGACAAGGTCTAAAGCAAACACGACCAAAAAGACAAATTGAAAATAACCCCAGGGCTCACCAACCCCCAAGTAGTTAGGTAACCAGAGTGTCACTGCGTTTTTTTATTTACCAGCTGAGCTCATTATTTCTGGACTGTCAGACTTTCCGTAGCTTGCCAAGAATTGTTATCAGTAAGCTAAACTGCGTATGTACTCCATCCACATTCCTTCACTTCTCTTTCCTTTGTTCTCTTGCCAGGAAGGTCCGGCTAAGAAATAGCCGGCACGAACTTTTGCAAAAATGTAACAATTAATTTTCTTAGTTAGTGAGATGTTTTATTTTCTTTATAACAAATAAATGAGTTTTCTTAGAAGAAATATCTTCGGGTTTTGTTTTCTTAAAGTATACTTGCAAGGAAAAGTCTCGATCCACTCCTTGTAATCAGGTACGTTTATCCCAAAAGCAGAATGGGAGTAATCAACACCCTGACACAGTCCAATCATCAGCCAGGAAAATGTTTTGGGAACATCTCTGGACCAGGTGCTCCTCTCCGCCTTCATACATACCATTCCCAGGACAGTTGGCCTTGAAGATGTTAAACAATCCAAGCTGATCTGTCTGAGTCCAAGACTCCCCAACACTTCCCAGCAATTCTGGTCTCACACCATCTGCACATTTTCCCTCCAAAATACCAATTGCTCCCTCCCTTCGTTTCCATGGCACCTGGTAGCAAGCTTGAAGGAAAGCGAAGACAGCCAGGCTGACAGCCCCACTGTAGCAGTTCCAACTCATAGCCCTCCCAGAGTCTTCCCACTCTCTGGCAGCAATCTGTGCTCCTTACCTGGGACACCTTCTGTTTAACGACCCACTATGTGTTAGTTAAGTATGTGGGCTCACTTTATAACTGCATCACTTAAGTAAATGCATAAGTCAATGACTAGATGTACTGTAATGACAAAGAAAAGATATATATAAAGACATTACTTTCTTCTTCATCTAAAGAGGCATAAATTATTTTATTTTATTATTTTATTTTATTTTATTTTATTTTATTTTATTTTATTTTATTTTATTTTATTTTATTTTATTTTATTTTATTTTATTTTATTTTATTTTATTTTATTTTATTTTATTTTATTTTATTTTATTTTATTTTATTTTATTTTATTTTATTTTATTTTATTTTATTTTATTTTATTTTATTTTATTTTATTTTATTTTATTTTATTTTATTTTATTTATTTATTTGATTTTTATACTGCCCTTCTCCAGCAGGACTCAGGGCGGTGAACAGCCGAGATAAAACATAGCATATAAAATTTAAAAATAGTTTAAAAGATATTAAATAATTTCGGCCCACAATTTAAAACAACCCAGTTAAAACCAATTTCAAATTAAAACCAAAAAGGATGGGATCAAGCTAGCCCGGCTAGATGAAATAAATGAGTTTTCAGGATATGGAGAATTTTAGTAACTTATCACCTTCTTTAAAAATATAACAAATAACCTTTTCTTCCCATATTTCATCTCTTATCCTTAAAGTTTTGTCATTCAGTCCTGATGGGCAAAAGTTCATTAATGTGATCTCTAAACTTGGTTGTTTTCTTGCAGATGTTTCATTCCCTAGTTTGGGTAATGGAACTTGTGCAAGAAACAATCAAGCTCAGAGAGATCCAAGGACCCCTCATTTCAACCCTGAGCTACAAATATTCTCCTTTAAGGGTTACCAGAGATAACAATACATCTAATTTAAGGTTAATAAAATAAATCAATTTTATATTCTTTCCTTTTACCTTTAACAATCTTGGTCTTTAATCCCTTCAAATAATATCCTAGAAATTGATTCCCTATTATTTATTTTTCTATGTTCCTTCTGAAAACATCTTTTATAACATTTACAGGTCTCCTTTGTAAATCCAATATAGGAAAGTTATCCAAGTCACTCTTCCGCTTTGTCATTTGCATGTTCTTTTTATTATTGAGACATCAGCGACTTTCATTTGTATATTCAATGTAACATCTTTTTCCATATCATTCTAGTCACCTGCCATTTTAAATCCACTTTCAAATCAATTTCAGTCTTGTCCTGCAGAGTGTGATCCTCTTCTATAATGTCTTTTAAACACAGCCTATTTATAATGGCAGACATTCTTAAAATTTTCTTCTGGTTGCATTATTCAAAAATATCCTTCAATATATTAAAGTATTTTGCTCTATTCTCTGATTTAAATAATAATTGTAATATTTAGTTTCTTCTGGTTACTTTTGGAGTTCAATCTTCTAAGTCCCAGCATCATTTTTAAAGAATTCAAAACAGCATTTTCCCATTGTAAGAATTCTTACAATTAATCCCAAAATCTTATTTCAAATACACCTGGATCCTAAGTCCATTTGCAACTTTCTAATATCAACATTTTGCTGTTTAGGATTGATGTGATTGAGCAATTAGAAAAGGTAAACAGCATTAAAGAGTAATTTTTATAACTTTCTAAATGATTTTTTATACCAATCCTATTTTTTTATATAGTTATGTATATATGTATATATACTCCAAAATTAAGTGATGGGAAGAGTTTCATACATTATTGATCATTGTGCAGCTATTCTATGAAGAATAGAATGAGAAAGAGGCCTTATTTGCTTTGTTTTTGACACGAAATTATCATGAAACTTTAACACTGAAATTTGTCAGTTTGCTTATGAATGCTAAAGGTGTGATTCTGGAAAACTTCATGTGATTCATAGAAAATGGATTCCTGCTCCGGTGCTACAGCTTTGGAGGCAAAAGATACTTTTTTTGACCATTTCAAATGCGATCCTAGAACTTATCTCTGAGAAAGATAATTTTCTCCTTCTCTTGGGTAAGAACAATTATTGCGATCTTTCCAATTCTCCTTCAGTTTTCTCTCCTGAAGATTTCAACATTTATAATGTAATTTATGTACTTCTTCTTGTTGTTGTGTCATATCCGTCATCGGATGTTGGCGATCATGTTGGCAATCTTATTTTTGTCAACAGCCATATGAAAAAGTGCTGCTGAGTTTTGTCCAAACCAGTCCCTTAGGTTTTGAAGCCATTTATGTACACAAAAGGAATAGTCCTGTTTTCAAATTTTGGTGAGATACTGTGTTTTCCCGAAAATAAAACCCTGTGTTAATTTTTTTTGAACCCCAAAATAAGGTCTTGGCCTTATTATTGGGGGAGGAGGTGTCTTACTATTTTGGGGGTGCAGGAGATAGCAAGCGTGGCCACCTCATGGCTTCTTCTGTGTTGCGCTGCTGTGGCAGTGCAACACAGCCGCTCGTCAACTGTTCGCTGAGGCAACCAAAGGTGGGACTCTCCTCAGAGTTCTTGGCACTTGCCTGCCTCCCATCCATCCACCAATCCATCCACCCCCTCGCCTGCAAACTCCCTCCCCACTCTCACCTCTCTGCTGGGCAAACCCCGGCAGCCCCAGGCGCTCAAAGCCTGTGCCTGCCCGGCTCCCTTTTCCACAGCACCAGGATCTTTATTGAGGGGGATGGCATGTGGGGTGGGGGAGAAGCAAGATGCGTGGAACAAGACAGGGCTCGCTCCTATTGCCATCTCTTCTGCCCCCCCCTTGCTAGGGGCCAGTGAAACACGAGACACACGTCTTACCTGCCTTGCAGCTCTGTCGCGTGTGTCGCTGTTGTCTGCAGGCAAACATGTAGGGTAAAACCAAACTTCTCATGAGTTCGAGAAGTTTGATTTAACTCGTGAGGGTTTTTTTTACCCTATGTGTTTGCCTGCAGACAACGGCGAGACACATGACAGAGCTACAAGGCAGGTAGGACACATTTCATGTCTCCCCAGTCCCACTCCTCCCCACTTGCAACCCCCAAATTGCATTCAATTTGGGCAGGGACAGGAAGCCCTGCCATGCCCAGTGAGAGGGGGAGAAGAGAAGGCAAGAAGAGTGAGCCCTGTCTTGCTCCATGCATCTCACTTGTACCCCACCCCCTCAATAAAGAGATGGGCACTGTGGAAAAGGGACCCAGGTGGGCATGGGCTTTGGGCGCCTGGGGCTGCTGGGAGTCACCTGGCAGAGAAGCGGGAGCAGGGCGGGAGTTTGCAAGCGAATGCTTCCCCTTTGCCTTCTCTCCCAAAAGCGCTCCTCGGGTGCAGCCACTTCTGCAGCAGGAGACTTGTGCCTCGTGCTGGCCTTCCGACAGGTATCATAGCAGCAGCTATCCACAATTTGTTAAATCTTATTTCGTCCTGACCTACGTGGCCCAGTATGGTTAGGATGAAATAAGGGTAAAAAAATTATGGATAGCTGCTGCTTCTTAAGGCCACAGAGAGGCACATGGGGCGCATCACTTGGCCTCCTGCTGCAGAAGTGGACACAATCCATGGAAAAAACAGCCACGCTTGCTGGACAGCTTATTTTCAGGGGAGGGTGTATATTTATGCCCACCTCAAAAATCAGGCTTGGCCTTATTTTTGGGACATGTCCTATTTTCAGGGAAAATTCCAAGATATTGTTGGATTGCAATTTGCAACTCTTAATGTTCTTGATCATTGACCTCGTTGATCAAAAATGTCATGGAGTAAATTCCAAAGAATCTAAAACTTTACAGATGTCTTAATACCCAGTTCAAATCATGCTTTCATAAGAGTAAGCAGTAACTTATAAATTATATTATGTGGAATATCTTTCCCCCATAGTTTTTTTTTAAAAAAACATACTGAAAAATGAAATGGAAATTAAATGGTGAAGCCTTAAGATGATAACATGAATTATAGACTGAAGTATAGAAATTGTACTTCTGGATGGTTCGTTAAGAAACAATGTATTAAAAACTAGCATAGCAATTAGGTTGAATGAAAGAAATCAACAACAGAAACAGGTTATAAGAAACGGCTCTTGGAAAAATGTAGGAAGTATGTAGCATAATCTGAACTCTGAATGCAGGTACCATTTACAGATGTTTGAGTTACAAGTGTTCCTATATGATCTTGGTTTATTTGCAAGGCCTTGATTTGTTAGCAACCTGTATTCAAGGAAATGGTACAGAAGAGAGGACAGAAGTCATAGCTTTATCTGACTCATTGGGGAGTGATAAAATACTTCCCTGTCTGGCAGGCAACCTTTACATCTTAAATGTAATTACATTTACACCTTTAGTTGGATTCAGTGGCTCACAGAACAAAAGAATTCATGAGTCATGCATATGTATATCCCTGCTTTACGAAACAGCTCTTTTTACACTTGAAGTGCTAAAGGAACAGAAAAAACGGCAGCAAATGAGTCAAATCAAGAAATTCAGGCATGTTCAGAATTTAAACCTTATGGCATACACAGAGAAGCAGAATATTAGCTTTTATAGAAGCCTCTCTTCATTGTTACTGCCATTGTTTATACCTGCACTGAAGCATCTTATCTACTCAAGAGGAGTTCTTGTCGTCCTGGAAAAGCACTGACTTCCAGAGAAAGAATTATTATAGAGCGTCTGGGGTAGCTTTTGACAGCACTGAGCTTCAAGCACAAGATTGAAGCACTTCAATATTATCCTACCTTCTGGCCTGAATCATAATCACTTGGATTTTTGGGGTGAGCTGCTTGAATGCCTGGATCACTGCTATCTCATATGCTCTGAATTAGATTTAAATTTAGCTTTTTCTCTCCTGACCTTTGCTTCAGTTCCTAGCTGCTGCTGGATGGGAGTGGGCTGCAGAGTCAACACCATTACCTCCTCCACCTACAACCTTATTCAGCATAACACCAACTGGTGTCACTACTGCTGCCCAAGATGAGAAGGCATGACATTAAAATTAACTTTTCTTTCAGCAGTTGTCTTTCATCTCTCTTGAGCAGACAACATGGCACTGCTCTTCCTTAGCCTTGGCATGTTATGGCCTAGCTTTACTAACCATGATTTCTTCATAGGTTTTTATACAATGATAGAGATTGAAGTATGTACCTAGCTAATCCTAAACTTTAAAAAAAAGGAAAAAGTGTTATAATAGAATTGGATTGTAGAGCTTGCCTCAGAACAAAGTAGCAATCAGATGTTTACCTCTAGTTACCAACACTCAGCATAAGCACCAGTTCAGTGCTGAGTCTCATGTTCCATAACAGCAATTTCTTCCTCTGTAATTCATGCTCCAGTTAGTCTACAATGCAATTAGCTCCAGAATGGCTCCCCCAGGGTGCCACATGCTCCTTAAATGTCTTCTTCTTTCACTCAGATTACAGTCTGTTGAATAGATGAATAGCAGGAGGGGCATGACAACTCTCTCCTGTTGTACTGGTGCATGTTATTTCAAAACACATCCCAATTGCAAAAGGCAAGAAAACTTATAATCACAACAGCTAAACAGAATGGAAGATTGAAACACTTCTACTTGGAATAGCTGTATCAAGAATCTATGAAAAAGCACCAGAACCACCTCAATATGCATGAAATGGTTTATGGCCCAGAATGTTTTGCATACCTCTAATATAATTCAAAATTTAAGCAGGCCTCAAAGTAGCTCAAAAAGAAAACACAAAGCAAAAATATCCATGCAATTACAAGGCTTCATTAAATCCTAATCTTTATATTTACTAGTTAACTGTGTTAAATAAACCATTTCATTTTATTAGCAAAGCATGTTGTAAAAATTACATCCCTATTAAGAATACTTCCTTCACCCTAAGCGAGTTGAATAGCTTGGTTGGTGTACTTCAAATTAGCTTTTCCTTAAAGAAATACATCCATCAATATTATTTTTTCTACTATTGGATTTTAAGAGTTATGTGTTGACTTCTCATATGGTACATGCTTATAGTAGCCTTTCATCAATACAGTATTGAAAATAAGTAGATCTTTTACAGAGATTACAATAATGAAGTGTTTGCTTGGAAAGAAGGTAGCTTGAAAGGACAATTTATTTTTTAGAAAGACTATTGTCCTTAATTCTTTCCTTCTCAGCTGTGCATGCATTTGAATCAATCTGAATAGATGTTTTCCATGGTTTCTTATTCAGGCTATCATGACACATAATTCTAATAATACATTTGCATTCTTGCATAATAAATGTAACATACACAACACAACACCAGAGCAGTTATCTTAGAGCATATTTCTTTTTTCCCAAGTTACATTTGCTTTTCTGTACAGAATATAAACATTTTTCATATCCCATACATTCAAAGCCATAATGAAAGACACCATGTCAAAGTTAGGTAAACTTCTGCTTTTTCCAGAGTTTGTTGTTGAAATTACTTTGGAAAGCATCAGTAATCCCAAATTGTAGGCCAAGACTTTGATCATTACATCAGATGACTTTCACTTATGGATCTCCATTTTTGGCAGCATTGGCACCAATATATCATGCCACTGGCAGAAACAATTATTAGGGTGTCATATGGCAGGATCATATTTCCAGAGTTTTGACATTTCCAATAGAAAGAAATCAAATTGATTCACCATTCATTTCTTCTGTAATTCTTGTTCATTGTGCCAAATTTATCCATGTCTGATGTTTATCTCTTTTGCAGGTTGAACAGGATGGAAAGAATTAATGTGAAAAATAAAACTTTCAGGGAAGTTTAATTATAAACTGTTGAGCTTGTTGTGATAAATTTGAAATGCGGTTTTAAAATACTGATCTGGAAGCTGCAAATAATCCTCAACCAGATAGCTTTTGCAGTTAGGAACAAGTCTTTCATGTGCATAAGTATTTCTTGCCTACATCATGACCTCTGAGAAAAGTCATCATAACAAAATATATGAGAAATCCATTTCAAGACAGGCAAGTTATGAGCATATTTAACCTCTTCCGTCTAACTTTCCATACTAGCTGTATTATTTGTTAGATTTATAGCCTGTCTCATTTCTCTAGGAGTTAAAGGTGAGCTATATAGCATACCTTCCTTCTTTCTTTTATAACAAAAGGCTGTGTTTGGGCTGAAATATAGTGGCTAGCCTCTTATGGCATGCTGAAGACTGACAAATCTGGGTTTGTCTTTTCCTGATCCAACATCTTAAGCATTATATCACATTAGTTTAGTTTAGGTTTGTATCCATCCCAAATGTACCTTTCAGAAGACTCCTGGTGAAAAGATAAAATATAAACATATAATCCTTTGTTAGTTTGACCCACATATAAAACATTGGTCTAGAAGCATTGATGCATTCTTTTCTTTTCACACTGTATGCAAATTTTAATGGTACTACAAAAGGCTTCTTTTTTTAAAAAAATAAAGCTTATATTTCATTCTTAGATAGTTCTTCTTGAAGCAATTTTTCTTTAAATGTGATCATTAAACTACCACTGGATAATATTTTATATAATATGTATTTTATCCAAAAATATCCATCAAAGCACTGAAATCCACTTAAAAGACTTCTGAAGTAGGACAATGAATGGTTTCTACTGTCATCCATTTTTCTTGATTGACGAGATTCATAAATGAACGTTCAGGAATACTGCATAGATGTATTTGGGAAAGTTGAATTTTTAAAAGAGTGCTAGGGCAGAATTGCATTAAAGTTATATATTACAGCAAGATGCTGAAAAAAACCATATTGAGGGTTGTTTTAAATGTTATATCTTTATTGGAGCAATTATATAAACCACATAAAAAGATATGCATTTAACTGTTTTAAATATCAAAATACCATATTTTTTGGAGTATAAATCATACCTTTTTCCCCCAAAAAAGAGGGTGAAAATCTAGGTCCGTCTTATACTCTGCACATAACCTGGCTCAGCCTCTGAAACAAAAATATTTATTATTATTAAATTCTAAAATTGCGATGTGCAATGTATTCTCCCATAGTGGGAATGGATATAATATAGCTGAATTATGATTGAATTAATTTCTATCTAAGGAAAATGAGGGAAAACATTTTGGAAATTAACAGTGGATGAACACAAACATTGTAGGTCACATTTTCTATTTTATTTACAACTGAAGACACTTGTGAGTTGAAGGAAGACAAATTCCTCTGTAAGTCATGCTAGGCTTCATCACAAGTATGTTTTTCAAATGTATAGCCTGATTTTTTTTTATATTAAAAAAATAATTGTCAAAGGAAGCTCTCTTACTATATATGAGAGGTAGGTCACTGATCACTGAGAAATGTGAAGTGACAGAAGTTCAGAGGCTGAAGTTTGTAATGCACATAAATATGCTATGAGATTTCAGTTTTACTGAAGTGCCTTACTGATACAGATACTCCTATTTTATATATCACACATTAAACCCCACATTTGTATATATACTCTACAATCTCACCCTAACCAACATTAACATCAAACGTTTTCCTGTGAATAATAAACATTTCAAAGATACCAAAAGAAAAAGTATATACTTCATTTCATCTAGAGAATTCATTCTTCATTTTCTAACAAACGAACAAAGGCTTTCCCATGTAATGAATCATTCATGACAGAAATCATTTTTTTCCTTTAGTCTAAAATATATATTAAAAAGCCCAGTATAGTATTTTGTTAAAATGTCCTTGTAGCAGAAAATAAATTTAAAATATTTAGAATGTCAGTGCAGCTTAGCAGTAGTCACAAATCTATAAGATAGTTGCTCATTCATTCAGCCAAATGTTTAGACTTCATTTGCTGTTTTTATCCACCTATTGAGTCCTTCCCAAAGACCTGGGATAGGCAGATGTGGATGTTTAAAGGTATGAAAGCAAGGGTGAAATCCAGCAGGTTCTGACAGGTTCTGGAGAACTGGTAGTGGAAATTTTGAGTAGTTTGGAGAACCGGCAAATATTACCTCTGTCTGGCCCCAGAGTGGGGTGGGAATGGAGATTTTGCAATATCCTCCCCCAGGAGTGGGGAGGGAATGGAGATTTTGCAGTATCCTTCAGCCTGGAATGGGGTGGGAATGGAGATTTTGCAGCATCCTTCCCTGCTACACACACCAAGCCACACCACGCCCACCACACAGAACCAGTAGTAAAAAAAAATTGAATTTCACCACTGTATGAAAGGTATTGTCGCAGGATGCAATCAGTTCCAAAAGCTGCCTTTTGCAATTGACGAATGATTACTTTCTCAATGCCAATGGTATTCAATTGTGCTTCAGATGTTTTGGGATTACACACAGTGTACTAATCATCATCATCATCATCATCATCATCATCATCATCATCATCATCACCATCATCATCATCATCATCACATCGTTCCTCCTGACTCAGCTACTCTGGATAGCTCACAAATAAAAAAAAAACAGTAAGAATTTTTTAAAAAAAGATGTAAAAGATGACAAGAATTGGACAAGAATGAAAAAGAAACAAACCCACAAATATAAGGGAATTTGTTCATCTTTATCAAAGACCCAGGTAAAATCCAGATCTACAGACCACTTCAAAACCCTACCATAATGGGATCATCCATATTCCAGGGATCTCATTCTAGACAGTGGATGCTGTTACAGAGAAGGCTCAATTCCTGACTCCTGATAGCTACATTGAGGAGACAGGCAATGCCTCAAGTAGCCAGGCTCTATGCCATGAAGAGTTTTATAGTAACAACTAGTTCCTTGAAACATGTCTGGAAGCAAACTGGCATCTAGTGCAGCTCATGCAGCAGAAGTGTTATATGGGCATACAGAGGCATATTCACACCTAGTTGAAGTTTTTCAAGGGGGGCCCATGAAGAGCATGTTGCAGTAGATAAGCTGTGAGTACTCAAGCCTATATAATATTGACATGAAGCCACCGGGCAAGATCATCCATCAACATGGCAATCAGTTTATCAGTATGCTGATGTTACTCTGTTAAACATCTCCTCCCTCAGTGACCAAGCGATGTTGTCAAGTCTTTCCCATTCTTTCAGTAATGCATGCATTTTAATCTTTTTTTCAGTGCATTTCAATATTCTTTCAATGCATGCATTTTTATATTTGTGGGGTGTTTTCTCCATTTTGTCAGATTTCACTTTATTTATTTCTTGGATTTATGTGTCACCTATCTTGTCAACAGGTGACTCTAGATAATTATTCTAAAAGCAATAAAACAATACATAAATGAATATGAATTGAACAAATGAAATCTTTCCCCTGGTCCTCGAGACCTTGAAGGTCTGGTTACCTCAACCCTGGAAAGATGAACTTGGCCCACCAAACCTAATAGAGAAGACATGCTCTGAGTCTCTTTTATTAAATAATACCATCTTGTTAATACAATCAGGCTTTCTAAATGGCAGCATATCCCCAGAGATTTTGATGGCCCTAGCCTTGTTAGTCTTTCATAAGGTATTGAAGATCTGGCTGTACCCCAGGCATTTGGTAAGATGGGCAGATGAGCTCCATTGTTATTGATAAGTAAGATTATTTTTTATCATTGGGCACCTGGGGAAGGTGTTGTATGAGATGGTTTTCTGTGTTTTAATCCTTGCTAACTGCCCAGAGTAACTTCTGTGAGATGTGCAACTATATCAATTGATCAATTAGATAAAAGCAATGATGTACCAATAATCCATCTGCCTATAACATTTAACATTTATAATGGTCCTGGTTTAGCTGTTGGGCAGGCCAATCCAAAATCACAGCTGAGAAGATTTCAGTTTTGAGTATGCTTCCTAGAATTTTCTACAAGAAAGTCAGTAAGTTATAAATGAAAAAGTGGGTATTCCTGTATTTTTTAATTCTTTTACTGTCATTACAAATTTTCCCATTGTTTGTAAAATGTCACACTAGTTTAATGGCATGGAGGATAACCAGGCAAGCTTAAGTTTATTTTACTCATTTACTGCTTTTCTGATCGCAGAATGAGACCGGGGGGAGGGAGGGAGAGAAAGGGGGGAGAGGGAGAGAGAGGGAGGGAGAGAGAGAGAGAGAGAAGAGAAGAGAAGAGAAGAGAAGAGAAGAGAAGAGAAGAGAAGAGAAGAAAAGAGAAGAGAAGAGAAGAGAAGAGAAGAGAAGAGAAGAGAAGAGACGGTGGGGGGGGAGGTAAGAAAAGATCTTATGATCCCTGGGATAATTTTCATGACTATGGATAATGGTTTAAAACTAATTAGGAATGATCCTTATGGATATGGGAAGCAACATAGTAAGCTACTGTGTTTTCAGTTGGAAGCATTGAGATGGTACACCTCATTTTTCCACATCAAGGCAGTGTCTCTAAGGAGATCCCAGAAATCACTATCAAACTAGCTTCATGAAGTAAAGTGGCATGACTTTTCACAGGCCAAATAATTAACTGATGGAATTTAGCTCTACAAATTGTAGTAATGGGTTGAGAACATTTTAAAAGAGGATTAGACAAATTGATAAAGCCCCAATTACTTTCATGTCAAGCCAGTGGGATTCCTAAAAGCAACAAGCAGGCCACTGTGGGTAACAAGGTGCTGAACTGGATAAATCCTTGATCTAATCTCATTAGCTATGCTCTGATGTCATGCTAGGCATTATGCAGGAGCATGGCCAGAGCACAGCAGTTGCCACAGGCAACACTATATCAATGCTTTTCAGAAGGCAGCAAATTGTCACTTGTTGTTCTGCCATTTAGAATTGCTGCCTTGAGCACAAAGATGTCCTGAGCTATATCTTCATGGCAGAGATTATTTGGTAGGATGGCATGGTGGAAGAATAATTCTTACAGGGGAAATGGTATATGTGACCACACTAGTAAGTCATTACAAAATTAGCGGGCAAAATTTTAAGACTTCTCAGCTGGAAATAATCATAACAATAATAGTAATAGTTCTCAGGAAATGATGGTAATTGGGAATAGAATTTCCATCATGAAGCGGTGCAATTATAAATGTCATGTTGCTGCATCGCATAGTGATGGAAATGTTGGCAGTCCCCATTGCCATCATCAACTGAATCCCACTGGTCATTAGGTGAAAACCTATTCAATCCAAGCCATTCCAGGCTTCGTCCTATTATATTCTTAGCACAGGCATGAATTGGGAACGAGATTGGTATTAACTGAACTCTTTATTTGCAAACTAACAAGCTTGAACAACAGAACTGAACTGAGCCAAGGCAAATTGACAGCACTTAAAAACCCCACCAGCTGTCACAGAACACCCAATCAGAAAACATAGAACTCCCACGCCTCTTGGCCAATCCCCGGGTGGCATCCCTTGTTGCAGGGAGCCGCCAAACACAACACTCCTTCACCCCCGGTTTGAACAGACATAGTCATTAAGATATTCAGGGTGCCTGCACAGGCGAGATGAACATCTTAGTGCAGGCGCAGCTACTGAGAGGAACAGATCAGAATCAGGAACAGGCATGGCCGGCGAGTTGTCCAGACCGGTGGGAGGTACTGATGTCACAAGTAAATTTCGTGTTGGGCTTTGGCCGCGGAGGCCAGGGGATGGTGCGTCAGCCACAGGAATAACTCTGGGTGCTGCCGCTACTGGAGGGCCCAAACTCAGGGCACTGTCGGTCCAAACATCTGGTCCACGTGTCGGCACCATGATCGCCCATCAGTCAGTAGGATCCTGTAAGAACAGGGGCCGGTTATAGCAGTCACCCGTCCCGGCAGCCAACGTGCATCGCCCCCAAAATTTCTAGCAAAAAGTAGGTCTCCTTCCTTAAACACCCTGAGCCCCGCACTGGTACCCTGGTAACTGGGTAGGGTGCAAACAATCCAGTACCATTCGCAACCGCCGGCCCATCAAAACCTCTGTGGGACTCTGGAGGGTGAGCGGGCAAGGAGTCGCGTGTTGGGCGGACAGATATGTAGTAATCCTCTCCTGCCAGTCACCTGAAGTTAGCCTGGCTAAAACCTCCTTGGCAGATCGCATAGCCCGTTAAGCCAAACCATTTCCAGCTGGATGGTAAGGGGCAATTGGGGTATGACGGGCTCCCAGACTCGCAAGGAAGGACTGAAAGGTGGCAGAAATGACTGGGGGCCATTGTCAGTTACGACCACATCCGGGATCCCATGGGTGGCGAATAGGCACCATAGCACCCACACCGTGGCCTCTGTGGTGGGGGACATGCATGAGTTCCAGTTCTACCCATTTAGACAGTGCATCTACAACGATCAAGAAGTGCCGGCCTAGAAAGGGGCCAGCAAAATCCAAAGGCAGCCTAGACCAGGGCCCATGGGGAGCTTCCCATTCCCTAGGAGGGGCGGATGGAGGGGCCGGGTGGGACGACTGACAAGGCTGGCAACCCGAGACCCATTCAGCGATATTGTGGTCAAACGATAGCACATAGCTACACCCTAACTCTTTCATGCGTACAATGCCAGGGTGGCCAGTATGTAGGCACCGAAGTACCTCATGCCGGAGAGAAGGGGGAACGACTACCCTATGCCCCCACAGTAGACACCTTAGGTGCACAAATAGCTCATATTGGCGATTGCGAAAAGAAGTAAAAACAGAAGGAATCTGCTCCGACGGCCAATCCCTACTGACCCAGCTGAGAACCTGAGACAGGATAGGGTCCCAGAGGAAGTGGGCTGCTATGTCCGTTGCGGTCAGGGGCAAGGATGACTCCTCAACCAGGACGTGTGAGGCCAGGGAGGTATCGAGCACCAGTGCTGCTAAAGGAGAACGACTAAGGACATCCGTGTGTGGAATAAGTTTACCAGGCCGGTAAACTAAGGAATAGTTATAAGCAGCCAGGAAGACCGACCACCGGGACATGCAGGGAGACATGACTACAGGTGTCTGGGGGCTTCCATCCAGCAATCCTAACAGGGGCTTATGATCAGTTATCAGTTCAAACGGCCTGCCATATAAGTACTCATGAAATCTTTTAATCGAAGCTACAGCCGCGAGAGCCTCCCGGTCAAGCTGGCTATAGTTCCATTCTGTGGGGGATAAGGTCCTTGAGTAGAACACTATGGGGGCTTCTAACCTGTTCGGAAAACGGTGACTCAACACTGCCTCTATACCGAACAGAAATGTGTCAGCTGTCACGGTGAGAGGCAAATCTGCACTATATTGGACTAAAACTGCAGATGACGACAACAGGTCCTTAACCGTGCTGAATGCATGGTCGTGTACTGCAGTCCACACCCATGGGGCCGTCTTAGAGAGCAAACAATCAAGGGGTTCGGCCATGGTGGCCTTATGGGGCAAGAACACATTGTAAAAATTTAGAAGCCCCAAGAAGGACTGCAACTCAGCTCAGCAGGTGGACACAGGTGCATGTTTGATGGTGGCGACCTTAGTGGGGGTGGGACGGATCCCCTTACCATCCACCAAATAGCTGAGGAATTCTATCTAGAGAACACCAATTTTGCATTTGTTCTTGTTCAATTTTAAGCCCAATTCCCGGAAATGTAGGAGAACAGCCCTTACTCGCTCGATGAGCTCACTCCGACAAGAAGCGGAGACGAGCACATTGTCGAAGTAAGGGACTACTCCTGGTAGGCCGTGCAATAACCGCTCCATTAAGTTCTGGAAAAGGCCCGGAGCAACATTGACACCAAACTGCAGGCGCCGACACTTAAAAGCTCCTCGGTGGGTTACGATGGTTTGAGCCTCAGCCGAGGCATCATCCACCGGGAACTGCTGGTACATTTGGGCCAAATCTAATTTGTCAAATATGGACCCTGACCCTAAGGAATGGAGCAGGTGTTGAACTACCAGGACAGGGTAAGGATTGGCCGTCAACGCCTTATTTAGTGTACATTTAAAGTCACCACAAATCCTAATGGACCCATCAGGTTTGATAGGGATCACAATGGGGGTTTCCCATTTGGAGTGATCCGTGGGCTCCAAAACACCTTGGGATAAGAGTTTATCGAGTTCTGCATCCACCTTTGGTCTGAGAGCAAAAGGAACTCGGCGTGCCTTAAGTCTAATCGGGGCAACCTGGGGGTCTACATTCAGGGAGATGGGAGAACCCACATAGTGACCCAAACCCCCATCAAAAATGTCAGTGAACTCATTGAAAAGACCCCCAAAAGTGTCCACACACGTGGAGTGAATCCCTGCAATATGCAATCCCAACGACCGAAACCAATCCATTCCCAGTAGACTGGGAAGGAAACCCTTGACCACGATTAACGGGAGAAGTCCCACAAACCCCTTGGTCTCAACTAAAAAGGAACCCTGTCCCAATATTGGAATAAAATTCCCCTGGTAGTCCCTCAATTTGATTGAGCAGGGTTTTAGCCGACTCTTCCATAAGGTCGGTAAGAGCCTCTTTAACACCCCGATGACACAATCGACTTTGCAGTCCCCGTGTCCACCTCCATCTGGCAGGAGGCACCTTCAATGTTCACAGTCATAGAGAGTTTGTTGTTGGAGGGTGATCTGGAAAGGGCAGTCACATCAGTGATGCTGCAGTCGTTCAAAATTAGAAGCACTCCTCTTTAGCAGGACGGCAAGGTCTTGGCACAGCAGCAGGTTTTGGCAGGGATCAGCATGCACGAGCAATGTGGCCCAGTCTCCTACAACGGCGACAAGTAGCAGACCGGAAACGGCAAGTCGCCCTCGGGTGCTGTTCGCCACAGCTGAGGCATCCAGAGGGAGGAGGTTTCTTTGTCCAACATTTGTCCTTAGGCCGGGATTTGGAAGCCTGGAGACGGTCAATCTCAGCCTCATCCTCCGTTGTCTCGTCAGAGATGACGTCTTGCAGGTGCACCTGCAAGACCTGCAAGACGGTAGAATTTTCGAATGTCAGCGGTTGATCTATCAGACATTTCAGCCGCCTGTGCTTCCTCAATCGCGGTTGGAAGATCTAGATTCCATTTGGCCAGTAGGCATCTCTGCAACAGTATGTCTTTAACGCCACAAACCAGCTGCTCCACAAGGGCGTCATCCAGGTCACGGTATTCACAATCGAGGGCAGCTGTATGCAGGCGAGCCACATAATGACTAATGGACTCCCCCTCATCCTGAAAAATCTGACGCAGTTTAAACCACCGGGCGATTCGGGACGGGGCGGGGGAGTAATGATCCTTCAATTTAAGCTGTAGTACGTCCCAGGATACAGTGTGTACAGGAGTAGGTGCGAACAATGCCCGAGCGGTCGCGAAAACCTCAGGCCCGCAAGAGTTCAGGAAATGCGCCCTTTTCTTACCACCAGAAAGATCGGTGAAATCGTTTGCTTCTAAGAAGCATTTGAACTTCACCATATAAGTGTCCCAAACTTCTGAGGAAACATCGAAAGGGGCAAATTGAGGCGGCGCCATCTGTAGTTCTCAACACCTTCGTCGCCAGTATTATATTCTTAGCGCAGGCATGAATTGGGAACAAGATTAGTATTAACTGAACTCTTTATTTGCGAACTAACAAGCTTGAACAACAGAACTGAACTGAGCCGAGGCAAATTGACAGCACTTAAAAACCCCACCAGCTGTCACAGAACACCCAATCAGAAAACATAGAACTCCCGCGGTTTGCGAGGCTACCCCTCTTGGCCAATCCCTTGTTGTCGGGAGCCGCCGAACACAACAGTCCCCCCAGTTTCAAGCCTTAGTAAGATAAGGGATTGACTTATATTCAACTCCCCGACCTGGCTTTCTGCCCCCCCCCCCCATTTCTACCTTTTGACTGGCCTGCACAGCAGTACTTCTAAGTTGTGGTGGCAGGTACCAGCACTGTGGGTGAAATACAGGCCTGGGGCCTTTGGAAGCTTTAACCACCTTCCCCAGCCCTTCCCCAGCCGCCACAAGACGGAGGAGCCTTGTGCCATAGACAGACAACATAACATAAAGCCTGAGCCATCCCTGTACTCTGCCACACCAAGCTGATCTTTGTCATCTTCTTTATCTCACAGTTGACAAGGTGTGCCTGGCCAGGTCCTATGCAAGGTAGCTGGCCTTTTTCCTGAAACTGCATGTATCGGTCTCTAAATTACAAAAATCCTTCTTGCCATGCTTTGAGTTTTCTGAAGCAATGCACAAATACTGTAAATATTTTGATGAAAATGAACGTGGTTTTATTGCAAGGATTTGAAAAGCTGCTACTTCAGCCCCAGTGCCATGGATGTTTCCATTGCTGTCGAGGAGAGCAGCTCTACAAGGTGACCAAAAGGCCAGACTTTGGAGAAGGGATGAGGGAAGTTGAAGTGCCCCTGTGGTTGTAAGCATCCCAATTTTGATCATGTAACTGCCGGGGCACTGGTAACAGCTGAAATGGGTGTAAGTACCATTCATTCAGTGCTGCTATAATTTTGAACAGTTGCTGAATAAATGATTGTTAATCAAGGATTATCTGTAATTATTTGGGCAGCTGTATAGCTCAAATATAGATATTTTCACAGGTAACTTGCAATGTCCAATATATTTTGATTAAAACAAAAACTGTTGCAAACAAGCTGGTCTTTTTTTTTTTTTAATTATTGAAATAGGCGGGTAGGCCTTTACAGGACCTTCAGATGTAATTACATCCTGTTATTATGTATGATATATAGGAAGTTTGAAGCTTTCAAAAAATAATT
This sequence comes from Arizona elegans, assembly GCA_022577455.1. NCBI lineage: Eukaryota > Metazoa > Chordata > Lepidosauria > Squamata > Colubridae > Arizona > Arizona elegans. Next base: position 59,264,266 of record JAKOOJ010000008.1, read on the forward strand.
TACGTATTTTTCCTTCCTCCCAAAAATAAGATAGCTATTTTTAATTTAAAAAGAAGCATATTAAATCGTTGTCCAAAAAGTATAGGTTTACTCTCATAATAGGTTGTGCTGCCCTATTGGAAAACAATGGTAAGGTAGAAGAATTTGCAAGGCTTCGATAAAGCTTCATTTTAGTGAAGGTTTTACTGTTTCATGGCTAATCCCACAACTCGATCAACTCAATGAGACAACATAGTGCTGGGATAATACATTGGCAGAGATCCCAGGCTGATTGCCATTAGTTACTCTTCAATATATATCTGATCCTTGTAGTTCAAAAATCCATAGATGATTACAAAGAGAAATGAATATACCAAAAACCCAATCTCTGTGCTTTGGTCCACAGTTTATCTTTTATCATGTGAATCAAGCATACTTGAAGAAAACAAAAACTGTTGTTCTGTCACTATACACATTCACACAGACTGAATTTATTTATGCTATATTATTTTGAAATTCAAGATTGCATTAGTAAATTTAAATGGCAAAATAGTCAAATGTCAATAATGTGATTTTACTCTATTCCCCAAATTATGAAGACAGCAACTAAAAGGCTCTCTTTGTCCCATTCTTACATTTAAACCAGCCAAAAATCCATTGCCACATAGAGGCTAAATTTGGTTCATTTTGTTGACATGGGGTGGAGGGTTGGGTAAAGATGGAATAGGAACTATCTGAGTTGCAAACTAACTCATTCGGTCCTTTATTTATTCCATCAACACTCCAAAACTGAAGTAAACATCTGTTTTGTGGTATTTTTTATAACAAAGGGAATCTTTACTTCTTAGGGCCCTGCTCCTTTTTGTAATGTCATAACTTCATCACATGGCCCTTTAGAAAGTTGGAAAATAGAGTTATGTACTGGATTTTTCAAACTTTGCCTTCTACTGCTGTAAGTGAAAACTAAATAGACTCACATTATAATTTAAGCATAGTTCTTTTTTTTTAAAAAAAAAAATATCCAGTCAATAGTTGTAAATTTCATGCCCTTCCCAGTAATCTTGTACCTCTTTTCAGAAAAGTTTTCCTTGTAACAGGTATGTTAGATTGTATTTTAGGATTGTAAGTGCAGATCCCTAGCTACGTACCCTCTCTTCTTAAATTGGAAATGTATTAAAAAGATGATGATGTGCATTACTTTGTGACCTATATGCTAGCATTTCTACATTGTTTTGAAATTGAATCTGAGTTCTTCTCAAAGAGGATAACAATTGCAACAATACAAAAATTAAAATACATATCAGTTGCATAAATATTCTATTCCAAAATCACTAGCACATACAGTTTATTCCTCCTCATGTTTATTTGGTGTTGCTTTGGGATTTCATAGAGAAATGGCATATCTTACAGAGATGTCCTTTACACCTAACACTTTCCCCCCTAAGAACTGATGTAGGACTGTGACAATCCTTTTGTCACTTATTTCAGTTTAAGTGACACCATAATATCAGGAATTGCAGTAGCACAGGAATAGTGAAGGAAACATTTTTTTACATACTATATTGATGCCCCTGTACTGAATCTTTAAGGCCCAAAAACTTAAATACCCAGCACCAGCGCATCCATGGAGTAGGTTTAAAAAAAGAGTCAAGATGATGGCTGTTTTTGTGAAATTGAAGCTCCACCCATTTTATGTGCATCATGGATATAAAAAGGCAAGTTATATATAATTTCCTTCAAACATTCTTATCTTACTTGGTCTTGTGAAAATGGATTACAAAACAGTACGAAATGCTACAAGAATCCTCTGACATCAGGAATCCTCCTCCAAAATGACTGGGGAACCTGTTCAGGTAATGAATTATGAACAGACTCTAGACAGATATTTCTCAAAATTTCACTTCTTTTCCCACTCTGGAGTTTTCAAAATAATATACTTTAGAGTTTGGAGAACGTTGTACAGTTCTTGAAGCATGTATCTCTAGATGTTATTGAATAAATCAATAATGATGGATTCTGATTTGGACTCAACTTGCTCTAGAGCAGTGTTTCTCAACTCAACAACTTTAAAATGTATATAATTCATTTCCCATAATTAGCTGAACAATGATCTGCAATGGATGAGACTCCATACTTTCTCTAGGCAAACTATTGCTCTATTTAACAAAATTTGCGATTGAAACTCCTTTCTTTTAATTTTCACCTATTAGTCTTACTCCTCCTCTCATTATCGTTAGGAACCATACCTAAATGCTGTTGACATCTTTTTAGATATCACTAGACAAGTGTTACTCAACCTTAGCAAGACGTTTGGACTTCAACTGCAGAATTCCCCAGCCAGCGTGGGAGTTAATGTCCACACATATTAAAGTTGTTGAGATTGATAAACACTGCTTTGGAGATCCTAACTTTATCTGAATACTCCTTAAAGCTCTCAAAAGCTCCATTTGAGATTTATCCAAATCTAATGAACCCCTTAATTTTAAGGAATATTTTTCATGAGCATATTTGTTCTTTGGCCATTACAGAACTTCATGTTTCATTCAGTCTAAACACTCTTGTTTATCTTTGGGATTTCCTGTCAGTAAAAGGAATTAAAATATTAATTAAGACCTCAAATTATCCCTTAAGAGTGCTTTTTTTCCACTACAGAAGGCAATATTATATGCTGACCATCATAAATTATAATTGCATGATTTGATTGCCTATTTCTCTCGGCTTGCCAAACAAATGAACAGTCAATGCCAATATCCAGCTGAGCTTATAAATATAATATTAAGTATAATGGTTTTGTAGGGATGCCTAATAGCTAGTCATATGGTGCTCACTAAAAGAATATTAACACAGTCCCTGAGATGAGAGATACTTATCTCTTGAAATTCCATTAGGCTACTAGCTGAGAGGTACATCTTAAGTCCATACAAAATTCCATATAGGTGCTTTGTTTTGATAATATGAACAGTTATCCCAGAAGCTGCTTAGTAAGGTAATAGGCTCCCTACTAAAATCAGAATAGCAATGTTGTTTTGTTTGGCCTCAGTCTAAGCCATGGGTTGGCAACCTTAAACACTCAAAGAGCCACAAAGGTCCTAACTGGAACAGCCCCATTCAATTCTGGAACCAACCAAAAGTCCAGTTCCCCCACCATAGAGTCTCCTCCTAGCATGGTGTCCTTTTTCCTCTACCTGTCCTAACTGAAAGCCCTATCAATTGTGGAGCCAACCGGTGACAGGGAGCTGCAGCAGAGAGATGAAAGAGCCACATGCGGCTCCAGAGCCGTGGGTTGCTGACTTCTGGTCTAAGCTATTACTCTGGCAGAAGATGCACCTGATTCCTTCAGGTTGTCATTAAATGTGACAGGGGAGGATTCTATCCATGTACAGTGCATGGCCAAACTAAAAAAACCCAGTGGCTCAATCATATCCAAATATGCCTCAACAGCCATCCTTAAGCTCTGTCCCAGGTATTTGGTAAACAGCTGGTCTTGATGGCTTACAGAAGGTTAAAACAGTGATGGCCTGCTGGGCCATCCATAAGGGCATGAAGGGCATTCCATAAGGTAGAGTTACCTATTCCTATCTGATCTGGTGGGAAAGGAAGATATGTTCAGAGAAAGGCAGTTCCATAAATAAACTGGTCCCATGCTATGTAGAACTTTAAGGTGATAAACTGCATCTTGAATTGCATGCAGAAGAAACCTGATTTCATTACACAACAGAGGTGGGCAAAACTGGTGGCACCCAGGTCTGCATGTGCCATTGAATTCTGAATTAGTTATAACTTCTCGGTGATCTTCAAGGGCAACTCCATGTGGGACAAATTTCAGTAGTCCTAATGGGAAGTGAGCAAGGCACAAGGAAGTGTGACTCCAAGCAGGTCCTCCAGGTCCAGAACAGGCCCCAGTTAGTGCACAAAACAAATGTTTACAATGGCCCCCTAGTCACATCTGTAACCTGATCCTTGAACAGGAGACATGAGTTTTCATTCCATTGCTTCTCATCTATAGTTATTTTGAGCAAAATTATGTTCATAAAATATTAGACAGAATGTGGAGAAGCAATTTTTGATGATCTTCTAGTTCCAAATTCCTTCTTTTTCAACAAAACAACTGCTCTGGAATGTTGCAGGAAGACATAAAGGAAATAATTTTGCTTTTTTCCCTTACTGCTGCCTTTTCTATTTGATGAACCAATTTTTGCTTTAGAAATTTTTTTAAAGGAAAAGGCAATCTAGTGCAAGTTTCAGGGTTACATATTTCATCCTGTATTAAGTACTGAAACAACCAAGAGACAATCAAGGGTGACTGTCTTTATTTGTTATGATTTACATCTCATCTTTCATTCATAATACTTTTTCCTCCACCTCTTCCCAATAACAACCTTGTGTCAGGTGTGCTGGGCTGAGAAAGCACATCATATTGGCTCTCTAGGGCAAGGGTCTCCAACCTTGGCAACTTTAATCCTGGAGGACTTCAACTCCCAGAATTTCCCAGCCAGCTTTGAACACTTGCTAAATTTGAACACTTGCTAAGCAACTGGCCATTAAGCAAGGACCACTTGTCCTTGCTTAATGGCTTAATGGCTTAATGGTTTGCCTTAAGGGTTCAGAGCTGTATGGAATCTGGTTTTCTTTGACCCTTTGGGAGATTGCAAAAGGTCTGAATGCAGGAATCTTTATAGGGGGAATTACGATCATGACCACCTAGCCATGCCCACCCAGTCACATGACCACCTAGCCATGCCCACCCAGTCACATGACCAACAAGCCACACCCACCAAACAAATCACACCCACAGAACCTGTAAAAAATTTTTGAATATCACCTATGCACCGAGCATTGTCTATGTGATTCATGAAAAAAGGGGGGATTGTACTCATCATTTTGATATTTTAACTCTCATACAGATGCTCCTGTTTCCTTCCATGGGTTCAAGAAAACTTGTGACAAGTTTTTGCATCAGTAGAAAACAAAAAAAAGCTACCTTCTCCAACAGAATATAAATATTTACTGTGCATGTGTAGGTTTTAACCATTCCTACTGATGGAAAGATGTTCATACAATTGTAATAATAATAAAAAAATTCATGGCAAGGAGATGGTGCTATTGCTTTTGGCTAGTAATCAGGGGTGGGCTTCAAAAATTTTAGCAAGGAGTTCTCTGCCTAGTTGCTGGGTGGGTGTGGCCATGGTTGGCATGGTCTAGTCAGCCTCTTGCACCATGGCAGGGTGGTGGTGCAAGAGACTGACTAATTTTTGCACTCCTTGGGCTCCAGAGGATTTCCTCAAGTCTCCGGGAGGGGGAACATGGTCTCCCCAGGCTCCGGAGGCCTTCCCGAACTTCCGCTAGGCCTGTTTTTCACCTTCCCTGAGCCTTTGTGGGATGGGGTGGGTGGGGCCAGCCAGGAGTGGGATTTGTGGGTTCTCTGAACTGCACAGAATCTTAGTTAGAGATTCTCCCAAACCCCTGCGAACCCCCAGCAACCCAATCCTGCTGGTAATGTCACATCTCAACTTACAGGAGTAGCTCAACCCATCAGAATGCAATAATGTCAAATTGCTCTAGCAAATCCCCCTTTCCAAGGGCTAATTTCAGCATGCTACCCCGAGAAAGTTCTGGCACCCCTAATCTAACCAGCTACAAAGTTCTTAATCATTTAGCCCAGGATTTCTCCTTTTATCCTACTTCTGAGTTTAGCTCCTCCACTTTGTGTAGTTACCCTGTTGACAGAAGAAACAAACAATTGTTTCTAGATGGTAAAACAAATGATATGGCCCTCCATTAATTCCACTCATTTTCAAGGAAAATTCAGAACATGTTTTTCTGCTCTATTTTTAAGTACAGTTCTTCCTATTATATTGACTTTGGTAATTGTCTCTGTCTGGTTAGAGTGGCTCTGTTGATTGTAGGCTAACCTCCACAATACAGTAGTCCTTTTGCACAAGAAGGACTTCAACTTCAGCCAGTGGGTTACCATTAACTCTAGAAAGTTTCAGATTTCTTTATGCTCAGTATTGCAATACTGTTGCACAGTAAGCATATCTATTTCATAAGTCAAATGCTGATTTGACATGTAGCCATTGGTTTTATTTTTATTTTCATGATGGTTATGTAAATTATTTTCTTCTCCAAATCCTTCTCATTGTCCCTTTGTTTCCAAATGAGTGCAGTTCTACCAGTCCACCAATTTTACAGTTATAGGAGGCAGAAGGTATCACCCTCAGTTTCCAACAGCCATAACATTATACAGTTATTAAACTGTACTTAGTAAGACATGTGGTTATGCCCAGAGGCAATAGAATGATGCTCTGGATCTGTCTGTCTCAAGTGCCAAAATATAAAACTACATGTTAATGCTGAAAAATAGGAAACAGCTAAATAACTATGCAGTATGTTAGAGAAAAGGGAAATATTACTGTACAAATAGAATTCCAGAGAGAGAGAGAGAGAGAGAGAGAGAGAGAGAGAGAGAGAGAGAGAGAGAGAGAGAGAGAGAGGGAGAGAGAGAGAGGGAGAGAGGGAGAGAGATTGTCTGACTATCTAAACTATTACTTATGTCCTTGAGTTTCAGTATATGTTCATTAAGAAGTTGCTTGGAGAAAGATCATTTGTCTTCAGCTTGTAGGCAGTCCCTTCTTTCTCACTTTAAACACATATAAGAGATAAATGAAACTCAGGGGTGGATATTGCTTTGTTCAGCCCAGCCAGCAAAAGAGATTATTATAAAATAAACCCACCTTCCTAACAGACTTGATGGAATTATAAAGGAACAGCTTGGTTTTCAGCAGTTATGCCTTTGTATAAATGAGATTACAGGGGAGATGCATCTTTGGAAAACAAAAGCTTTATTCTAGGCCTCACAACATGAGATAATTCATCTGATACTGTAGGAGCCAGGATGGTGCCTAATCAAAACTAAATAGTTGCTGAAGGAGCAAGGTCAATAAAAGGAAAAGGCATTATTCTTTCTGCTGATTGAGACACACAAGGGCAATATAGTTTGGGATCTAGTAATGAATCTGGAGAGGTTTTGGCCTTCTGAAACTTGTCACTAGATTATCATCCCACAAAATAAATTTGGTTACCAAAAACATAACTTAAATACCGGTAGTATTTACAGTTTATACACATCTGGATTGAAACGTATTAGACTTCAAAAGAGGCAAACTGAATAAACAAGGTTAAAAAGAAGCAAAAATCTGAGAGATAATTATTCTTCCTCAGGGATTTGGCCATGAATTTATCTTACCAGGTTCTCTAAAAATAGATGTTGCTAAAAATGCCCATTACTATATAGTGTTTCCTGATTGTAGGAGTTTCAGAGAAGATATTTAGTCTTTCACCTTGTAAATAATTTATATTTACATGATTATTATTTTATAGTGGTTGCTCTTTTATGATGTTGTGTTTCTCTAATATGTGTTTTTAATTCACTTGTTTTGCATTTGTTACAAATATTTTATCATTTGTATTTTCTAGAACAGTGAAACATAAATTTAATATCAGTAATAATTAAGCTGAAATGCATTTTCCAACTTTCAAATGGCTCCCCCAATTCTCTTCATTTTTTAAACTTCTCTTTCTTACCCACTTCACTTTTGTCTCTGTTCTCCTCCTACTCTGATACATTATTTCTTTTCTTTTCTTCTAACAATCTAGTTGTACCAGTCTAGTAATCAAAATTAATCTAGCATGATGAGAAAATTCTGGTCTCTTTTGATTTGTTCCTCTACATAGACACAATGCATGTCATATATATATATATATATATATATATATATATATATATATATATATATATATATATATATATATATATATATATATATATGCATATTCTTTCTAGCCAGGTTTTACCTACGTAAGCTAGGTTGTTCTGCAGCTCTGGCTGTGTGAAATCTCATTCACCAACCTCAGAGCTCCTCCTCTGCTGACAAACTGCAACTCTGCGTTGCTCTCTGGGAGACTCAGATAGCTATTTCTGCCTTATAAGGCTTCGTCAGTGAGCCACACCCACTTCTCAGATATTCCCCCTGTAAAGGTACAATGTGTCTTTTTCTGTTTTTCGTAGGCTTTTATGTGCATATTCTTTCTAGCCAGGTTTTACCTACGTAAGCTAGGTTGTTCTGCAGCTCTGGCTGTGTGAAATCTCATTCACCAACCTCAGAGCTCCTCCTCTGCTGACAAACTGCAACTCTGCGTTGCTCTCTGGGAGACTCAGATAGCTATTTCTGCCTTATAAGGCTTCGTCAGTGAGCCACACCCACTTCTCAGATATTCCCCCTGTAAAGGTACAATGTGTCTTTTTCTGTTTTTCGTAGGCTTTTATGTGCATATTCTTTCTAGCCAGGTTTTACCTACGTAAGCTAGGTTGTTCTGCAGCTCTGGCTGTGTGAAATCTCATTCACCAACCTCAGAGCTCCTCCTCTGCTGACAAACTGCAACTCTGCGTTGCTCTCTGGGAGACTCAGATAGCTATTTCTGCCTTATAAGGCTTCGTCAGTGAGCCACACCCACTTCTCAGATATTCCCCCTGTAAAGGTACAATGTGTCTTTTTCTGTTTTTCGTAGGCTTTTATGTGCATATTCTTTCTAGCCAGGTTTTACCTACGTAAGCTAGGTTGTTCTGCAGCTCTGGCTGTGTGAAATCTCATTCACCAACCTCAGAGCTCCTCCTCTGCTGACAAACTGCAACTCTGCGTTGCTCTCTGGGAGACTCAGATAGCTATTTCTGCCTTATAAGGCTTCGTCAGTGAGCCACACCCACTTCTCAGATATTCCCCCTGTAAAGGTACAATGTGTCTTTTTCTGTTTTTCGTAGGCTTTTATGTGCATATTCTTTCTAGCCAGGTTTTACCTACGTAAGCTAGGTTGTTCTGCAGCTCTGGCTGTGTGAAATCTCATTCACCAACCTCAGAGCTCCTCCTCTGCTGACAAACTGCAACTCTGCGTTGCTCTCTGGGAGACTCAGATAGCTATTTCTGCCTTATAAGGCTTCGTCAGTGAGCCACACCCACTTCTCAGATATTCCCCCTGTAAAGGTACAATGTGTCTTTTTCTGTTTTTCGTAGGCTTTTATGTGCATATTCTTTCTAGCCAGGTTTTACCTACGTAAGCTAGGTTGTTCTGCAGCTCTGGCTGTGTGAAATCTCATTCACCAACCTCAGAGCTCCTCCTCTGCTGACAAACTGCAACTCTGCGTTGCTCTCTGGGAGACTCAGATAGCTAGAAAGAATATGCACATAAAAGCCTACGAAAAACAGAAAAAGACACATTGTACCTTTACAGGGGGAATATCTGAGAAGTGGGTGTGGCTCACTGACGAAGCCTTATAAGGCAGAAATAGCTATCTGAGTCTCCCAGAGAGCAACGCAGAGTTGCAGTTTGTCAGCAGAGGAGGAGCTCTGAGGTTGGTGAATGAGATTTCACACAGCCAGAGCTGCAGAACAACCTAGCTTACGTAGGTAAAACCTGGCTAGAAAGAATATGCACATAAAAGCCTACGAAAAACAGAAAAAGACACATTGTACCTTTACAGGGGGAATATCTGAGAAGTGGGTGTGGCTCACTGACGAAGCCTTATAAGGCAGAAATAGCTATCTGAGTCTCCCAGAGAGCAACGCAGAGTTGCAGTTTGTCAGCAGAGGAGGAGCTCTGAGGTTGGTGAATGAGATTTCACACAGCCAGAGCTGCAGAACAACCTAGCTTACGTAGGTAAAACCTGGCTAGAAAGAATATGCACATAAAAGCCTACGAAAAACAGAAAAAGACACATTGTACCTTTACAGGGGGAATATCTGAGAAGTGGGTGTGGCTCACTGACGAAGCCTTATAAGGCAGAAATAGCTATCTGAGTCTCCCAGAGAGCAACGCAGAGTTGCAGTTTGTCAGCAGAGGAGGAGCTCTGAGGTTGGTGAATGAGATTTCACACAGCCAGAGCTGCAGAACAACCTAGCTTACGTAGGTAAAACCTGGCTAGAAAGAATATGCACATAAAAGCCTACGAAAAACAGAAAAAGACACATTGTACCTTTACAGGGGGAATATCTGAGAAGTGGGTGTGGCTCACTGACGAAGCCTTATAAGGCAGAAATAGCTATCTGAGTCTCCCAGAGAGCAACGCAGAGTTGCAGTTTGTCAGCAGAGGAGGAGCTCTGAGGTTGGTGAATGAGATTTCACACAGCCAGAGCTGCAGAACAACCTAGCTTACGTAGGTAAAAAGCCTACGAAAAACAGAAAAAGACATATATATATATATATATATATATATATATATATATATATATATATATATATATATATATATATATATATATATATGTATATGTTAACATTACAAAGAAAAATTTAACATTTGCCTCATCATCTTCTGGAAATGGTGATTCTAGATTACACAGAAAGTACACTGAACAAACAATTTCTTGGCTCATTTTTCATAGTTTTTCTTTATTTTTCTCTCTAATATGCAGAAATGATTTTCCTGTGTACAGATGGCATCTCTAAGTATATTAAGATGTCCATCTATTTCATATTTATGATTCAAATAACCCTACAAATGTACCTCCATAACTGAACAATGAAATACAAACAGTGTTTTAATGTAGATATATTGAATATATGCCATTTTTGTTGGAGCCTTCATCCATCTTAACTCCATTTTGAAATTAAAGCTATTTATTAAGTAGAAAATTACCTTGAATTTGTATTGAAAATCTGGATTGGAGTGCATCTTTCTCAAAGAACAAAGCATATTTGTTGTACTTTCTTTATAATTACTGATTCAATCATATAAATAAATGGCTTTAGCAAATTCTTCTCCTTGAATCCTTTTTCATTATACTTTTTGGGCTTCTTTTTAATTAGGCTTCCTAAAGTCCTACCTCATTTATTTCTCTAGGAACATTGAAGAAAGTAATATTTTAATATCTTAGATGAGAAAGCAATGGTGTTAGTCAAACATTTTTCAATAAAGGGATTTTTAAATAAAAGGAATCATTGCAAATATCAAAAATATGTCAGGCTGATGCAAAATGTGATAAATTTTTTTGTTCTCCTCTTTTCATAATTCATAGTGGAAGGTAAATTCTCTTTTTGGAACCTGAATCAAGTTATTAGAAGCAGCAGCTGATATTTTATCATTGTCATCAGCAGGCGAAGGATTAATTGCTGTCACTGTTCATACTATGGCACCTTGTGGGGTACAAATTACATTTTTGTAACCTCAGGACCTTAATCAAAAACAAAATGATCAGAGCTCATATTAATCTCTTGCAGCCAGAAGCAGCCTTTCCATTGCAAACGAATGCAAGGTCAGCAGTGCAGCCTTCAGAAAAAGAGGGAACAGACTTATCAGCCATGTACACATGGCATGGCCCAGAAGCAACAACTATGAAACTGAAAATAGAAGTCAAACAATTGTGGTGATTTTTCTCTGCTTTTTTTCCCCACAAAACCCTATGAATTCATCTCGCAAAGACACCGCTGTAGGAAAAGGGAAGGGAGAACTGAACTTTCATTAAACTGAAGTTGTCATAATATTTTGTCATCTATGGAGTGTCAGAAGCTTCAAGATGATAGCTGCTAAACAAAATACATGAATTTAATATCATCTTGATATATAAGTTGTTAATGTGCAAGATGGGTTTTGAAAATATGGATAGCATATTATCTCTTCACCTTGTGTCTGGAGTGTAAGCTGCATCATGTCTATATCATTCTGAATATGAATGTAATTGTAGTTTTCCAGTATATTGATTCTATACTTTTTCAATTGTAGTTGTATCGTTCATAACAGTGTAATGCAAATATGAATGCTATTAACATTAAAGAGACTGGGGGAGAGGGAGATGGAGAGAGAGAGAGAGAGGGAGGGAGGGAGCAAGCACTAACTGGAGCCAAACTTCCATATTATCTCCAATCACTTGGTCCCATAATTTTCTATGCATAAGAGAAGATCTGAAATGGGATTTTAATAGTATTCATGTTGATTTAAACCTCTATCTGACAATTTAGGACTACCAAAAGATGATGGGTGATGTCATCCAATTGATCTAAGCCAGTGGAGTAATCATACCATTGGTCAGGGTTCAGACAGGACAGATAAATGTTTCAGTGTATTTATAGACAGCAGTATATGTCTGAACCTTACATTAAAAAAAAGTTAGTCCATCAAGCAATATCATATTTCCAGTTAGCCATTTGACTGAAGTTGTATGAATGCTGCCATGTGATTGGGTATACAATACATGATGGATCATATGGAATGCAATGGATATTCCACAAAATAATGTGTTGGAAAGTGAAACTAATTAAACAATGTGCATTGTTGGAACTGTTTTTAATATTTCTATTTTAATATATAGAAAGTTGTAATTGGCAGGCGGAAGTAATAGGGAGGAAGTAAGAGGAAGCAGTATACAAAGAGTAACAAGAAATGTACAAATGTCATGGACGCTACAATTTTCTAGCTCCTCATTAACTGATTGAAAATAACTGAATTTATTGTGTTACATTGTTTTAAAAACCTAAAATCACTATTAAGCACTATGTAAAGCATAAATATTAGGAACCATGATTAATATAATGATTAATACAAAACACTGAGCTGTAATAAATTCTGTTCATATTACTAGAAGTGTATAAAATTAAAATATAGACTTTATGCAGAGAGAAATCCAAGTATTGGATATGGTACAAATCCATTTTTGAATTATAATCTAGGAATGGTTTCCAATTTGAATCAGAATTACTTTTAAAATACAAGGTTATTCTAGACATCAAAGCATACCCCTACAACTTAGTTAAGCAGTCTTCCACAGAAGGGATCAAACATCCTTTTCAATATAAGCCATAACTCCTTGCAGCAGTTAGCATGTACAAAGCTCATTCCGCATGCTTTGTGGAAATGTAGGATTTAGTTTGATAAAAGTTTGATAAAAACTTCATAGGTTGGGAGTGGTAATTCAACCTTTAAGTTTTGTTTCATTAATGATTTTTAAATGAGTTTTATAATATTGCCACCAGCTATGAAAGGATTGGTAATCATTTCATTCTCACCAATTTTTTTTAGAAAAGAACTATCCATTTTAGCAATCAGAACTGGAGTAATACCGTATACTGGTGATAAAATATCTCAGTAGTTTTCTGTAATATTCTATGTCACTGTTGCAATTTTTAAACTTATTTCAGATTGTAATTGAGGTGTACCTCAGCATTTTCTACAAACACCTCATAAATTTTCTACAAACACCTCATAAATACTCTGGCAGATATCATTCTTGAAAAGATTATTTTAAGGATTAAATTTATTTATATATCTTAATTGTCCATGAAACTAAAGTGACATGGAGTTACCATCACTTTGTAGGAAAAGAAGGAGAAGGTTATGTCTTTTAAAAATGAATTAATTTCTGTGTTGTTTGATCCATCAGAAATTGATTCTGAAAAGATCATTTCACAGTTACTTGATATCCCTCATGCAGCAACATAATCATGTTACAATGCTGAAACTATTAAAGTTATTGTTAATTTATCATTTCACTTTAATTCAGTTGCACTTTTTACATATAATGCTTAACCCAAGCTAAGAAGCTTTACAGAAGGCATTTATTAAAAAAAGAGAAAGGTCAGACAATTCTCTTAAATTTCAGTTGAATAAAAAGATAGGTTTCCCCAAGTTTTCCTTGCCATCAATATTTCCTATGGCCATGTATGTGTTCATGGATTATACAAATTATAGAAAGGTTCACATTAAGTAAACTCCAAAACCATTCCAGCATGCTTTTATAGAGAAATGCTGTTGAAACATAATTATGAAGCAAAATATACCACAATTTTCAATGTTTCTATTCATAAATTTGTAATCATAAATTTGTATTCATAAATTTGTAATTTTCCAAAATTAGGTTTCTACCAAAGTATAATCAACATTTGAAATGAAAGACGTCCATCATGTTGTCATGAAAAAGAAATGATTTTAAACCTAAGGTAGAAGTATTCTGTAGAAGATGTTACTGAACAGGAAAAAAAATCTTAAATGATAGAAAACAATACTTTGTGTAGCATGTAGTGTGCTTCACTAAATACACTCTTAATTAACTTGCAGAACATCTCAATTTTATTCATAATCTTACACTTATTTCAGTTTACAGGTTTATTTTGTTTGTGGGAATTTCATTTGTTTATTATCCTTTTAGATTATGTAGTTTAGACTGCAATTGTCTATACCATTGACGTAGGAGTAAGCCCCACTGAAATCAGTAGGATTTAATTGTCCAAGCAAAAGATAATGCTGTAAGAAACAAATTGCACTTAGACCTTTTCACTGCCTCTTATCAGTGGGGATGCTATCCTTACAGATAGTCCTTGGCTTACAAACATAATTGGGACCAGAATTTCTGTTGCTAAGTGAGGCAGTTGTTAAGCGAGTCATGCCCAATTTTGCAATCTTTTTTTGCCACAGCTGTTAAGCAAATCAATCATGAAGTTGTTAAGCAAATCCAGTTTCCTTGATTGAGTTTGTAAGAAGCCATCTAGGAAGGCCAAAAATGGCAATCACATGATCCTGAGATGCTACAATTTCATTACATGACCATTGGAATGCTGTTGTTCTCAATGGTAAGTATGAAGACTAGTCATAAATTACTTTTTTCAGCATCATTGTAACTTCTAATGGTTATTAAATGAATAGTCGTAAGTTGAGGACTACCTGTATTCAATAAAGGATAGCTTTGTGAGGTGGTAGAATAGGAGCTCAGCAGTGATATGTTGGAGAGCAAAAATATTGACTATCAACATATGTTTGCATATTATAAAACAGGGTTTCTCAAACCGTATTCCCTTCAGTCTTAGGAATCTGTGGTAAAAGTGCTGGCCTAGAAACCAGGAAACCATGAGTTTTGATCCTGTTGTAGTCACGAAAGCTGAGTGGATGACTAGGTCAGTCAGTCTCTCTCAGCCTAACCTACTTCACAGGTTTGTTGTTGTGGAGAAAAGAGGAGGAGGAAGCTGTATCATGTATGTTCACTGGCTTGAATTACTTATAAAATGATAAAAGCAGAATTTTTTAAAAAATAAAACAGCTGTGAACTGGATAGCCACCTATCTGAAATGATATAAGGATCTCCTGCTTGAGCAAGGGGTTGGACTAGAACATGTCCAAGGTCCTTTCCAGCTCTATTCTAATTGATGAAGGGAGTCCTTGGGGGTTTAAGGGCAAAACAAAAGACACAGCCATGTTTAAAAATCATATAATCCTTTGGTATTGTAGGATTCTTTTTTTTTACAGATTCTGTGGCTTAAAATATATTGATCCCTCCACCCCATCTCCAGCACTAAGCTATTTTGCTAACTTGTAGGGTAGAGGTTCTAGTGTCTCTGTGGAAGCCCTGTTCAATGGTCATTTGGGATAGCTTCTACTTGAGGATCCTTTGTTTCATGAAGGAATGTAGCTCACTCAGCTATTGTCTATCTTTTTTTAAAGTATGTGTGTGGGGAAAAATATAAGATTGGAAATGCTGGGGGCTTGAAGATAAAAATGGCTGTGCGTCAGAAAGAAAATATGTTGGCAGTAGTATAAATGTTGATAATTTATAAACATATTGCCATGTGTTTCTCACTGACTTTCCTGGTCCTTTGAATCTCGTAGGACTCAAACCTTTAAATATTTATAAAACTGTTCCAAGGTTTGAAACTGTTAGTCACAGCAAAGGAAGAAGATAGAAGTATAGCTGCTGAAAAACTAATAGTATTATCAGCAGTGGCAACATTTTCCAGCAAGAATGTTTGAACCATAAGCTCTAATTTACCCACTCAATTTCTCTTTGGCACTTACTAGTTTTTCTTCTATACCTGTTTTTATTTCATTAAATATTGCATATATATATATATATATATATATATATATATATATATATATATATATATATATATATATATATATATATACGCACAGGGGAAAATAGCATGCTTCAAATCTCACACATATTTTTTATTTCCAACAATTTATTTAAACCTCACTTAGGCTCCAGAGGCAATTTTGAAAAATAAGTGTAACTGGATGCAGTTCTCTGGAATGAACCTACCTGCAATGAGAAAAAAACAGAGGTAAATTAGGTAGGTAGAAGGCAAGAGTGATGGCGGTAGAGTTATCAGATGTTTGACAAAAGGAAGGTATGTCCTCCTTTTTTTGTCCTCATGTCCTCCAGCATAACTTTAAAATAAAATATTGTCTGAGTTTGTGAGTGCCTAGGGTTTTTTTAAAATTTTTTTGATTATTTTCACAGTAGCAGTCATTCAAACATTGCTGCATTATGAATTTGTAAATTGTCTGGTTTTGCTTTTCCTTGTCTGTCAACAGATTTGACAGTCTAGATTTACATTATTTGACTGACCGGTATTTTCTGATTCTAGCAAACAACTTCAACTTCGCTCTTTCAAATCTTTGATCAGTGTAGTCTCTAGAACACATGATATGTCGGGTTTCTGTGGTGACATTTGGAAAATAAATTGTTGTAATAAATTCTATATTATTGACTCCACAAGGTCAAGAAGTTTAGAGACTCTTAATGAATACCACATATCTGCTTCTGGTGTATCTGTGTGTGCGTGTGTGTGTGTTCCTCCACAAGATTGGCTTCTCAGTTATTTCAAAACATGATATATCCCAGCAGTTACTGATTGCAAACACATATTTCCATCTTCTTTAAGTACTGATTTCAAATAACTTTCAAATAAAACTTTGATATTAAAGATTATGAGAATTGAAAAACTCTGCTGGGCTGAGAGAGAGATCTATATCTATATATTCTCTATTCTGTTTCTTTTTTGTTTCTGATAATGGGCTGGTTTTAATCCAGACATTTCTCATCCAATTGTGCTCATGCTTCTGTATATTTTTTCCAGGGCATTTTATAGTTTAGGAGGAGCTGTCCTTAGAGAATATCTTTCTCTCTAGTCAGGATCCTTTCCTTCATTGTAAGGATCCTGCCTTAATACATCTTATGAGATAGTATTTCAGGGGCACTGATCCTACATATAAAGTATATAACAATTCTCTAGCATATTTTTAGATAATTAACAATAAATTTGCATAGTTTCCCAAATTCTTGACATTCTTCTAAATATAATTATAAGAACTCACTGTTATAATTGTGAATAATCACATATTCTCTACTATTATTGTAAATGCATATGTGTTCCAAATACAATGAAAGCTTTATTATTTTGCTTCAGCAAATCATCTTGGGAATTTGTTTGTGAAAATGTACTTATTTATTTGACTAATACTTGCTACAATCAAAAGCAACTTTCAATAATACATATGCAGAAAGCCATAAAATGCAGGAAAACATGCATAATATATTTATGGCAATAGATATCCATCTAATCCTAAATGCACACATATATTGATCAAAATCAACCAGTTGTAACATTTTCAAATGGAAAAAATTGAGGGGCTTTTTTACTTTTAAGTAGATTAGTTGAATAATAAAGATGTATCTTGACGAAAAAAGACATTGGAGGGCTAATACTCATATAGACTTGTCATACAGTTGCTGATTGTCATTGCAACCTCCCCCTGTATTTATAACAATAATTTTAGAGTTAATATTTACAGAAGATTTTTAAAACAGTCTAATTAGAAACTATCATACTTTCTTCTGTTAATGTGTTCTCATACACCCTTAGGACTACAAAAATGAAAAGATACAATCCTTGAAATTTTACATTACATAACAATATCAGAGAGAATATTTGTGGGATATTAGATATAAAACAGTGTTTGTGAAGCTTGGCAACTTTAAGATGTGTGGGTTTCATCTCTCAGAATTCCCCAGGCCACTCCCCAACTCCCAGGGAATTTTAAAGCTGACACCCTTAAAAATAATTGGATATAAAATAATCTGATGTGGATTTGTTTTAATAGTTCTAATTTCCAAATATACTCTATTAGAGCATAGGCAACAAGCAAACAGATCCCTCTGGCATTCATTGTTCACAGAAAGAAAATATGAATGCATCTTGAGAATTTTGTACAAAATCATTGTACAAAAGGAATGCACAATGTTAGGAATTTTTCATTAAAAATCTATTATATTCTGAGTAGAAAAGAATGTGTCAAACATTCATACTAGAATGTTTCTAGTATGTAGAAAATAAGTACTTGCTGACTACAATTGGGATCAGCAAGTTTTTCCTAAGCAATGTGATTGTAAAATAAAACATTGTATGATGTCAATTTGTCATTTTAGCTGCAGGAGTTAAACCAATTAGTTGCAGTTGTTAAGAGTACCATCATGCAAACATGATTAGTGATTCCTTGCTGGCTTCCTCATTCACTTTGCTTGTTCCTAGAAGCCAACTAATATTGTGGAGCATGTTTTTCCATGTTTGTATGACTTGCTAGTTCATGAAAATATGTTTCAGGATATTTTGCCTATTAAGTGATTACTTGTTTTATCTAAGACAAATCTGTTCCAGATTTTTGCAAATATAAAAATTAAGTTGGGCCAAAAAGATAGAGCAAAGGTTCAAAAGTAGAGCAATAAAATTGAAATGATGTGTGAATTATGGTATGCAAGCTTCAGCGGTGACTTGAAAGAGACGATCCAGACTTCACATGAACACAGAACTTCTACTATTTACCCTAGCAGCCTGTTTCAGGAAGGAGAAAGACAAGGAGAAGGAGTCATATTAAGAAGGAGTCATTTTACGAGTCACCTCCTTAACCCAGTGGTTCTCAGCCTGAAGACCCTGAGGACCATAATGTCGCCACAGGGGGTCCATGAAGGCTTGAAGAAATGTTTTTATTTAAATCTGGAGTTAAGTCTTGGGGTCCATAGCCACAAAAGGTATTTAAAGGGGGTCCAGGGTGAAGAAAAGATTGAGAATCATTGCCTTAAATAGCAGCTCTGCTGGTGTGAAATCTAAAGCATTATTCAGAATTATTTTTGAAGAGTGCACAGCCAGAATATGTATCAAGAGAAATATAAATAAATATTCAGCTTCTATTAATATTTCACAAGTAGAAACATGAAGGCCGTAGCAGATAATCTCATATGTGCTTGCCATTGCTGCCCAATTTCATTTTCTAAATAGTGAAGCTAAATCACCATGCATTTCATCTATGGGTATTTATGCATTAAAAATGAACAAAATACAGTTTGTCTTTTAATGAGGCATTTGAAAAGATGAAAGAAATATATTTTAAAATACACACAATTCGGTTCTAAAATACCACTAAAATTTAACTTAATATAAAGTTCCCATGGGATACTTATATACATATCATTTCAATATTTTTGATTTGTCAGCTTCTATTCCACCTCAGCCATATTAGATATGTAGCTCTAAGTATTTGTGTTTATACTGTATAAGAAAGACTGAGGAAGAAGATTGTTGCAATATTTATTTAGAGAAATAGAACAGGAAAAAATACATAGCTTTCAATATTACTTTACTCCAAATATCTACTGTTATTTAAAAGAATCATTAACACTTACTTTCTTTTTATCATATCAACAGTTTTTTTGAAGATTTTTTTCATAAGAATATTTAATGAAAAATCAGGAATATGTAATTCATGGAAATGTACTCATTTTGGGGTATTTAACTCTCCTGATGAAATCCACAGCAGGGCTTATAAGTGAAAATAGCAAAATGCCAGCATGGATTAAAATTAGAATTCTTTCATATCCACAATCACCTATATCATTCCCCTCACTAAATTACTTTAAAAGTGAAAATAGCTATTACACTCAGTCTCTGCAGGAAATAACTTGCTTTTGCTACTGTAGTTTACCCAATCTGTGTTAATTACTGAGAGGTTGAGGCAAATGTTAAAAATGCAGCAACACCCTGGAAAAGTATGAATGCAAGTTTTATATAAGAGGAAGAAGCCAAAATCATCAAACTTCCAATGCCTGAAAATCTTTTAAGTAAATATACTGTATCTATAATTGTCATAGGGTTCTTCTCAAAAAAGAGAAGCAGGTTCATGTAATGGGAGATAATTCCAGGGCTGCCCTATCTTAATTGGGTACTAAAAAAAAAAAAAAAATCTAGACGATGAGGCTGGTATAAACTCCATATTTGTATTCTAGTCTTTCTAGAGAATCTGAAACATAAACCAATGTAGTCGCCATGAGTAAAGTTTGATACAAGAGAACTCTTCGTGAATGGTCCACCAATTATAAGCTAAGCTATAAGCTATATATAAACTAAGGGTGGAAGCATGAATGTTTCCTCCAATCCTTGGTTTACAAATGTGGTCCAAAATGTCAAGATGGCATCAATACATGTATACCATACATAAAAAAACTTGACACCTTGACATTTTTGATCAGGCACACAGACACCCCTGGATGAGAGAGTTTGCCAAAAACTTGCAAACTACAAAAACTGTTGTTTTTGTAGTTTATGGAACTCATTCCATAACTGCTGAACACCATTGGTGCAGTTTCCTCCCATTTTGAGCCAGGAATAAATGAAAAGCGCACAATAAAGCTTACTATAACATATTTCTTAAAGATTTTTTATTTTTTTAAAAAAAAATAATTCCAGAAAAACAAAAACAACAACAACGAAAGATCATGAAATTTCTTGGCCTGACATGGCCTCACCAACTTTGCATGAAGTACTTGCCCTTCAATCCCCAACATGGCATCTGCCTTAAGAGAAAAACAACAACACACTTTCACTTTATTTGTTAGAGTGAGGAATTCATCAGGAAATGTGATGCTAAGTATATGTATCCTACATTAAGTATCAAAGTTTGTACTACTTCTGGATATATTGCAGTCATTAGTGGCTGATAAAAAATATTGCTGAGAGTATAAGGAGGAGGGGAGGGTGAGGGGGAAGAGATGGTACTGGTGAAGGAGGAGGAGGAGGAGGAATCACTACAGCTGAATTATCATAAGTAAGGAAGAGAACTTGATTTCTGAATTAGTAGAACAAAGAAGGTGAAACAGACACTGGAAGAAACTGGAATAAGCATAATAGAGGACTGTGCAAGGTTACTGATGGGCTAATATGGTCCATGTGACTTGCTGGTCGATATCTATTCCTTTTGTTTCCAGCGGTTAGGATTGGAAAGTGTTATATATGATGGTTTAAATTCCCTGGCAGATGTAATGCTGCCTGCCCTTTTCAATACTGAGCATTAGAAATAAAATATCATGAGATCGTGATTAATAGAATTTGAACTTGAAGAAAAATGCAAATGTGCAGAGAGCAAGGAAGCAACCAAACAAGTCTAGTTATCAGCTACTAGAGATAAGAACTGCCATAGAACAGGTCACATCCATCAAAATTAGACAAGGGCTTGAATGACAGCTACCAAAGATAAGAACTGCCTTGCAGCAAGTCACATAATGGCCAAAAAAAAAAAAAAAAAAAAAACCACCACCCAATCCAACCCTTAGACAATGTGAAAAGGAATGGATGACAGATACTTTGGAGAAAAGATTAAAAGGAAAGTTATAAGGAGCTTTATTTTGAGAAAGTTCACTATTTGTATACTTTAGCATCAGATCCTAATACTTTAACTCTCCCAACACCCTGCCTCTGAACTCATCCAATTCATAGTGAGGGGGGGAATACAAGTATGTGAATAATTTTAATAATGCTTTTGTGAGACTCTCTTATGTGTTGTGATCCCTTCAGCATTCTGTTACTACATAAGATTGTGAACTAGTGGTGGGATTCAATTTTTTTAACAGGTTCTGTGGGCGTGGCTTCGTTGGGGGTGTGGCTTGGCAATCATGTGACTGGGTGGGCGTGGCTAGCTGGTCACATGACTGTGTAGGCATGGCTAGCTCGTCATGTGACCGGGTGGGCGTGGCTATGTGCATAGGGACAAACTCAGAGGGCTGAAAAAAAGTCATTTCTGACTGGGCCTTGCACTTTTGACCGGTCCTCACACTTATGACCATCCTCACATTTATGCCCGTGCAGCATTCTTAACAACCGTGTCAGTCATTTCACCACTATTTCTCTTCACCACGGTGACAAGATAGGGCGCAAAACATAAAATGTGAGGACAGTCGTAAGTTTCAGGACTGGTCAAAAGTGCGAGGACCAGTCAAAAATAACCTTTTCAGCCCTCTGAGTAGTCCATATGCACAAAAGGACTACCCAGAGGGCTGAAAAAAGTGATTTCTGACAGGCCCTCACACTTTTGACCGGTCTTCGCACTTATGACTGGTCATCATTTATGCCCATTGTAGCATTCTTAACAACCATGTCACTCATTTCACAAGTGCTTCTCTTCACCATGGTGACAAGATAGGGCAAAAACGTAAAATGTGAGGACAGTCGTAAGTTCGAGGACTGGTCAAAAGTGCGAGGACCAGTCAGAAATAACTTTTTCAGCCCACTGAGTAGTCTATATGCATAAAAGGATACAGCAATAGAGAGGGATGAAGGCAGGAAAGGGAAATTAGAGTAGGAGGGAGGGTAAGAGAGGGAGGAAGAGAGGAGGAGAAGGAGAAAGGAAGAGGAAGTAGGGAGGAGAAGAAGATGGGGAGGAAGAGAAAGTAAGAAGGAAAGAAAAGAGAGAGGTGGTAGGTTTGAGGAGAAAGATTGCTGTACAATAAAAAAGATGAAAGGGAAGAAAGCCAACCCCAAACAAATATAAAGATATTAAGATAAAGAATGAATTGTTAAACTTTAAAGAATAAAAGAGAACAAATATGAATAAATAACAATAATTAGAAACACGCATACAAACATACAATGTATTTTCTTTGAACAGAGTATTTGGCCAGTTCACAAATTTAAACAGTGTTTAGTCATTTCAATTAAATTTACAATTTCTATATTTCCTTTTTGCCATATTTATTCTTCATCTATTTTTGTAAAAAACCAATATTACCCTTCATCCTCATCTCTAATCTTAATAAAATTCAATTTTTCCCTTCTATTCTATATTATACCCCTTCCCATTGTCATCTATTTTTATATCCATCCTCACATTGGTTAATTATGTAATATTAGTTGTTTAATATAAATTCAACATTTTAATATAAATCAATTAGTTATATAACTACCTTTTTTGTATATTAATCAATATGAACATGAATATTCCAATTATTTCCATGCAATCCAATTTCTTACAAATCAATTAATTATATTTACCAATAATAATAAGCCAAATAATTTCCCCCATATATTCCTCCAAACCACAACTTAACCATTTCTGCTTTCAGAAATATACAATTAATAGTATCTCAATTATTACAATTCCCTAGTTAAATAGAGCTTTTTTTCTTTTGTGTTTTAAAATCCTGAACTCTCCTCTTTTTCCCTAAATTTCCCATTGTTTGCACCTATCTTTTTTTGGTGAGGAAAAAGAAAAGAATTCTGCCTGCCTAATTTTCCAACCTTGCAGCAACAGCAAAGTAGTTTCAGTTTCGTGTTTCAGCAGAGCTAAGGGAAAAAAAATCTGTTCCGGGACTCTTTGCAAGGAAGCAGCAGAGCCCTGAGCAAAACAGCTGAGACAAATCAGCTGAGAGGCGGGAGGCCGATAGAATCAAGGGGCTAATTAGCCTATGCTGAAGCTCCGCGGGCCAATAAAATTACAAAAAAGACACCCAACCGTTTGTTAAATTTCTGGCTCCCCCACCCCTCCCCCACCACTATTTATTGGCAATAAATAGTGGTGCGGAGGGGCGGGGCAAGCCAGCAATTTAACAAATGGTTCAGCTGCACCACTGGCTATAGGGCGGCCCTTTGAAGCCCCTCAGCAAGAATTTAAGCAGTTTTTTTTCCTCTAGCCATCAGCTGGGACTCCGGAGGCAGCAAT
Organism: Arizona elegans; assembly: GCA_022577455.1. Classification (NCBI taxonomy): domain Eukaryota; kingdom Metazoa; phylum Chordata; class Lepidosauria; order Squamata; family Colubridae; genus Arizona; species Arizona elegans. Next base: position 59,288,048 of record JAKOOJ010000008.1, read on the forward strand.
AGATTGGGAGTGGGCGGAGTAAGCGAATGGCCGGCGATCCAACAGAGAGAGAGTGAGGGTGAGTGAAGGCATAGAAGCTGCTTTCTCCATCCTGCTCTCTTGCGTCCGGAGCCGGTGGTGAACCACGTGGCAGCCCACGTGGATCCCAGGCAGCGGAACTCAGGCTAGGGAAGGGGTGGGCAATTGTGGCTCTTTTACAACCTGTGGCCTTCAACTCCCAGAATTTCTGAGACAGCCAAGCTGTTTCAGGAATTCTGGAAGTTGAAGTCCACAGGTTGTAAAAGAGCCACAATTGCCTACCCCTGGCTATGGTAGGCTGGCGCCGCACCGGTGGGAGGCGGGGCGGGGCGAGGGGCAGGTGAGCCAGCAATTTAACAAACGGTTCGGTGTGCTGTGGGGCCAATAAATTACAAAAAAACACCGAACCGTTTGTTAAATTGCTGGCTCGCTCACCCCATTTATTGGGAATAAATAGTAGTGCGGAGGGGCAGGGCAAGGGGCGGGGTGAGCCAGCAATTTAACAAAGGGTTCGGCCAAACCCCCTAGAACCCCCAGAATCCCACCACTGTTGTGAACCCCAACTAACACTGGAGGGTCATGATTTGCAATTGGGATGGCATGCCTTTCTATGGTAAGAGAAACAGTGGTGAGTTGCCCCCAGTTCAAACTAGTTCATAAGACCTGGTAGTAAAACCAATGGGAGGCTCCGCCCTCTGACCTGGACATCATCAAAGTTGATCTGCGCATGGGCATGATGCGAACCAGTAGTAAAGGAAAGTAGAACCCAACCCTGAAGAGAAGGGTGAGATACATAACTACTTCCAGAGGCACTACATTAGGAAGTCATTGCTGTTAGTATGGACTTAAATCAAAGAGCAACATTATATGAAAATACCAGTTTGGTTATCTACAATGGACGTGGTGATACATCCAAATGTCATAAATATGGAAAAAATCATAAGATATAAGGACATACTAAATGAACGGGGAGAATTAAAAACTAAACAAGAACTAAACAGATCAGGGATTAACCTATCATGGTGGCCACAATTAGAGATACAATCCAGATATAAAAAAGACAGGAAGGCATATGGGTTTTATAAAGAACCAAATGAGCTGGATCAGATGCTAATAGGAGCAGATGAAAAATTAATTAAGAGGATATATAATTATTTAATAACTATTAAATTGGAGGAATAACAAGTAAAAGAAACTATAATAATTTGGGCTATGAATTTTGGCCATACAATCGAATTAGACAAATGGCAAAAATTATGGAATAGAAACTACAAGTTTACAATGTCAACAGCACATAAAGAAAAACTCTATAAAATTTTTGTCACCTGCAAGAATAGCGAATATGTACAAAGATACATTTGTCAAATGTTGGAAATGTAACCTAACACCAGGTTCATTTTATCACTTGCGGTGGACGTGTTCCAAAGCAAGAAAAATATTGGAAGAAAATTTGCATATGGCTAGAAGCTATGATAAAACAACACATACACTTGAAACCTGAGATATTCCTGCTGGGCATGCTACCGTGTTTTCCCCAAAATAAGACATCCCCTGATAATAAAACCAATCAGGCTTTTGAGCGCGTGGCAATAAGGCCAAGAGCTTATTTCAGGGTTCAAAAAATAATATAAGACAGGGTCTTATTTTCAGGAAAACATGGTACCAGAAAATAAGGGTATATGCTACAATAAGGGTAATACATATTTAATTTTACATATTTTAACAGCAGCTAGCATTATATACGCACAATATTAGAAAAAAGCAACAAAACTCCACAGATGAGAATATACTAAAAAAAAAAAGTGGAATGTGCAGAAATGGATAGGTTAACGCTAAAAATTAAAGAAAAATAATATTTTATAACATGGGAACTTTTTTACAAATGGTTAGTCGATACAGTGATCAGAAGGATGGGTTTATATGAAATATGGATTATATGAGAAAGAAAAATTGGTTAGTAAACATTTTGATGCTTATATAATTGATGTTAATATGGAAGATAGCATACTTTATAACAATGATTGATAGTATCTACTATATGTTTGTATGTTGATATGAACATAATGATTATGAGGATGTTTAATTTTTAACACTTTTGTTATCTAGAAAACACACTGTTCAATTTAGAAATGGAATTTGTGATATAAAAACAACAATAATAATAAAAGATTGTGAACCCCTGCATTCCTGTTGAAAGTATGCAACTATAAAAGAATAAATTTGTAACATTAGAAAGGAAGAAGCTATATGTAGGTAATATAATTGACAACTTTGCATGCTATGATGTTACACTGTTTCTCTACAGTTTTAACAGCCACTGTTAATAGCCAATTTCCAAATAATTTAGGAATTTACAATTTATTAAGGTTGCTGAGAATTCTCTTTAAGATTCCTCTTCCACACTTAATTGTACTTCTTAGGGTTTTATAGAAGGAGAGGTTATCATTTTTAAGGATATTGTTTCCTATTTATTTATTACTCCTTTTATTTTATATCTGGCCTAAGATAATTCCATGGAGTATTAAAAATATAGTATATAACACACAGCACTCTACAATTCCACCCTGTGCTACTTGAGAATGTTGACAATTCTTCTTGCTTTTAAAATGAAATTATTGCTTATGTATATCTTCATAAACAGAATGGGAGCAGTCTCAAATCTGGAGGAAAAATCCAGTAGGGGCTAAATTGTACCTGACAGATTAATGTACCCAAATGGACAGCACTGCATGCCCAGATTTTAAAACTCAGTCTTTGGGACTTAGCTAGCTTCAGATATGTTTCTGTTGTTGCGTTAAGATAACCACCTTGTTTTTAACAGTTGAAAATAGACGTGCCTACTGAATTTCATCAGTAAATATTATTGAAAATTTAAAGTCCATTCTTCCTCTTTCTGCATAAGATCTTATCTAGTTTCATTGATTTTTTTTTTTCATAAATGGTAAAATTCAAAAGTAAAAAGAAATCCCTTCAAGGTTTTCTGTTGGGGAAACAGAAAATGGTATATGAAGATTATTTCTAGCATCTTCTTGAACCTCAAAGGAGAATTTATCAATAGGAGTGCTTCAGAGTGATGCAAAAAACAAACAAACAAACAAACAAAAAACCTTATTTGAAAATCCTACTGATACTGGTCAGTTGAAAAGAGCCAAGAACTGGCACATTTCTGAAGTGATATGATGGCTGAGGTCCTTTGGTAGAAAATGAATAAGAGCAATATGATGACAATGGTGTGGACAATAATATCTGTGATTTTTAAATTATGTCCTTATTAAAAGAATCCATGGGATCCAATGTTCTCATCCAAATAACAAAAGTAGTGTTTTACATTGCTCCTCAAACTCCATCTCCCATTGTACTTCTAAAAGTGGAGGAGCTTGCATTGTGATGATGCAGAACTGATTCTGTCATCTGCTGTCCCTTTTCTACCCGGGTGAATGTATCTGATAATTGCAACATCAAGCTGTAATAACAAAATGTAGATGACATTATAATACACAAAACTGCACCTAACAGTCAGATTATATCAACAGTATATTGCAGCAGGAAAATAGTAAGTGTCCAAGATATTCCAAAGTTAAGTTTGTTTTATTTAAATAATTCTCACTTCATATATTCAGATGTGGTTTTGTATTACTTCCTATATATTTGTAAATACCTGCCAGGAACAATTCTGAGTCCTCACATTCATAAAACATCTCCCACTCTGTATAGTGAATGAATAATTGTTAATTCATCTAATATTTATTAAACCTTCTGTGGATTCATTTCATATTCATGAAATTGCCAGAAAATAAATAAATAAAAACATGTAAATATTTGATTGTGTCAGATTTATACATTTGATATATAATGTATAAATCTGAAAAGGATAGAATATGGTAAACTTTTGAAAATAGAAATAATAATAATAATAGTTAATAAGAAATAACAATCAGTAGAGAAAGACATTTGCTTGGAAGAATATACTCCTAACTATGAATAATTTAGAGAGTGATCTTGCACATTTTTGCTTAGAAGTAACTTCTAGAACAGTGATGGCTAAACTTTTTGCCATCCCGTGCCAAAGGCAGGGGGGACACGAGGGGGTGTTGTCCCCACTCAGAATTCAATGTGCCCTGCCTCCCATGCATGCACGTGTGACTTCCCCGTGCTCCCCCCGCTTTTGGCATGTGATGGCAGGGTGGACCCGGTAGGCCCGTTTTTCACCCTCCCCAGGCTCCAGAGGCTTTCTTGGATCCTGGGGAGGGCAAAAATGGCCTTCCTCACTCCCTCGGAGGCCCTCCGGAGGCCAGAAATGGCCCATTTCCCGACTTCCGGTGGGCCCAGAAGGCCCAAAAATCAGCTGGCCAGCATACGCATGTGCACTGGAGCTGAGCTAGGGCAACGCTCGCGTGCCCACAGATATGGCTCTGCGTGCCACCTGTTGCACGCATGCCATAGGTTCGCCATCATGGATCTAGAATGTAATGAGGCTTATTACTACACAAGCTCACATAGCACTCCCACTCAAGCAGTTATAATTAACTAAACATTTAATATTTCTCGTTTATGGCAAATGATACTTCAGCAAACAATATTGCATGGATATTTTTCTTTTTCTTTTTGAAAAATTGTCATAAATAAGAATTTACATTTTTAAACAGAAAGGATTAAAATCCCATGTTCGTATTTATAATAGGCTGGAAATATTATTTTTAACTATTGCATGAGAAGCAGGTAGATTTTACTGTCCCAAGTCTAGTGAAATATGACACTACACACTGCTAGCAACTTGGAAAAGATCAATTTGTCAGTTTCCATTTTTCGTTATTTTTTGCATAGTGTTACAATTCTGCTCCATTTCTCATTAATTTGCAATTTTTTAAAAGCAATTCTTTCGAAAAATAGATTTTTCAGTATGCGTAAATTCTTAGAGAAATATGTGGTTTGTCAAAACCTGATCTGAATCGCATATCAGTATAAAAGCTTTATGACATGATGTTTCTTATATTAATTAGATTTTGCATGAACTCTGATGTTAGTTCACTCCAACAAATTTCTACATTGCTCTGGCACTGAAATAAAAAGAACAGGAAACTATAATTTCCCAAGTAACACTTCTAATATGTATATGTGGCTTTCTCCTATTTGATCTACTTTCTATTTAATGAATATCTAAATATATACCATACATTTTTATATGATTTTATGTGAAATATTTTAGCTGGGAATTTAAACAGTGAAGGACAATATTCATTGGGTAATGAATTCACAGAACAAATCCATATGAGAATTAGCTCCATTTAATTAATTAATGTGCATGTTACATAAAATTCTCCAAAATCTTTAATTGGAATTTACAATGATCGCATTCCTCAAGCATTCCTATCTATCACATTCTTCTGCATGAGTTTTTTTTTTAATAAAAAGTTTTTATTTTCTGATCAAACAAGTATACAATATAAACAATCATTCAAACTATCATCAAGAAAAAGAAAAAAAAATCAATCCTTGGTAAACTCAATCTTCAACCCCTCCTCACCACCCCCCACCCCCGACTTCCCAGAACAAAAACAGGGCATAGATTTCACCAAACATTCGCTAAAATAAACTAGCTAACTGCAAGATTTAATAACTCCCAAGACCCCTTAACTCCCCTTTTACAATTTTATCAACCTCCCTTTTTATAGACTCAAAGTAGCGTATAATCCAATAACTCTAAGATTTTTAAAACCATTAACAAATATTAAACATTCAAACCTTAAAAATTCTCTTAATATATCAGTAAAGTATCCAAAATCTTTAATTGGAATTTACAATGATCGCATTCCTCAAGCATTCCTATCTATCACATTCTTCTGCATGAGTTTTTGATGGATTCATATTTCAACATTGCTTAGTTTCAGTCACATGCATTGATATTGATTCTCATACCGTCTTATGGTTCTTTGATTCATAAGTTGTAGCTATTGCTGAATTTCTACTCCTCATATTCAAAGAGGACAATAACGTGTTGAAACTATTTCACATGCATTGTGTTTCATTAGTTGATACAACTATCCTTCCAAAAGAGATTACACTTAAGAATAATGGCTACTAGTAAATAAATAAATGAAGAAAGTTCAAACTGGAAACTTTGCACCTTGCAACTTGCAAACTGTTTCTTCGATGTTCACCTACATTAGCTTTCTTTTTTTTTAAAAAAAACAAAACCACATAGTTTCCAAACCTATGAAATTATTTATATGTATTGTTAGGGCTTTCTTGCTTCCTTTCAATTATGCATATATAAAAGAACCAATGTCCCATTCTTAAAAATCTGGTATTGGTAGCATACAAAGAAATGTCAATTTAAGTAGTTAAAGAGTAATATAACCCAACCCAACCCACATATTTCTGATGATAGCCTGTTGGAAGTTCATTCCATAAAATACATAAATATACTAGACATTGTCCACAGTATAACACATTCTGAAACAATTTTTTTAACATTATGCCATTGTGTTTACATTTTTTTCTGAAAACAAAATAAATTTACCAATGACTTCTGGTTTAAATAATCTCTTTACTGTTTTTAGTCTTAGTGCAGACTGTTAAGAGTGTTGAAGTATTTCAGCAAGGTACGTCTTTATTTCCTTAACCTATTTTGCTTTAATTTTTTTTTTAAAAAAGAACAGATTAATCAAAGCTATGTTTACAATGCTTTTATCCAGGGGTGGTATTCACTTACCTTCACTACCAGTTCGCAAATGTGAGTGCATACACATGCTTTGCTCACATGCACCATCTCCATGCATGTGCAGAACCCTCTGTACATGCACAGTGTCAAAAATGGGATGTGATGACGTCCTGGTGGGTGGGCGGTACCTCCCGCCACCGCCGCTACTGGTTGGCCCGAACTGGATAGAACTGGCTGAATACCACCACTGCTTTTATCTTGAAAATTATCTCCCACCCAGTCTCACACACCAAGTCCTGCTATGCTGTTTCATTGGGTGGTAGTGGCGGGAAACTGTTCCAGGGGAAAATGAGTGAAGAACAGAGGTGAATGCTTAGAATATATATCTCCAGAAGGATCAACCCAGGCATAAAAGTCACCCAGTTGCCCAGTTAAACAAGCAGGCACCTATATTGGGCAGCAGCAATATAGGAAGATGCTGGGGGCAGATAATTGCTTTAGTGACAATAAAGGCATCAATTCCTATTGCACAGACGGACACAATTGTGAACCACCTCTGTATTTTAGCAAGAAAACTATATGGATAGACAATATAACATTATTATTAATGGTGTCTTCATTACAGACAGCACCCAATTTGCTACTAAAGAAGAGCTGAGGATCTTTTGCATTATTAATGGAATTTATGACACAACTAGATTAAAACCATCCAGGTTTCTAGTTAGTGATCCTCTCATGCAGGAAAAGAATACCCGATGATACCAAGCTCTGCATAGGGAAGGATTAAATGAATTGGCTACACATTGACATCTTAGGCATCAGCAAATTTAAATGGACCTGAATTTGACACTTTCAGACAGAAGATCACACTGTTTACTACTAAAGATGCAAAATGCAAAGAAGGAACTGCTGTCTTTCATACTCAGGAAGGATATGGCAAGGACAAGACTTGAAAATACTGCAGCCAGTGACTGAATAATATCAATTAGACTTCACAGACTATCCTTTAATGTGACAGTTATCCATATTTATGTTCCAACTACCGATGCAGAAGAGAAGGTTGATGAATGCTATGGTCAAGTTGCAGCTGAAATTGACAAAATATGCAAGCAAGATGTGTTGTTTGCGACATTGGGAATAGTAAGCAGGAAATTGTTGGAGTCTATGGTCTAGACTAGTCTATGGAAACAAATGAAGCAGTAAAATAACTTATCAAGTCTTGCCAATTCAATAAAGTCTTCATTGTTGTCCCAGTCTTTAAACAATCAAAATGCACCTGTATCTGTGAACATTAACAGATGAACTATACAGGATTCAGATTCACTATATTATTGGCAGAAAATGCACAAGAGCTCTGTCATAACAGCAAATATGTGGATGGAGGTTGACCATGGGACCGATCACAAACTGCTCATGTGAAAGTTCTAAATGCAGCTGAAGGTGAAGTGATATAAGTGAAGAACAAACTATCCTGTTTCTACCCCATAATGCTGAATATATACCAAACACAAGGATGTCAAACTCGCATTGTCATGGCAGCATCATGTGATATATCAGGACTTTCCCCCCCTTCACTAAACTGGGTGGGGGCAGGGCCAGCATGTGACGTATCGGGCCTGTGGGCTGCGAGTTTGACAGCTCTGACCTAACATCTTCGAGCAGAGTATCAGGAATTGCTTTGAAGTCCTGAACATCACTGACAGGAAATAAAATTTAAAAAGCTATTAAAAATGCTCGTAAAGAGAGACTGATAAAGGCCAAGAAGAAGAAGAAAGAAAATTTGATGCCATTATCTGGGACTAAGATTAAATTTTAAGAAGACCAATCTAATAACAAGCACAGCCTAGAACAGTGATGGCCGTGCAGAAACACGCGTGTGCATGCTCCTCAGGGCCGCACTCCAGAAAAAGCCAAACTTTTGGGTTCTAGTGCGCATGCACGCCCAACAATCAGCTGGCTAGCATGCATGCGCACACCAATTTTCACCATTGCCGTGCGTGCAAAGGACAGCTGATCATTGCACGCACATGCACACCAGAAACCCAGAAGACAAACAGGTAAGGCTGCGTGTGCCGGGCGACATGACTTCATATGCCACTTTGGGCACATGTGCCATAGGTTCGCCATCATTGCCCTAGAATTTATAATGAATATTATAAATATTCAAATATTTATTTGATAAATATTTATTTATTTAAATATTTTTAGGATCAATTATTAACAATAAAAAAAAACAGAAATCAATCAATATGCCATAGACTAGATAGGGATAGAAATAAAAGCTTTGGAAAAGATATTCAAATGCCATGATATGCATATATTTTCATATTATTTATAAAATACATATCTATGAAGGTCAGAATAATGAAGGAATTTTCCTGTGATAATCTATGGAGAAATACCTGGATTTTGAAAAAGCAGGATAGAAAGATTATTGATCCTTCTAAACTGGTGTTGAAGAAGATTCTTTAAAATACCACCTATAGCCAAGAAACAAATGGATCATGGAACACATCAATTTAGAATTCTCACTTGAGAAATTACCAGGTTCAAATTATCATATTATATGATACTATATGAAGATCCAACTCTCAAGAATTCTATAAATATAAAAATAAATATAATAAATATAGAAGGAAAAAAGAACAAGCAGCAGCAAGCTGGATGGGACTCCATTACAGAGGTGATGAACAGACTGTTGAAAAATCTGAAGGGCCAAGTTAAAGAAAAATCATTTTGCAGAAATGATATATCTATAAGGTTGTTAAGAGTCAACAATGAGTTGATGGCCCATCAATTGGTCATTGATCATCTCTTACAGCTGAAGAGTGTGTTTCAAGTTTTGAGAAGGTATCAAAAGAACCTTAGAATGGACAATGAAAGAAAGATTAAGGATTAAATGGTATAATAGGCAAATGACAAAATCCTAATTTCAGGTAAAGATGCAACTTTCCCATCAGCAAAAATCCAAGGCAAAATGATGTATCAATCTCTGAACATCACCATATATCTTTGAATGGTCCAATTGGTTCAAGATTACAGTATTCTTAGCTATCTCTTGTCCTACTTCATCTGATGCAAAAACTAGCTGATGGGTTGAAAGAAGGAATATCTGCCCAATTAATCTCAAAAATAATGTTAGAAAGCATTGCCAGCATTGCCATACCTATATATTTCTCAAAATCCCCATATATGTATAATGTATAATAATGCATAGGGTTCTCAACCCCATTTTTCTGGTTCCCTAGTTTCTGCCTGTAAAATTCAGTTATGCCTTTATATCCAATCTGAGATGGAAATGGCAAGAAATATCTTAAAACATTATCATTCCTAATATATCTGTTAATCCGGGGAAAAAACTGTCTCCAATTCTCCAAAAATAAGGAAAGAAGGAAAAGGAGGGGAACCAGTTCACTGCCATATTCCCCAAGACCAACATAAAACTATTGAATGATTCCCTATGTTTAGTATATGGTCAGGAGACATTTATTTAAATTCTGTATATTGCATGAGAAGTCCAGAGCTGGAATAATAACTAATAATATTCTTACTTGCAATTAGCTGGTGGAGTCATTATCTCTGAGGATAGGTTTGAAGACTGACAATTGTGACAACCACTTCTAGGCAGTGTAGAATGAGATACCGTATGCTATCTATAAGAGTAGAATAAGTGCTTAGAAATTTGTCCTCATTATTGTATGTTCATTGTCTTCTCCAATATCTGTGTGGAACAATACATGTTAGTATAGCACCTAACTGCAGACTTTGATGAACTTTCTGTGGCTGCTATAGACATGTTTGTAATTTCTGATGTTATATTTCCTATAAATGACTTGCATTAGTGATGATTTTGTAGGCATTAAGTTGATTTGTTTCTCTGTGAGTTGCAACAATTGATAATAACATAAGGACATATTGTATCCATTATAAAATCCTAACAATTTAAAATTCTGGAAAAGATTTCCCAAGAAGCTTTCAGTTTACATCAGATTGTTTCTTTGAAGAAATATATTTAGAAGCTAGCCTATAAATTTTAGCCTTATGGTAATTAATCACAATAATTCAAATTTAATGCTTTAAAATTGCCATAACAAATGGGATTGCTTGCTGTATCATTTTCTTATAACAGTATCATGCAGGAACTTATTTTTTTAAAGATGAAAAACATTTTTATTTGAACTTCTCTTGAACAATTAATGCTTCTTTCTTCATTCTCATGCAACATACAGACAAACCTGGCACTATGTTTTGTGAAAAAAAATTTTCTGGCAAAAGATCCTCCAATTGTAGCTTCTCCCATTCTCTGTATTCTACCAGAAAGAAGTTTTAGGCTGTTGCAATGCCAATATTCGCTTTCCCAAACTGGGAACAATGCAACAATCAACAGGGTTTATTTGCAATCCCCTAACCCAACAATATATTTTGTGCTGTAGCAGCTCCATGACTATGGGAAAAGATGTGGCTGCTTTGAAGAGCTATAAAGGTGTGCATACCTGCCTACTCTAAAGCATCTTTTTCCATCTGAGCCTAGACCACTGCACAATCTTAGAAACTGCTACTGGCTCATTCACTTGCCCTCTACTTTTGGGTGGCAGTGCAATACTCTTCAGGTATTCATTTTCGCAGGGAGGCAAGCAATTGGTGACAGCAAAGAATAGCAGGTACTGTTGCTACTTAGAGATAAAGCACTTTACCCTTTACTTGAAGAGAGCAATTGTCCCACAGGTAGTCCTCAAATGAATGACTATTCATTTAATGATGGTTTGCTGTTACAGCAGCCTTAGTAAAAGTGACTTATGGCCCATATTCAAAGTTATAACTGTTGCCTCACCCCAAAGTCAGATGTCTGCAATTCTGCTGCTTGCCAATTCAATTGCATTTACTAAAGTTGCATTACCTTGTCAGGTGATCATGATTTGCAACCTTCCCAGCCAACTTCCCACAAGCAAAGTCATTTGAGACATCTGGATTTACTCAATGATTCATTTAACAACTGTGGTAAAAATGGTTGTAAAATTGGGTCTGGTCATGTGATGACTCATTTAACAACAACCTCACTTAGTGACTGAAATTCTACTCCCTATTGTCATCATAAATTGAGGACTGCCTATATTTTAAAATTTAAAAAATGCATAGAAAAGTTATTTTGCATGTTAAGGCCGAAAGTTATTTAAGGATTTGAGTTGGACTTACTTTGCCCATTGTATCCGATGACTGAAGGATCTTCATGGATCTTTCATTTTCTTGCCTTTGACATTTAAAATAGCTCATATTCTTAGTGCAATTTGAGACACTTCACAGCTGTATGTCTTCATGCAATTTTGCATTATCCATGCAGCTCTAAGTCTGCTAGTTGTTTTAAATGTTAACAGGGAATGAGTAATGTCTTATATATCTTATAGAGTGGAGAGAATAAGTCCACATATTACTATCCAAACTTCATTAAAGTGTCACTGCCTTGATATATGATTTTAAACTTAATAATGTTGCACCAAGACAGCTTTTGTGATTTTCTTTACCAATCAGTCTGTTAAAGTTTTAGTTACAGTATTCAAAATATACAACTTAGCAATAGCAATAAACTTATATATTGCTCCATAGTGCTTTACAGAACTCTGAGCCGTTTACAAGCTCAGCATATTGCTGCCACCGATCTGGATCCTTGGAAGGATGGAGTGCTGAGTCAACCTTGAGCTAGTCAACCTCCTGACTATGGATGGTGTTAGCCTGCAGTGCTGTATTCTAACCACTGTACCACTATGGGTCCAGCTATTAGATTTACTTCAATATATTCATTATATTTGATTTCAATATATTTTTTTTTAAAAAAATACCTCACTGAATATGAGTCAGAGATAAAAAAAAACCACTATTGCTGCCTTTATTTATGAAAGTGATCAGAAAATTAGTAGCATACAAGAATCATGATTGGACTTTATTGTAAGTAACTGGGTACACTAGTCTTGCTTCAGACAATTTCGTTCCAGATCTATTACTATGCTGGGTGTTTTGCTTCCAGGTGTATTGAGCATGGCTTAGATTTGTCACTGTCAGAGTGGAGGAAAGTGATTGTCTGCATTTTGTTTCAGTGCAGTCTGTTTAACCAACTATACCTAAAGCTGTGAGTAGAATTGTCCTTACTTTAAAACAAGCTGAGATAAAATCATGTGGCTTTCATGCTGATGACTGGGTTTGCATGGCATGTTAAGACCAAATGTCCAACTTTTGACCCCTTCCCTACCACATGTTACATTCCACTGTACAAATCATAGTAACCAAATCCAAAAAGCTGCTATTTATGATTTATATCTATGATAATTATTGGTTATAAAATCTGATGTCTGCAAATACAAAATGGTGACTCTTAAAGATTCAAAGTTGCTGATAGAAGAAAATATTTGTAGAGCAGAGTTGAACTGTGGGTCCTTGTTGCTCTCTGAGTGTGGTGGTTTTCTTGCAGATGTTTCATTACCCAATTAGATAAGATCATCAGTGCAAGACTTGGGTAATGAAACATCTGCAAGAATGCAGAGAGCAACAAGAATCACATAGTTCAAAGTTATTCTAAGACACTGGTGAAAGAGCAAGGTGCAACTAAAGGCAAAATGGGGTTGTTGATGTACTTGTTGATGGCCTTCTTCAGTCTGAACAAGCCAGATGCCTGGAAATCAGTTTCCAGAATTCTCACTAATGCTTGTGTTGGCTGGGAAATTTAGGAGCTGGAACCCACAATTTCACTGAAATCTATAATGGCCAGGTTGAAGAAGTCTGACTTGGAAGGGATGGCAGTATAGAAAACAGCATGGGACACTCAGGGATTTTCTAGTTCTCACATTGCAACCCACTACTTCCCTTATCATTGTCTGTTTATAGTAATTCTCTTATAAAAGCAGACGTTTATCACTATCAGAACTTCTTAGCAGCTTGCTTGCTCTCCATGGAATTCCATAAAACATCAATCTGGCAACACTCCCAGGATCTATCCAATGGCTATCTCAGCACTCATGGGAGAAATAATATTGGATCTGTCATAATGAGATAGACTGTTTCATAATGACCTGTCTCATGAAATTTTAATTGCAATTTCAAGAGCATCTGATTGGGCACAATCCATTAGAACACTACCTCAAAGGAGGTTTTTCAGGAAGCAACTGGATTTTCTTGTTTTTTCTTTTGAAGAAAAGAAAAGTAGTGCTTTTGAAGCACCTTTGGGACAACCATGAGCTGGATGGCTGAGAATCTCTACAGACCATTAGAATGCTAGCTTAGAACATTTGAAGGAGCAACTTTTATTTTACCAAAATAGTTGCTCATGTCTCTATTAGCATCAGATTAGAGAAACTTTAAATTCCAGAACAGATGACAACCAAAACAATGGATGACTACATTCTAGTTGTCTATTAATCTAGTTGTCTGTTAAACTTTATTTTTAAAGACTCTTTGAACTGGAAACATTGTAAGGAAATTCTGTGAAGGTTTATGACAATATATGGACCATTTGTGTTTAAATGCATAGTATGTGAGGCAGACATTAAAATTAAATCTGAACTCTATTGGGAAATATTACTCAGCAAAATAAGATGTGCAGAACAACATATAGTGATTTTGAGTAATTTTTTTCTTCACTGCATTTTATTCTGCAACTTATATATGGACTGCCCTGTTTTATCATTAAAAAATAATAAAAATATTTTCACCGGTATATTCAAATGTTCTTGTCCGTTTCAACAGCTATCAAGAAACAAAGGAAAGGTGGCTTACTAAAACATCCTCATGGCACATTTTGTATGTTTATCGTAAAGAGTTTAAATGATAAACCCACTTCATCTGAGGTATCTTTGTCCATTAAAAATTGTCTATAATAAATTTATTAATTTAGGTGCCTTAACACTTAAATCACCTTAACTATTCTCATAAATTCCAATTTCTTGAAAAGTCTCTTCCTTTTCACTAATATTCTTTGAGATGTTTCTCTGGGAGATTAGGTTTTCCCCTGAATATGATGGATTGGAAAGTCATGATGTACTGGGGAAGGAATGGACATGAGATTTTGAAAACTGCCTAGAGTTGCCTTTGGTGATATGGGTGTCATATTAGTTTAATAAATAAATAAATTTGGCCATTTCCTAGCTGATGAAGTTGACAGCATCTCTTTCTTGGCAGTTGAGCTGCCAAGATGTTTTTCTGAATCCTTTCTACCTCTCCAAGCTAATCCTCTCCCATATTAGTTGTGGGAAGTAGACACCTAACTGGGTAAATTAATACAGAGAGAAAAGCCAAGGGCTCTTTCCCTGTTGCCTCTTGCTTACTGTTCTGTACCCCCACCTCACATATGCAGACACATGAGCAAAAGATGTCTATCAGTAATTTATTTTTACAAGCTGACCTGAATCCTTTGGCAAATAAAAGTGCTGGCAGCTACTTTCCAAATGCCTGCCAAGTTTCTTATCACCTCTAGAAACAGGAGTCAGCGTATCTGTAGTCCGTTGCTGGGGCAACCAAGAGTTCACAAGGCACAAAAGAGTAGTCAGAAGTCATTCCCATCCGAAGCTCACAATATGCAGTTTTTGTCCATCACAGAGCCTGCAGAGCAACCCCACCCACTTTTATCCCCTGTGGGGCATGGCTCAGTGACGCAGCAATCTCTGGCCCTTCCACACCTCTTCCTTTGCTGTGCACGCCTCTCCCTTCGACGCTGCCTGGGATCAATCCAAGATTGATCTTCATCACTCCCTATTAGTGGGTGCTCTGACATGCCTTCCTCCTGGCCTTCAGCTGGAACCTGAGACGTTGCCAGAAAGGAGGGTCCTGGAGAGGGAGGCCTTGTCATTTCTTCCCCATCACTTTCAGAGTCATCTTCCTTCATGAGGACAGGCTCGGGAGCCGGAGTCACAACACTTACTGACAACTAGTATAAAGTATAGTAAACACTCACCTGCTGATTCAAAAGTTCTTTCCCTCCACTACCCACAGTATCTTTCTCCTCATCCAGTGTCCACTACTTGAACTGTTAAACAGTAATCTTAGACCAGGGGTGTCAAACTTGCGGCCCGTGGTCCAGATACGTCACACACTGGCTACTCCCAACTCCATTTTAGCAAAAGCTTTAGCAATTTGACAATTTAGCAATGTCATGATATGTCAAATGATGACAACATGACAATGCGAGTTTGACACAACCTGCCCTAGACTCTAGGACAGTGATGGCAAACCTTTTCGGCACCGAGTGCCGAAAAGAGAGCATGCATGCGCGCATCTGGGATGCAACCCGGAAGAGGAGCTGCCCAGGGTGCATCCATATGCCCAAAAATGAACTTCTGGTTTCAGCTACTGAATTTCCGATTTCAGCCAGCTACTCTTCCAGATTTCTGGTGTGCATGCACACTCGACGATCAGCTGGCCAGCACACATGCTCATGCAGTAAAACAGAACACCAGCTCTTCTAGTTTCCAGCACTGCTGCATGCAAAAAGGCCAGCTGATTGTCATGCATGCATGCACACCAGAAACCCAGAAGACAAACGGGTGATACCTCACGTGCCAGGCAACATGGCTCTGCATGCCACTTCGGGCATGCGTGCCATAGGTTCACCATCTTGGCTCTAGGATATCTAAAAGCAAAGGCAAGCCAGAACATTTCCTACAACCTAACATTTGGCCAGGTATTTTAATCTTCTGCTGACTTATTCCAATTTTACTTCTCAAATATATTTATTCAAACAGAAATGGGTGAAAGTCATGGTAGCTCTTTATATCACAAAATGTATGCTGTGAGATAAGATGTAATTTTAGCATAACAGAAAGATCACTGAGATCTTTTTCAAGTAGAAGGAAATCAAAGATCCTTTAAGTCCTTACCTAGAGAAAAATACAGAACAATTCTATAAATGTTTCCTTGGATTTAAATCCCATTGTATTCAACAGAGCCTGATTGCTGATAAAGGTTTTTAGCATTGTTAATCATTACAATCTGGACAATTGTGAATTTTTGATAAATATTTCTCAAAATCAACAAAATGGTTACCTACCACACTAATGATTCAAATTAATAGACTTTTTTTTTAACACTGAGAAGGCATTGATGTACCTGCCCTATTATTTATATACAAAGAGATGATACCTCCAATACAGTATTATAGAATCATTTTTTTAAAGAACTCAGCACTGAAAACTCTTTTTCTTCAAAGTACTTAAATTTCAAATTTTCCTCATTCCAGCAGTGAAGACAAATCTTTTGGACACATTTTTAATTGCCAAATTAGTGTCTGCTAAGCAATTGGCAACTAATGCAGATCCTTTCAGTGATAGGCACCGTAGGATCCTTGTTCTTTCCACTTATTACCAGACTAACTACTGCATTTTCTACGAGTTACAATTTCTAGAAACTTTTCAAGGATAGTCTTGTGTATCACATGTCCCATGTAAAACACATTTTTTTTATTTTTTATTTTTTATTAAATTTGTATACCGCCCTACTCCCGAAGGACTCAGGACGGTGAACAGCCAAAAGATAAAATACATATAATACAAATGTTAAAAAACCATTAAAATACAATTAAATAATTTGGCCCAGAAAACAAAATTTAAAACACCCCAAATTTATAAGACAAATTTAAAATTTAAAAAATTTAAAAAAGAGGTTAAGCCAGGCCGGCCTGCTGAAATAGGAACGTTTTGAGGGCACGGTGGAAAGCGTGCAGGTCTGTAATCCTCCGTATCTCCGGGGAGAGCTAGTTCCAGAAGGCAGGTGCCCCCACAGAGAAGGCTCTTCCCCTGGGGGCCGCCAGTCGACACTGTTTGACTGACGGCACCCTAAGAAGCCCCTCTCTATGGGAGCGTACTGGTCAGTGAGAGGCTACTGGTGACAGAAGACAGTCTCGTAGATACCCCGGTCCTAGGCCACATTGAAGTGGACAGCAAACAAATCATGTTAAACAAAGCATATAAAAATCACTGGCTCAGACAGGATTAAACTGAAACACTTACAGGACACTAGAGAAAAGGGTGGCCTGGGACTCCCAGATTGGCAAACTTACTACACTGCAACAGCTTTAACTTGAATCAAAGTTTGGATGACACTCGAAGATAAACGAACGTTAGCATTAGAAGGATTTGACCTGTCGAAAGGCTGGCACGCATTCTTATGGGAGGAAAAACCCAGGCAACATGAGCATTTCAGGAGACACTATATCAGAGGAGCATTGGCAAAAGTTTGGACCGAAATAAGGAGAAAACACTACGATAAAATCCCAAGATGGTTATCAACCATGGAGGCCCATATTTAGCCGAACACAATGGATATTGATAAGATGAAAACCTATGACGAATTGTTGAACACAGAGGGAGAAATGAAAACAAGAGATGAATTGAGACAACAGGGCACGGACATTGACTGGTGGCCGTATTTACAGATAAAATCAAGATATAAAATAGACATGAAAAAATTTGGAATCCAAAAAGAAAGAAATGAATTAGATAAAATTATAATGCAATCAGACAATAAATTAATAACTAAAATATATAATTATCTATTAAAATACAGATTGGAAGAAGAGGTGGTGAAGGAAAATATGATTATTTGGGCTAAACATTTTGGATATAATATTAACCTAGAAAATTGGGAGAAAATGTGGAAGGTAAATACTAAGCTGACAATGTCCGTGCCCTACAAAGAAAATACATACAAGATGTTTTATAGGTGTCATCTCCCCCCCCCCCCACACGCCTGGCAAGGATGTTCCCTAATGCGAATCAGAACTGTTGGAAGTGCAAAACACAGAAGGGGACCTACTACCACATGTGGTGGTCATGCCCAAAGGCCAAAAAATTTTGGAAAACAATCCAAAATCAGCTGGAAGAAATCACCACCCAAAAAGTGCCCCTCAGACTGGAAACATATCTACTAGGAATACTGACAAAGGACTATAAAAAAGAGACACAATATTTGATAATACATATCCTGACCGCAGCCAGAATCACTTTCGCACAAATGTGGAAACTAGAGGACACGCCATCAGAGGAAAAAAATAATACAAAAAACAATGGAATGTGCGGAAATGGACAAACTTACCAAAGAGATACAGGGAAAAGAAGATTCAGAGTATTATTTAATCTGGCAGGAATGGTACAACTGGTTAGATAAAAAGAACACGAAACAAGGGAATACCACCCAATGATACAAAAATAAGGAAATAAAATGAAATATCGTTGTATAAACATTGATACATGATGAAAGATAAATATACATAGACGTATAGATATACAATTACCGAAGTAGCTCTATTTTTAAAGTTCAAGCTGTAAGACTTGACCTCTCTGTATAGTTAGTTTATGCATAGTTTGTTTAAATGTCCAAGTCTGTATATGTATGTTTGTTTATTAAATAAAAAATTAAAAAAAAATCACTGGCTCAGGAAAGATAGCAGCTGCTGCACTGTGAATCCAGCAATAGTTGACAACTAAAGAACAATCCTAGGCAATGCGTTTTTTCTTTCAGAAGTAGCACAATATCTCCCAAAACAGGATTTGCTTAAATCCTTGAGATGGGTTTTAGCTTTTCCAGCACCACGTCTATCTTACTCGAATTAGATTTCATCTTCTTTTCCTTCATCCAGCCCACTATTGAAATTAAGCAATATTCAAGGTTGTTGATTTATTTTAGATGGTAGAAAGTAGGCATCAACAAACTTTTGCCACCTCATTCCAAAGCTCTGAATGACTTCCTTAGCAGTCTCATGGAAGTATTAAAGACAGTAGCAAACAAGGTAGAAAATATGTGGTAAGCCATAGAACAATAAAGTAGTTCTTTATTAGCCTCCCAGGAACACTATCTTCTAGACACAGTCTGACAGGAAAAATCAAAACTCACTGCAAAGCGCTTTCCCACCAGGTGTCACAAATGGATTCCTTGGTTTGTATTAAAAGTCACCAAGCGATAAAGAAAAAGAATCCAAAAAGAATATATATGATTTGAACAAATGGTGGCCAAAATGATATCCTATTTCTACATTAACCTTGAAATCTAGGTCAAGGTGAATCTGAACAACAATGATACTTGTTAGTATCAGCTTGTTCAGCTGATGCTAGTAAGCTGGTTAAATTATTCTAAAGTTTATTTCACAGAGATTTTAACCTATGCACTTATAGTAGAATGTTGGGTCATAAACCAGTCTGCCTGAAGTACTACTAAAGAAACAATTATTGAACAAGAATTCTTGACAAATGGCAACTTGCTTTATGGGCATTTTAACAATGCTCATTTCCACTATGATCTCCCATTTCATTTTTTTAAACTGATACATTAGTTGATTTAAGAAATATAAGACTTAAGTAAAAGTGCTTCAAAATGTGATATGTTACCATAAGTCTAATACTTATGGAAAATGCCAACACAGTTTCATTTAGTCCTGCTGACCTAATGTGGTCATCACATTAGTTAGTCCTAAACTTATGACCACAATTGAGCCCAAAATTTGTTGTTAAGTGAGATAGTTTTTAAGTGAGTTTTGTCCTATTTTACGACCTTTATTGACACAGTTGTTAAGTAAATCACTGCAGTTGATAAGTTAATAACACGGTTGTTAAGTGAATCTGGCTTCCCCATTCACTTTGCTTGTCAGAAGACTGTAAAATGTTATCACATGACCTTGGGACACAGCAACGGTCACAAGTATGAACTAGTTACCAAGCATTTGAATTTTGATCACATGATCATGGGGATGTTACAAAGGTCGTAAGTGTGAAAAATGGTCATAAGTCACTTTTTTCAGTGCGGTTATAACTTTGAATGGTACTAAATGAACTGTTGTAAGTTGAGGACTATCTGTAGTCTCAAGGGTTCTTTTTATAATGCTTTCTGAAGTTTGTTCTGATTTCAAGCAACTACAAAAAATAGCATATGAATGTTCAAATATTCAAAATATTTAAACATAAGTTCATCAAATATCCCATTACAGCGTAGTTCTTCATGAACATGTACAAATTAAGTTCACTTTTAAAATGTAGCAGTAATCAGTGATACAAAAAACAGTTTTGATTTTTCAAATTTCTCTTAGATTTTATATGTGTGACTTCTAGTTTTCTGGTGGCTCTAGTCAGGGGTGCTATTCAGCAAGTTCTGACAGGTTCTGGAGAACCGGTAATGGAAATTTTGAGTAGTTCAGAGAACCCGCAAATACCATCTCTGGCTGGCCCCAGAGCGAGAGGGGAATGGAGTTTTTGCAGTATCCTTCCTCTGCCAGGCCCACTAAGCCACACCATGCCCACCAAGCGACGCCCACAGAACCAGTAGTAAAAAAATGCCTCTAGTGCCTCACCTGAAATGGAAATGAGGACCTTGAATTGGTAGTCTTGAACTGGTGACGTGGGTGTCTGATGAGAAGAGATCATGATTCTGCCATTGGCACTTGTGATTATGTTATAGGTTTTTCTTTTTTAAGAATCCCTTAGATTTTTCCTCTATGCGTGTTTATACAGTAGGACCTTGGAACCTGAAAAACTGTGTGTCATGGCTATTGGATCATTTAAATGACACTACTATTTTCGTAACAGGAAAGAAAGACTCCATTTGTATCGCAGTATGTGATAGAGCAATTATTTGTCTTAAGAAAAGTTTTAACAAATTTGATGTACACATCTAGACACACAATACACACACACACACACACACACACAGTGAGTATTAGCCCTAAAATACAAACATTAAGTTGCCTTCTCTCATCCATTTCCTTCTCTCATTCATCTAGTGCCTTTTTTACTACTCTTTTCCAAATAGAGAAAGCCTATGTCAGATAATAATCTTGTATGGGATGCAGCCTCCTGCCTTGCCAGCTTCACCTCTTAGTGTCTTATGCTCCTGTCCTGTCCAAATACTATACTGATACTTTCTCCCCTTATTTTTTTCATCTTTAAACTATGTCAGGTAGCAGAGATAGAAATAGAGAATATCTTCAAACATTGTCCTGTGACAATTCTACATAACTTTAGGAAGGAAATAAAAGAAAGAAAGAGTTGCTGAAAGAGTTGAGAGCCAGAGTTTCTCAGAGCAGAGATGTCAATCATGTTTCCCATCCCCTGATATCAAAATTCAAGGCTGGGAAAAAAAAACAGAGGGAAAGAGTCCATTAAACTGTACAAAATGTTGGGGGGCGAGGGAAATAAACCAACAAAATTAAATTACAGTGAGTATAAGAAAGGATTGCATTTCATGTTGCTAGATGGTTTTAGGATGGATTGAAAATTCTCATCTAGCCATGCCCAGTCGACTGTTCTACAAACTTCAGATATTCCATCTATGCTATGACACAGTTATTGTCAGGAAGCCTGGTACTTGTTGATGGAAAGACTTGGAAGGCAAGGTGAAGAAGAATATGTGGCCGAATCTGGTACTTCAAGATCTAACCTGTAAAATACTAGATGATTAGCATAAGGTTAATAAGTAGCATAAGGCTACTTATTCATTCCATCCAGGTCTAAAGCCCTAATGTGGTAGCCCTATTCAGGCCAAAAGTCTTCTTTAGATGATGTGTTAAACTATATTTTAATTAGAGGCAAACTATATTTGCATTTATTCTACTTTTTCTTCCGCCTGCCTTTACTTATATAGCTTTTCTTTAAATAACTGACAACAGTATTTAGCTATCAGATAAAAGTTTTAAATGGACAATTTCTTAAATAGAAGCTAATTATTAACTATGTGCACTTAGATGCCACTTGAAAATACATTTAATTTTAGAGAATGTGATTTTTTCCCCAGTTGCTCATAACTTGCCATCTCGCTGCTCTGCAGATCAAAAATGTCTTTGCTTAAAAGAACTGACATTATCGGCAAAACAATGGCTTTTGTAAATTTTAAATGAATTATCATATTATCTAATCAAAATCAGTATTCATCATGGCTGTTAATTAAAAGTAAGTTTGGATTTGGATTGTATGCTGAAACAATTGGAATTATTTTAAAGGCTATATCAACTTCATCCTGTCTTTATGTTGGAGGAAAAGAAATCAGATGACCAAAAAAGGGACAAAGAGCCTGAGAAGAATTTATGGTGGACAGATAAAGTGATAGTATGTATGTCCCTCTAGTTCAGAGTGTGCCTAGAAATCATGTGAAAAGACTCAAAGAAAAGCCACTATTATAAATGTGAGGTGTCATTCCTTTTCTTATAGAATTATAGAATGAAAAGAGTAGGGAGGGTCTTGGAAATCATTTATGAATAGAGATGGCCTTGGAAAAGGAATGAGCTGATTATAAAACATGAGTTAAGACTGAAAAAAAATTAGTAAAATTTCAGTATTTCTTATGGAATTTGTTGCCTAGCCTCCTTCAAGTAGCTCACAATCTGGTCCAATCCTTTGTTTGGTATCTTTACTATTATAGCACCCTTAACAGTTACTGTAGCCATCTAACGCCTCTGCCAAAGAAATCTATTTCTATTTCCCTTGCAAGTCAGAGAGGCAGAAAGTTGACTTATGATTTATAAAAAATACTGCAGCATTCCAAAAAATGTAGAAAAATTTGCTGTTGTTTATTCTTCCCATTTCCTTAGGCATTCAGGATCAGAGATTGGGGAAAAAATTATGTTGGGGTGTCAACAGTCTAAGTACTCAAAAGTACATTCTCAAAATAAAATATCAAACCAAGCAATAAAAATGGGACAGCCAGCAGCAGTTTGAGGTTTGTTATGCTCCTTCACCCTGGCAGACTCAATGGGCAACCCATCCTCAATACACAGTCAAATGCCTTTTTGTGAAAACTGACCCCTTCCTATTCTCACACAAGAGGAACCAGTGCCTGACAAATGAGCCAGTTCCTAACCAGGCAGCAGAGACAGGGGGAGAATCTTTTTATCCAAGCCTTGATAATAGTATTTTCCCGTGTAGACCAGTAGTGGGATTCAAATCCCAGCGCTACCAGTTTGCTATCAGTAGCACGAGGTATTCTCACTCTCTTCGCACATGTGCAGAGTGTTTTTGATGAGATTGGGGTGGGTAGGCGGAGCCTCCTGCCGCCTCCGCTACCAGTTCGCCCGAACCGAGGCGAACCGGTAGAAACCCACCACTGGTATAGACTTTACTTTGTTGTCATTCTCTGGTATCTGCCATCTTCCTCAATGTTCTCTAATCCTCACATCTGCCCTTTTGGCTGGGCAGCTTTTAAATTTAGGCAGCCTTCAGCATACAGCCACTTACAGCCAGAAGCTTTGGCTTACTTACGAGATGACTAGTGTCTTCCACCACATTGTTCTATTATTCAATAGGCATTACAGCTAGTATTTGCTTTCCTGATGTCCAACTAAGATTTGCATAGGTATACTTTAAGATCATTGTTCCTTGTCCTGTCTTCTGGAACAACTTTCAACAAGTCTGCTCCAACATCTACATGATAGCCTTACAAATAGTTACAGAAAACTATTGTGTCTCCCCAATTCTCTTCCCCAGACTCATCCAATCTGGGGCTAATGGTCAATGTGACTCTAGAATATATTAGAAACTAATTGTTGAATTTGGCTGTGGTGTGCTCCTGTCTGCAAAGTAGTTAACGTGCAGGAGTTTAGCCTAGAAGATAGTAATGTATCACATGTAACATGGGCAGCAAAGCTTGAAGTGACACAAGCAGGAAAACAATACTTTATAGGTTGAGGCTTTAAATTATATTCATGATGGTTGAGAGTTGAGGAGTCAGTTCCTGCTATCCAAAAAGACTTATTGTGTTAGCAGTGAACCAGGCAGTGTGGATAAGCCCAAGACTAAATCCAATCAAAGAATTAGAATATACATTTTAATACAAGCAAGAATTATTTCTGTTGTTCTCTTTATTTTACCTTTCAAAAGAAATAAGAATAACAATAGCTTCAACGTTATTTACAATATCTTCAATTCAGCAGTTGAGATGGGGGAGGGATTGGTTCCACAGTTAGAACAATTATTTGGATCATAAGCTAACATTTCAGGTCTAGTGCACATTGCAATTGACAGCTCTGCAAAAGTGTATTAAGTAAAATAGGTGCCTTGTTTTTCTGTGTTTTTTTTTCTTTCTGCTTCAGCTCCTCTCAGGGTTACATCATAAAATCTTGACCTGCCAAGCACTGAGAATTTTCTAGCATCAGCTCACAAAAAATATATCAAGGCCAGTGGCACTGCAGTACAAGGGAAATGAATACCATAATAAAGAACAGCTTACCTAATATTTTTGTTGGCTACTAGTAAATACATAAGTCCATTTTCTGGGATGAAGAAAGTCCTAAATGAAAATTGTTACCTTGCTGAATCAAAAACATTTTCTGAACCCAGTATGCTCCAGGTATGTTGTATTCCTCCTCCCATAATTTCTGGACAGCAAGTTTTAAGATATTATGGGAATAATAGTCCAGAGTTTCAGGAGGTCACCAAGTAGGACAAGTTTCAGTAAAGAATAAACAGAGAATAACAACACTTGAAAAGGCTATTTTTCACAATACAAAAATGATCAAAAATATGGAATTTTCATGACAGCAATAAAAATCATTAAAACTTAAATGATAACACTTAAAACCCAGCAGATATCAATATAAAAATATGTAAAAATGACAAGAATTAAAATGACAGTGAGGAAAGGTAGATAAGGTCCCAAATTTAGACTGCACTGTCTGAATGATTTTTATTCAAAAAATACGGCTTCCATAAAAAACCTATAGGATTTAAAGATAAACACTAAATTTTGTACTGAAGTCAGAAAGAGTCTGAATGAACGACAAGCAATTTATATTTCCATAAAAGTATGATTGTTACTGGAAGCCATTAGTAAGGAGGTGAATAAGCAAAGTTTCTATTGAAATTTGAGAGTTTTGAGAGGAGGTTGGCTAGGGGACCCAAGATTGAGGAAGACCCATACCATCCATAGATGCCAAATCCAATCTAATAGAAATCAGTAGAAAAAAACCTTCAGAATAACAGAGTTGGAAGGAATCCTAGGGGGTTCCTCCCTACTCAAGCAGGAGACTCAGTACCATTCCAAACATTTAACTGTCCAGTTTCTTTCTAAAAACCTCCAATGATTATGTAGTAGTAATAAAGTTATGAAAAACACTGCTATTATTACTACTTATTTTCCTCTTTCCTTAACCTCTTTCCATTTTATGCTTTGTAAATCTGAGAACATAGCTTCTCTGCTTTTGTAGCTATGTTTAACTGACGTTGGCAATTTTGTTTCATTTCCCTTAAGTATCTGCCAAAAATCAGAAGGTTAATTAATTTTATTAAAAGGCATTAACTTTTGTGCACTACAGTTCACTTCATCAGATATATGGAGAGGCTAAACTGTGTTAGATTTAAATTTTGTATAGATAAGTGGCAAAAAGGAAAGGGAAGATAGGAAAGGAATGCAGATACAAGTGACACGTGATGCAACTTCACGCACAAAATTAGAGTGGGCATTTAAAATGAATTCATGAAAGTATGTACATTTTAATAATTTTTTCAGTCTGGAAAAAAATTGACACGAGACTCCTGATTTTTGGCTTCCACAGGCTAACACAGCTTTCCTTCTACAGTGCTCAAATATTAGCATTTTTATAGATGACTGTTAAAATGTCATTGATCTAATATAAGCTAATTAACGAATCTTTTTATCTGGATTACTATGGAATATATTTTTTTTAAATTACACCAAGTACAGGTAGTTCTCGGCCTACAACCACGATTGACCCAAAATTTCTGTTACTAAATAAGATATTTGTTAAATGAGTTTTGCCCCATTTTATGATTTTTCTTCCCATAAGTGAATTACAGTTGTTGTTTTTTTTAAATATTTTTATTAATAATAAAAAACAAACCAACATAGATACATTAAAACAACATACAAAACGGACAAACATCAATTCAGTCCAATGACTGACTCTTAGAAGTTACTACAATGGTGGGTTATTTTCATATTTCTATTTGTATCTATATCTACATTCACATATTTACATGATTATATATGTATATATATAATTGACTCCTTGTTTACTTCTATGCATTTCTATTGAATAGTCAAAAATTATCTTTATATTCCTATTTTTGCCTCCAGCCAGCCGTACCATCTTTGCCATACTAAATAGTAATCAGTATCGTCTTTCTCTTGTATTTCTTTTGTGAGCTTATCCAATTCTGCACATTCTGTAATTTTAGCTATTATTTTGTCCTCTGTGGGTAACTGTTCAGATTTCCAATGTTGGGCAAAGAGTATACGTGCTGCTGTGAGGATATGGATGATCAGATATTTTATTTCTTTGGTATATTGTGCTGTGATTATTCCCAATAAAAAGATTTCCGGCCTCATTTCCAGTTTTTGTTTTGTGATTTCTTCAATCATTATTTTAATTTGTTGCCAGTATTGTTTTGCCCTTCGGCATGACCACCAGAGATGATAATATGTCCCTTTCTGTGATTTACATTTCCAGCACATTGGAGACATGTTTGGGAACATCTTGGCCAGGCGCGCCGGTGGGAGGTGCCATCGGTAGAACATTTTGTAAAGGTTTTCCTTATAGGGTATAGACAATGTCATCTTATAATTTATCTTCCACAAATTTTCCCACTTATCCAGTTCAATAGTATATCCTATATTTTTGGCCCATGTTATCATATTCTCTTTGACGACCTCCTCTTCTAATTTGTATTTTAGTAGGTACTTATAAATTTTGGTAATCATTTTCTCATCTGTACTTTGTAATATTTTATCTAGTTCATTTGGTTCATTTTGGAATCCGAATTGTGCCCGATCAGTTTTGTATCTTGATTCTATTTGCATGTATGGCTACCAATCAATGTCTATACCCTGATTTGTGAATTGCAGTTGTTTAGTTACTTAGCAACACAGTTGACAAGTGAATCTGGTTTCCCCATTGACTTTGCTTGTCAGAAAGTCACGAAAGGTGATCACATGATCCCTGCAACAATCATAAATATGAGTCAGTTGCCAAGCATCTAAATCTTGATCATGTGACTATAGGGATACTGCAATGGTTGTAAGTTTGAAAAACAGTTATAAGTCACTTTTTTCAATGATGTTGTAATTTTGAATAGTCACTAAATGAACTGTTATAAGTCAAGGGCTAGCCATAGTAGTGAATTCTTTCTAACTGGATGGTTTCAAGTGAAAGCTAGACAGCCATCTCTGGGAATGCCTTAACTTGAATTCCTACATGGAACAGTGGACTTTATGTTCACATAATAATTTTATTTTATTATGCCACCAGCTGATTCTGACCAATAATTCATGTAGCCCAAGAGAATAAATAGAATCCACTGAGAATTTACACTGCAGTGGACAGATCATTCCTGGAGTCTACTATTTGTCTTGAAATACTTGAAATACTTTTCTTCTGAACAGCTGTTTAATAATATTGAGATATTTGGGAAAATTAATGTGAGAGAAGGAGAAGGAAGAAAATGAAGAGCAGGAGCAAAAAGGAGAAGGAGACTTCAGCAGTAAGTTCATTGATTAAAAATACCTTTAAAACTGAGCATTAAATATACAACTCTGGTAAATTATTTATCCACTTTTTGATATTTTATCTCTACGTTAACTTTTTATTTACTTGTTCAGGGTTTTCCTCTTTCTTACTAAAATAATAATAAGAAAAGAAAAACGAAAAGCTATGCACAAATATTGCTTTGCAAATCCAATAAATTTCATTTGAAATCATTCATTTGATTTGGGTAATTAATTCAATTTGATTTTTTTAAAATTTGGACATGTCTTTTGACTTGGAAATTTAATTTAAATTGAGTCAGTTCAATGGAGTTCTTAACTGATTCAAAAAAATTGAAATATTTCTGAATCTCAACATAACTGCAGGTATAAAAATGTTTTCAACGAATATAGTGTTGAGCAAAGACTATTTCATAAAGTATTGTCAAGCTGGATGGTTTAACTTTTTTAATATGAAAAAGCATTTAAAATTACTTTGTTTAAAAAAATGTGCACCAGCTCTTTTAGAGTTCACTAATCCTACCCTGGTTTCTTAGCACGAACAATTTACTGCTTCAGCTCCTCTTTCTTCTGGCCTTCCACCTCCCTGCTCAATCTTGCTTGTCTTTTAGTTGCCAGCTAGTGTTATTCTTATTTCCAGATTTAACTCTAAGTTTTCATTTTCTTGGAGCTATAAATAACCAAGATAGCCCCAGGAAATTCCTATATGAAAATTATAATCAATTTATAGCAAAATATTAGCAAGGTTCTGAGATCCTGAAATCTCTTGATTGGACAAGCTAATAATTAAGAAGAGAAGGTGGACAAAAAGTTTGCTTTTGTTTAAATTATGAAGGTATTGATAGATTAATTTGGAAAGAAGAATTCTAAAACTAAACGAATTGGATTTTGCTGAGGCTCTATTTAGGTGATCTCCTGCACATGGGACAGCCATGACCTGGATGACTGAGAATCTCCATAGATGATCACATGGGAAGATTCTGCAGATGGAGAATAACCTTCTCTATGGATCATTGCTGTCTAGATGGAGTGAAAAATTTGATATGGCTTGGCAGATATCTGGAAGGCCACCTCTAACTAATGGACAATCGTTCCTTGACATCTTTTTGATACATTTTGGTCTTAATTTAATTTAATTTAAGTAATTCAATTTATATGTCGCCCCTGTCCAAAGACTCAGGGCTGCTCACAATACATTTTTAAAAATCATTATAAAAAACATTTAAAAATTAAAAACATTAAAAACATTAAAAACTCATTCACGCCATTCATGGCCAGATCTCGCCAGATCACAAGAGCGAGATCAATGGCCCCAGGCCTGCCGGAAAGCCAGGTCTTCACCGCTTTTCGGAAGGCCAATAGGGTGGGGATGGTCCGGACCTCAGGAGGTAACTGGTTCCAGAGAGCTGGGGCAGCCACAGAGAAGGCCCTCCCCCACGGGCCTGCCAGCTGGCATTGTTTAGCTGACGGGACCTGGAGGAGACCAACTCTGTGGGATCTTACCAGTCACTGGGAGCTATGCGGCAGAAGGCGGTCTCGAAGATAACCTGGCCCTAAGCCATGTAGGGCTTTAAAGGTAATAACCAACACCTTGAATTGTGACCAGAGACCAATAGGGAGCCAGTGCAGCTCATGGAGAATTGGTGTAATGTGGGTGTACCTAGGTGCACCCGCAACAGCTCGCGCGGCTGCATTCTGGACCAACTGTATCTCAGAACACTTTTCAAGGGTAGCCCCATGTAGTGCACATTGCAATAATCTAACCGTGAGGAGACAAGGGGATGAGTGACTGTGAGGAGAGCCTCCTGATCCAGGTCTTCTGTTTCAACCAGGTAGAGTTCTTCACTTTCCCATCCTCCCATCCTTGCCAAAAGCACATGTACAGAAATTGCTTCCAGTGGCATGAAATGAATTATCCAGATGAACCATTTGAGCTTCTTTGCCATGTTAATACAGAACAATTGCCTCTACAAGGAAAACCATCTTATTAAGTGAAAACCGCACAAGTATGATTCTTGATCTCCCTCTTGATGTTCAGTTTCTATATGAAATGAGTGAGTAAATCAAACCTAGCTGTCCTCAGAATTTCAGGTTATATCACAGCAAGGAGTCGCATTCAGAAAATGCCAACCACTTTCTCTTTCTAATAACAGAAGCTGCCCACTAGCAGTTTTTGTTTTCCGTAACCCTGTGTTCAAGAAATACTTTTCTATCAATATCACATTAGAGAGGACTCTTTCTTATGGAATTCTCAGACTGCTGTCAACCAGTGATTTCAAATAACAAAACAGTGTAGCAAAAATCAATACAGACTTCAGTTTGCAAGACAATTTGAAGCCTGCTGCTGTTTTAATGGTAGGATTGCTTCTTTACCTCCACATAGGTAATATAGCTATGTATCTCCTTTACAAAATTGGTACAGAGAGAAGAAAATATTTCTAGCTCAGGGTTGAACTTTAGGGTCTTTGGCGCTCTCTGAGCTTGGTGGTTTTCTTGCAGATGTTTCATTATCAAACAAGGTTACATCATCACAGAAAATCATTCTGAACTTACTGCCAGAAAGATTCTCAAGACAGGCTACAAATGTGTAAAAATTCAGTCACAGTATCTTTATTCATGTGCTACTCACTGCTGAAACTTGGTAGTCAAACATTACGACACTAAGAACAGAATTCTGCATGACTTTGTCTAAGTCAAATGATCATTAATTATTTCATTTTACAATGCCCTTCATCAGGTACATCTATTTGCCTGAGGGAAAGGATTAGTTGTAATAAATTGCAGTAACATAAGGATAATAATAAAATATAATAAAGGCTGATTTCTTTATTATGAATTTCCACAGGTGATCATCTACTCTGGCACATGAGGTTTGATGTGACTTTAATTAGACAAATGTAATCAACATGTGCAATAAAAAAAGGAAAAGCAACAAAACAAAACCCCGAGCGCTTTCTGGGCCATAGAAAGTGGGAGATTTTGAAAGCTTTAAGGTAATGTCATTTTAATAATTCCCATAGCAGGAATATTTTCTGTTATGAAAATATCTAAGAAAATGAAAGAAAACCATGAAAGCAGTCACAAGGACTCTTCCTTCTCATCATGTTCCCAGCTCAAGTTGTCCTTTGCAACTGAAGGGAATTTAAGTCTGAAAAATTGGGATATGGGCAAAATTGAAATCAGCATATTTCCCTCCTCAACATACAAACTAGCAACAAATAAAAGAACACAAATTTCATTTCAGAAAATATGAATCACTCATATTAGTTTCAATGTGTAAATTAGCCATGTGATAATTTTGTCCTCTTTTACCTTTTTTTTAAAAAAAAGATTGTTGTCATAATCATTTTCTTTTATTTCAGAAACAGAAAATACTGTTATCTTAAAATGGAAACTAACAATCGTTGCTAGTTAAAAATAGGCCTCTACTTTCCATGATTACACTAAGGCGAGACTTCTTTATTTCACTGCATTCACAGAGCCAAGGGTCACTGCATTAAATAATATAATAGATTATTTTGTACATTATTTTTTTTTCTAGTGGAAAACCAATTTAATGAGATAATTAGCCATTGAGATTTGTGTTTCTTTCCATAATTATTATAAAATATGCCAAACCATGTAAAGGAATTAACTTTGGTGAGGTAATTACAGCTTAAGAAATCGTGAAGGTTTCTTTGCAACATATATAAAAAAAATCACAATGGTTTCTGCAGTTGATAAATAAAACATCTTAAAATAATCTATTTACTATCTACAGAATTCTGGAAGAAGTTGATACTGGGTGTAACACAAATTGTGTCCATTCATGAGATGAAGCTGGAAACACTTTACCTTCTGGAATATTGTCCTTGGTACCACAAGACAAGGTCAAAAGGCTTTCTGAATTGCAAGAGACTAGAGAATCTATTCTTGAAATATTCATGACTGTTTCAAAGGAAAATTCTGTGGCCATGATACAAATCTCCAATAGTAGGAGAGAGAGAAAAAATCAGAACCCCCAACCATTCCAGTTGGGTGATTCTGGAACTGCAAGATACAACAAGCCCTTTCATATCCCCTACATTGCTCCTAACTTAGCAGAAAAGGCTATCTAGAACACTGAATTTGGAAAATTATAAATGCATTAAGGGACTAGATGGACTTGAAAAGAATCTCTTGATACTATTACAATAAACTATGAAATTGGGAGTATGCTTCATTGCTTGCAGGAAAATGGATGAGAAAAAAATACGAAAATAAAATTAGACTATTATTAACAATACTTTATTGAATAGTTTGTTTCAGGCAGAGAATGGGAATAGTAGGCCTCAATATGTATCACTCTTGTTAAACTGATATTATTCTGAAAGAATAGTGAAAAAATCTGCATAACAGACATCACTGGAAGATGACAGTTTGCATTACAATATAAACAAAATTACAAGTTTAGGATATTATAAGTTGTATCATGCAAATATGGTTGGTATAAAAACAACATTCTCTGATTTATTATGCATATGTTAAAACTAAAAATTTATAATTCATGCCCATCTTATATTGCTAACTTATACAAATTTATTTTCTTGACAGCTCAGTTTTTTTTTAAAAAAAAATAATTTTAATACTGAATTAGAACAAGATTTTGTCAATTTTTTTTAGTGTAACTATATTCTGTCTTCTCTAAGGACCCCTAGTGCAACTTCATTAACAAGGAGAGAATAAAGGTTCAAACTGCTAAAACAATTCTCTGATATGATATGGTAATGTGGCACTTTGAACATGAATGATTTTTTCCCCCTATGTTTGGGTAGGGATCTGGGATACCATAAAAGACTACTACTACTATTACTATTACCAGCACTACTACTACTACTAACAACAACAACAACATCCTTACTGGTCTCTAGCTTAATGTGGTTGTGGGAGTTATGTACTTTGAGGAAGATGAGATCTATGCTAAAGGTTGAACAATACAGGTGTCATTAGAGAGCCAGACAACAAATTTCTCTCCCATAAACAATATGGTGACACATAATTTACTAAAACCCATACCAGATCTGTTATTGGCTGGTCAAGAAACACTGTGCTAGGTGTTGGAGTTCCTGGCTATCTGGTGACAAATGGGCTATAGGAGTCAGGATTGCAAGTTAGCAGTTGCAAAAACTGTTATCAACCATCTGGAGTGGCCAAAGTCTTGTAAGTCAAAAGTAAGTCTACTCCTGAGATCCATATTATTCCCATCCTCATAATGTTCTGAAAGACTTTGATAAACTTAGTTATTTACCCAGACTAGGTAACTCCCTCATCTGTGATGTTTGATGCTTGCTTTGGGGTTTGTTTGTTTTTGGTTTTTTTTTTGGATTGCCGTTTAATAATTAACTTTAATTATTTTGTACCTTTCTGGTTGTTTTATCGTATTTTGTTGTACTGCTCAAAGTTAATTGAGGTTGGATGGAATCTAAATTGAATTTAGAAATAAAAATAAATAAACCTGCAACTTCTGTGATATGATTCAGAGCATTTTATAATGACTCATTAAACATAATGAAAAGATTTTCATTATCAGGCTTGAAACTGGGAGACTATAAGTTCTAGTCCTGCCTTATTCAACAAAGCCAGATGATGACTTGGACCTGTCCCTCTTTCTCAGCCCTAGGAAAGAAGCAATGGGAAATCAATTTTGAAATCATGTCAAGAAAGCTGCAGGGAATTGTCCAGGTAGACACCAGGAGTGCAGACTGACTTGAATAATCTACCTATATACAGTAGTGGCCAAAATTGTGGAAAACTTTTGGGAAAAGTGTATTTTCTAAAACTAGCTAATAACACCACTTTTATTTGGAGTGGTATCATAAAATTATATATCAATGTAAAGATAATTTAATCAAGGATATAATGCAATAACTTTTATAAAGGTGAAACAGGTAGAAAAGTGAAACACATAGAAAAAACGAGATATACAAAAATTATCACCATAGAAAAAATGAGATATACAAAAATTATCTCGTCAGTTAATACTTAGTTGGATAACCTTACAGACTTACAAGGTCTTTCCATGGAGTGAACCAAGACTTTTAGTTCTGCAGCTTTTATAATGTGAAACCAGGATTGAATGATTGCTTCTTTAACTGGGTTTTATTGCTGGGTTCTTCTGACGAACAAATTTCTTTAATTTATTTATTTTATTTATTTATTATTGAATTTCTATACCGCCCTTCTCCCTGAGGACTCAGGGCGGTGTACAGCCAAAATTAAAAAACATGCAGGACAAATACTAAAAAACAATTAAAAGATATATAAATTTGGCCCAATTAAAACTCATTACCAATTAAAACGTTTAAAACATTTAAAAACAATTAAAAATTTCATCTTAAGCCAGCCCGGCTTGCTTGAAAAATTGGGTTTTAAGGGCACGACGGAAGGCACTGAGGTCCTGGATTCTCCTTATCTCTGGGGGAAGCTGATTCCAGAGGGTAGGTGCCCCCACAGAGAAGGTCCTCCCCCTGGGGGTCACCAGCCTACACTGTCTGGCTGATGGCACCCTGAGGAGGCCCTCTCTGTGGGAGCGCACGGGTCGATGGGAGGTCGTCGGTAGCAGCAGGCGGTCTCGAGGATAGCTAGGCCCTATGCCATGGAGCGCTTTAATTGGCTCCATAGATTTTCAATTGTGTTAAGGTCTAGGCTATTTCCAGGCCATTCAAGCAGGTGAATATGATTATCTTAAAACTCTTGAAAAAAAAAGTGGTGCTCTTAGCCATTTAACCTCAAAAATACACTTTTCCCAAAAGGTTTCCACAATTTTGGCCACTACTGTACTAAGGATTTTTTTGCAAATAACAAAAATAATAATTTATAAATGATGTGAAAGTAGACATAAGGGAGATGTGCACAGCTGTGATAATGGCCACAAAAGAATTCAATAAGATCGTGTTAAACTTCTTTTATTTGCAAAGATAGTTATGTAAAGGGGAAAAAAATCCATTATCATGATAGTGTGAATTGAGTTGCCTACAGATTATATAAGTGTGTTGAAACGCCCGAGGAATCTCTCTTTCTCTCTCTTTCATTTTCTCTCTCTTTCTTAGAATTATATATAGCAAATTGTTTTTCTCACAAGAAAATTGTAAGGGAAAAATATGTTTTTGCTGGTGAGCAGTTTCTGTTGTATAAATGCAACAAAATGACAATGCTGTCAGTTGCAAATATTGCTTACACTCTTACACCATTACTGAACATTCCTTGTACATGGAAATAGATTATTCGTTCTATTTCAATTGACATAAAATGTTTTCTGTTTGGAGTTTAGCAGTATACAATGCAATGATAAAAAAATTCCACTTGATTGGGGATATCGTGGAAAATATGAAGGGAAAAGAGTACTGCTTTATGTGGTTTGCAATATGGGAATTAAAGCATTGCTTATAGGCTGGATGGAGAACTGAGCACCTGCCAGCTATTGCTGTGTTACAAATCTTAGCATCAAGAAAAGCATATAGAAAATAACATTATTAGACTATTCAACCATAATTACTATCAATTAATTGGCTATATTGAATGGGCATAATTAGAGTTGTAGTAGCTAAAGGAAGTAGCTAAAGGGTATGATGTTGTAGAAAATGAATTAGTATTTCTGTTGTGAGATATTACATATATAATGCTGACATGTCATCAGTTATATCAGTCTTGAAAAAAACAATTGTTTGTCTTAAAGTCTGTAGAGATTCTCAGTCATCCAGGTCATGGTTGTCCCATGCTTTTTCAGGAGGCAACTGGACTTCCTTTTTTTTTCTTTGAAGTCATTTCGCTTCTCATCCAAGAAGCTTCTTCAGCTCTGACAGGATAGTTGATAAACTATATAAATCCTTTCATTCCTCACTATCCTGTCAGAGCTGAAGAAACTTCTTGGATGAGAAGCGAAACATCTTCAAAGAAAAAAAAAGAAAGTCCAGTTGCTTTCTGAAAAAGCATCTTTGGGACAACTGTTTGTCTTATGATTCAGCTAAAAAAAAAACCTTCACTCTATATGAGTTACAATAGGGGTGTTAAACTCGATCGCATCGGGGGCTAAATGGTAACATATCATGATGTTTTTTGCCTTTGCAAAGCCGGGGTGGGTGTGGCTTGTGAGGCCCGGGGGCTGCCAGTTGACATGCCTGAGTTAGAAAATAAAATAATGGTCATGGTGGTAGGCCAGCGATACTATCTTGTTATGATATTAGATATTGTGTTTTTCATCCTAATTTCCTTTCTATTACAAGAATCAAATCTTAGAATCAACATCTATTTCTTTCTTCTATTTGATATTATTATGGGTCACAACTGCTGGATACTAATTCTTTTGATCATTCGATGAAGTAAAAGTAGCCAGTTGAATCCCACATCAGTCTTTTTTACCAGGAACAAAAATTGCATGACTTGTCCAATAACAAAGTACAGAAAATCTTCTACTCATAGGCAGCATTAGTTTGTAATCTGTCCATTTAGCCATAGAGGAAACTTGGTTATCAGTGATCCAGCCAAGTGTTGAAAAGAATTTCATTTCATATTCACACCTAATCAAGAATCTGGCGAAGTAGGAGAAAGGTAATTTATCTCATCACTTGGGTGGATAACTCTACTGGGGAAAAATGAGAAAGGTATTATGAAGGTTTCAAAAAAACAGAGATTAAAGAGACTAAGTATATTTTGCCTGAGGCTGTTTTTTCTTCTTCTTTTCATAAGGATAGGAAGACTTTCACAGCCTCCCATGTTTACTTTCAAGAGCTGCATTTTTTACTGCCTCAGAGTTATTATCCTGAAAATTAGAGGATGGAGAAATTGAGTGCTAGTTTGCAACCCTGGAATCACTACAGTGGTGAAAATTGGTGACATTTTTACTGACATTGTTTAGATGAGATATTATAAATGTAATACAAACTCCAAGAGGAATTTGACATTTTTAAAAACTGTGGATTTCCCCAAACTGAGGAAAAAAAACCCTTTTAACCAGTGGTGGGATTCAGCCGGTTCTGTCCAGATCGCGCAAACCGGTAGCAGCGACTGGGGAAGGCTCCACCCACCCACCCAGACGTAATGCGTGAGTACTGCACATTACCAGAAGGTCGTGCGCATGCGCCACTTCTGCGCATGCGAGCAAAGTGTGCATGTGCTCACATTTTGCAAAACAGTAGGGAAAGTAAGTAATCCCACCTCTGCTTTTAACACAATTAGCTTTGAAGACATTAAGACATGTATATGGTAACCCAACAGAATGTTCTTAATGCTTGATTATTTAGGGGAGAATTACCTTTATTTTGATCAATGACTGCAAAGCTACTAATTTTTTTTTTTACTTTTTTACTTCCTCGTTAGGACTTGTTTTCCATACCTATGCATATGACTTCAACATTATTGTTATTTGTTACCTGTGGTAACAAAAGAAACTCCTGCTAAGATACATAATTCTGTCAAACAAAAGGTATTTTGTGATTGGCTATATTTTTAATCTGCCCAACAGTAAGAATTCTCTTGCCAGATTATACAAAGCTAGTAAGAAAATAAAAACTGGTAAGATATGATAATAGCCTAGAAAAAAAATAAATACAATAGAACATAAAGTCACTATCTCAATAAAATGCAGGCACCAAAAATTTCAAAACTAAATCCTCAAAATTTATATCATCCTAAAATGAAAAATCTGTACATAAGGGAACTATTTATTTCTTTAATGACTTACCTCATCACAGAATCTTCTTCTCAAAGAAGACAATGCTGTAATATCACGAGGCAAAGCCTGTCACCATAAAAACCTGTATGTGATTTAAAAGCCTATTATGAAGTCATACTATAAAGAAGAGAAATAATTGAGCAACATAGGACCAACAATAGCTAAGAAAGAATATTCAAAGTGTGCAGCTTCTTTAATGAGATTTTCCTTTGCTATTAGTTTCACAGTTGTTCAAAAATTGTTTCCTTATAAAGAACAACATCTCCTTGTGCAACAGGCCTGAATGAATTTTTGGTAGTGTGAAGAAAAAACGAAGATGGTTTTGTAGATTAAAAGCAAATAGTGAGGGATGGACTTCTTATTTCTCTATACAATAGAACATTACAGAGGCAGCCTTGTGTACAGCTTGTACTTTCAGCAGGACCCTGGGTGAACATAAAATAAAAACCGTTGAAGGGTCATTCTAGTTCCACATCCAATTTCTAAGTGGGCAGGACAAATTATTCTCAATAAACAAGCTACATGTAAAGCCAATATCTTCTGTTCATTATTTGTCCTTTAGCATCTCTATTAAAAAGCAACCTATAATGGTGGAACAGACATTAATTTATTTGCTTATATATGGTTTCTTAAGTGTGTTTCCTTATTTATTATCAACACATTTATTTCACCAACATTTGATTTTCCTTTGTTTTCTTCATTTTGGATTTTTTTTTTTAAAAAAGTTACTCTTGTAGCTTCCTTGATCCCGTTCATTAACCATACTCCACACTCTGAAGCCCTTGTGCTTTTTGTACTTTAAATATATCTTAGTTTGTTTTGCAAGAATGGCTTTAGAGTTTTGAGGGCAGGACTATTGTGAATTTATACTGTTTTTGAAATAGCTCTTTGAGATTTTTTTTAAAGCTAGGTTTGAGCAGTAAGGTAACATCCAAACAGTACTATTCCTTAAAAGCAGATCTCTCAACGCAAGATTTGCTGTTAATATTGAATCTATCTGCAAAAATTCTCCTCCTGCTCCTTCCATTATGTCTGTCACTCTCCCTCCCCCCTCTCTCTTTCTCTCTCTGTGTGTGTGTGAGAGAGAGAGACAGACAGAGACAGACTGTCTCCTTTCATCTGCATTTAAGCTGGCAAGATTTTCTGCAGTTAATATCTAGGAACTTAACAAAACCTGTGTTTTGCTGCACTAGATCAGTAGAACACAAAACAGCATTTTATCTACATATTTTTCTTAGTTGAAATGTATTTTCTATTCCTAAAGCTTCTAATTTTAGACTGTATGCCATAAATTTAATATTCATGTTTTCAAAAGATTGTCCTCCAGACATTGAATCAAGTATTGAGTACATCCCACAATGTCAGACCAAGTATTCCTCAAATCTCATTTCCCAGGGCTGTGCAGACAGGCAGCTTCTGTGCTTTTTGAATTAAGCAATATGAATGCTAGTGTAGTGCTGTGTTGACTAGGATTGTGATGTGCCACCATTCTGCGTGGCATTTCAGGCGGTTACAGAATTTGAGATGACTCATACTATTATTTAAAGCATTACCTCTTTTTATTAAAAATGGGAGATAAAGAATTCCCATGAGTATCTGAAGTAAGGTAAATGAGGTCAAGATAATTACTCTCCAAGACTTATTTATATTTTAAGAGATCATCCCATCCTCTTTCTATTCTTTTATGTTATTTCATGCAAGCTAACTTTGACAAGGACACCCACCTAGGTTTTCGTGGCATAAACTTCAATTACATATAGAGCAAGGAAGGTTTAATCTTCTACATTTCTAAGCTTATCTCAGAACATATATCTTCGTTTCTGTTACAGGCTGGAATAGAGTTCCAGAGTTCCTTCTCCTTTGGGCTCATTGGAGAGTTATTACTCTTGAAACTTGGCAGCTTCTGTGTTCCTTATTTGCTCAAGCTGCTGTTTCATTATCTACTGAAAGATATACATGGAAAAAGATGTGGTCATAGGCTTTTTTTGTTATTGTTGTTTTTAACTCGTGAAAAGCTGAGGTGGAATGTGGAATCTTAACTTAAAAATAGATCATACATCTTTTTAGCAGGAATTTGAGCTTCCTATAATATTCATATTAAATCAACTGTTTTAGTTTGATTTATTTAAAACTTAAACATAATAACAGAGTTGGAAGGGACCTTGGATGACTTCTAGTCCAACTCCATGCTCAGGCAGAAAACCCCATATATTTTCATTTAATATATCTCATTTTCCAGCAACGTATGCTGAAAAGCTTCCTCTTCGCTGACAATGCTGCCGTTACTGCTCACACTGCCAAAGACCTTCAACAACTTATGGACTGTTTTAGCAAGGCCTGCCAAGACTTTGGGCTAACAATCAGCCTGAAAAAGACACAAGTCATGGGTCAAGACATGGATCTATCTCCCTGTATTACAATCTCTGCACAAGAACTGGAGGTCATCCATGAATTTGTGTACTTTGGTTCAACCATATCCAATACTCTCTCTTTAGATTCTGAGCTGAATAAACATATTGGTAAAGTGGCCACCACATTCTCCAGACTTACAAAGAGAGTATGGCTTAATAACAAGCTGATGGAACATACAAAGATCCAGGTCTATAGAGCCTGTGTCCTGAGCACACTCTTGTACTGCAGTGAGTCTTGGACCCTTTATGCACGACAGGAGAGAAAGTTGAACACCTTTCATATGTGCTGTCTCCGATGTATTCTTGGCATTACCTGGCAGGACAATGTTCCAAATACCATGGTCTTGGAACGTGCTGGAATTTCTAGCATGTATACAGTATTGAAACAGTGACGTCTACACTGGCTTATGCATGTTGTGAAAATGGCTAATGGTTGGATTCCAAAAGATCTCCTGAATGGAGAATTAGTGCAGGGAAAGCACCTTAGAGGGAGACCACAGCTACGATATAAGGATATTTTCAAGAGGGATCTAAAGGCCTTGGAAATGGACATTAACAACTGGGAAACTTTGACTTCTGATCATTCAGCTTAGAGGCTAAAGATGCAGCATGGCCTTCTCCAATTTGAAGAGACACTTGTTTGGCAGGCGGAGGCAAAGAGACAGTCTCGGAACCAGCGAAATCTGGGGGTTGGGCAGGGCACAGAATATATCTGCCCTCCATGTGGAAGGGATTGCCATTCTCAAATTGGCCTTTTTAGTCATACCAGATGCTGTTTTAGGACCTCTTTACAGAGCACGATACCATAGTCTTTTGAGACTGAAGGTTGCTAATGTAAATATAAAATGCAACTTGATTAATTATTTTATTCTTTTATTTTTTGCTCCAGAAGCAGCCTCTTTGTAACTACCTTTGGATCCTGTATTAATCTGTAATTCATATTTACCAGAAATGGAAAAGTGTGAGTAAATTGTATTAACTTCTTCAAAGAGCCATTATTTTAATTCTGTATTGGAATTAATTCCATACTGACTGCTCTGAAAGCAGTAGAATGACCATAACATTTTATTTATTTACTTATTTTATTTAAACATTATTTGTTCCTTCCTATAAAATATATTGAAGCTGTTCTAAACAAATTTAAGATCTATAATCAAACAATAGCATAATAAATGTGACTATTAACTGGCTAATACACAAGTTAAATTTGAACCAGTAATATGATGAAACTACCAAAAAGGCAAATGCTATCCTGAGATGTATGAACAGGAGGGGTTAAGGCTCCAGGCTAGACACCAAGAAACGATAGGTTCTAATCCCACCTTATGCAGGAAAGCTAGCCAATCACTCTCTCTCTCAGTCCAACCTATCTCACAGGAATGTTGTTGTGGGGAAAATAGAAAGTATATTTGCTGTTTTGAAGCAAGATAAAAATGAATAAATAAATAAATAAATCATGGGGAAAATGTTACAATAGTATGGCACTGGTCAGGCAACTGGATAAGTCAGTATCTCTTAGAAGACCTGATTATGGATAAAAATAATTCTGTATTCATTTGTTTATTTCAATTTAAGTGCTGCCCAACTCCAAATGAGCTTTGGATGGTATGTGTTACAGGAAGAAAGATCTAAGCGAATCTTAGAAAAATCTTAACAGTAACAGAATTTAAGAGTGATACATATGGCTGAGATATCACCATTGGTATTCAAGTAGCGCCTACCTAGCCATCAAGATCCTTAATTTTGATCCTTTAAGCTGGATATAAAAACTTCTCACAATCACATTGCTGATTCAAATACATACTTACTGACTACTCAAAATTTTGTTTCACAATTGCTATTACCAAACTAGATATTTTTAAAAAATACTGAAGAACAGATGGCAAAGGGCTTAACATTATAGCATCCCACTTGATATATCTCTCCGGTTTGATGACTTGTCGAGTTACTGATGGTGAACAATCAATTGAAGTTGAAATTGCCAACTACTCTCAGAGCAGCCAAGTTGTTGAGTAAAAACTTCAGTCAGTTATGCATTCACTTAAATGATAGGGTACCCAGCCTACATTTCACTTGCTTACTAATCAGAATGTCCTTAAGAACTTTCTCAAATGTTTGCTGAATCATGATACTATATATCACATGCTGACAATTTTCTAAAGAAATTATCTGATCAAAAATGAGATATGTCTCATGCTGATCTCTGGTAATTCATACATTGTTTTAAAGTTGCTATAGATAAAACGTTTTATGAAGAATTTTCCTCAGTCTCCATGTCTGCAGAGGGTTTTTGTTTTTTGTTTTTTTAAAAATATTGTACAGGCACAAAGACTATTTGTTTTTCTCACACAAGACTGTTTTATTGTACAAAATTAAACCCCTAACTTATTTTACTATTTTCCTATTACTATAAATTTATAACTATTTCTAATCTTAAATTTCTATTCCTATGTTCCTATTCCTATGTGTATAATCTTATAGGGTTTTATCTTACTTATTTCTTAGCTCTTCATTTTCTAAATTTTTGCCTTTCCCCCAGAACTTTAGATCTTTTAAGTTTTTTGCACTTGTGTCAGAAGCACTGAGGAGTTTCTGGGTTAAAAGGAATAGCAGGTGACATTACTGTTGCCAAGGGATGTCCAGTTGTGTGCTCCTTTCATTTCCTGGCAGGAACTGGAGTGAAGGACGAGAACTTTTGTAGTCAATCTCAGAATATTTAAATATGAAGGTTCACTCCTTTATAGACTTCCTAATGAATGTTTTTCTCTCTTCCCTACAGTCTTCTGTTCCTGGAGCAGGTTTGTAGAGCTCTGCATCTGGGTTGCTAAGGCATTGTTCTTGGTTTGGTTTGCAGCAGGGGTGGGTTCTACTTACTTTACCACTGGTTTGCAATGGGAGCATGCAGGCTTCTGCGCATGTGCAGAAGCTTATGCACAGATCATCAATTATGATGCCTGGGTGGGTGGGTGGAGCCTCCCACCGTTTTTACTGCCGGTTCTAAAGAACCAGACAGAACTGGGAGCAACCCACTACTGGTTTGAAGACTTTCCTGGTTTTAGTTCTGGTCAGACTTTCTTTCCCTGGTTTTCAGCTCTAGCACTCAAATGTCTTGCAGAGCCAAGAACTGAAATTTTATCCTGTCAGAAGAGTACTGCTGAGATCCTTGCTTCTTTTCTGAGTATCGCTATCTTCCAATCATAATTCCTTTCTTGACACTCTCACATATATGTTTGCTTTCAGTTCTCTTTTTATAAAATAAACTCTCCAATAAAGGAAAGGATTGGCTGTGTTAACCCTCCTTCCCAGGTGGCATCAACACTCTGGTCCCAGGAGGGAAAAATGCCTTCTTACTCCAGGTGATAAGTCCACTTTTCTACACAGAACAACTAGTTTTTCCTTTCCAAGATCCTCCTTCCGTCTAAAGAAGCTACACACGTACTAAGACAAATATAATGCTTTTGTTTACAAAGGATGCTTTCTTTGAAAACATTTGTGGTCGAATCTGCTATTCTTTAAGAATGTGCTCATGTTGCCTACTATCGATGACTGGATATTGAAAGTAACTAATTTAGCTGAAATGGCTAAAATTTCAGCATATTTGAAGGATCACACACAA
This sequence comes from Arizona elegans, assembly GCA_022577455.1. Classification (NCBI taxonomy): domain Eukaryota; kingdom Metazoa; phylum Chordata; class Lepidosauria; order Squamata; family Colubridae; genus Arizona; species Arizona elegans. The sequence goes on from JAKOOJ010000008.1 coordinate 59,331,895, forward strand.
GAAAGGTATATACAGGACTGGAGAAGATGGATTGATTATATTCAAAATAAGTATCAGACCAAAAAATATCAAATAGTTTATGAATGATTTCTTTTATCTGTATAAGTGCTATATAAGTGATATTAGAAGTTTTATGTCTAAGAAGCAGGATTTTAACTATGGGGGGTTAAGAATTTTTTTAAGGGGGTGTTAGTTTAATGATTGGTTAAGCAATTTAGTTTATTGTTAAAAGTCAATAGAAATACCTTGTGTTCTGCTCTGGGAAGTCGGGGAGGGGGAGGGGGGTTGGGTGGGAGGGTTGTGGGGAAATTGTGTTTGTTTTAAAAAATTTTCAATAAAAAAAAAGAATGTGCTCATGTTTTCTCTTCTTTTTCTTTGACTTAACACAATATACAGCTGTCCTTGCTGGATCACCAATTTCTCCAGATAAATCAGTACATTCTCCATGGTTTGTCTTTGAGCTTTGAGCTCACATTTTCGGTGAACCGGTGGTGAAATTATTTGAAACCAACCACTGGTCAGCTCCATAGATTTTTCAATTGGGTTAAGGTCTAGGCTATTCCCACGCGATTCCAGCAGTGGGATATGATATCTTGAAACTCAAAAAAAAAAAAAAAAAAGCGGTGTTAGTAGCCATCAAACCTCAAAAATACACTTTTCGCAAAGGTTTCTACATTTTTGGCCACTACTGTAAGCGTTGACAATTCTGTTATCCATTTTGGTCACCATTACTCTAAGCAGTTGATCAACTTTGCTTTGTTTAGTAGGAAAAAATATATCATAAGTTTATCTTTCAATGCAGCAAGTCTGATTTTATTCATTTTTTGTATACTCAGAGTAATTTTTTAAATAATTACACATATTTTAATATAAGCTCATCCTCTCAGGCTTTATTGTTCTGAAAAGGCAAAAACTTAGGGCCCATCTGGAACTTCCAGAGCATATAATGCTTTGATCATCAGGAGACATTTTGCACATCAGTTTAAAGACTGTTGTTGAGCTGAAAGGTTGGAAAGTTGAAAGGAAATAATTTTTAATAAGGTTGCATAGCATTCAGTGCCCAAGGTGGATTCTTTTCTTGTAGCACGTTTTGACATTTAGATTTGTACCAGCTTTCAGGTATCACAGGAAAAAAAAATCTATCAGCCCTTTTGTTTTTGAATGTCTAAATGGCATGAGTGTGTAAAGTGGACTTCACTTAATCATATTGGGCAGCAGTTTATCAAATTTAGTGCTACCCATTGTTCTTGACTGGCAAAGTTTCTAAGAACTAACACAAGTTGGAAAGTAGCAGAAAAATCACGCTATGAAAAATGTTTTTATTTAAATACTAAACTAATCAGCAAAAGAAAAGTACATATACAACACCATTAATAAAGCACTGCAGTTTCTAAATTGATACACATAGCAGTAAAGAAATTTTAAAAAGGAAAGGGGAGGAAAGCCTAGAAATTAAATTATAAATAGGGAAAGCTCCAAAACCTTTTATCATATTATTCACAGTCTTTTTCCCAATTAAATATTGATATATCGGCCATAATTCATAATACCTGAATTCCTACATGCATACAGTATACAATGAGAGAAGACTAAAGAGAAAAATAAGAGTCCATGTGATATAGTGATGTAATGGTTAAAGGGTTTGACTAGGAGCAGAAGAACCAAGTTTTCCTCTTAGGCACAGAAGCCAGTTGGGTGACTTTGACTAGTTATTTTCTCTCAGACCTAGACTGAGAAGTTGAAAAGTATCTATCCAATAATTCACACTTGGCCAGCATAATAAATCATGATGTTAAGCTTCAAGGGAGAGACCTTTATGGTACAGTGGGTTGATTCATTTTTGTAGATAAGAAATATGTACATGTATATATGCATGATGGTTATATGGTGGTATATATGCATGATGGTATATATGCAAGAAAAAAGTATATTGCAGTAGTAATGTATACAGTGATGTTACCTATGTAAAAAAATGTTCAGTTGTCTTTGACCTGAAGTCAGGTACAGGCTTTTAAAGTGGTGACTACCTGTAAACTGAGGAATTCACAATGTTTTTAAGGAAAGTATTTATTAATATATTCTAAAACATTTCTTTTTTTAAAAGAATACATAGTTTCCTTATGTTTAATAAACTAAACTGAATCTCTTTTTGACACACATACACTCACACCCTTGTTAGCCATGTGTCAACATTCTGACTGACGAACCCAACCAAAGCAAGCATGATAGAGACCTTCCAAACTCTTAATGCAAAACTTTATTGAGTACATCATTTTGGCACTGATGAAGGCAAAACCCGATCTGCCTAATTCCCGTGCAAATCCACATAGTGAAAGTATAGATTCCTTCTTCCACCTATTAGTACAGGTCACATTGTCCAATTGAGTGTCATTGTATTGTTATGAGAAAAAGTCTCTGGTCTTGGTAAACACCAGCCAAAGTATCCTTGAGTCTCATGGCTCATCTTCTTGAAATCTGGAGCCTACATTCAATTTTCCCCTTCCCTTGCCCCTGGTTCTTTAGCAGGTTGAAAAGCGATAATAGTTGCAACAGCATAAGTGAACTTTGAACTTGAACCTGTGTGGATATTAACTTCAAATGTGATTAAATTGAGATACTACTATTTGTGTTTAAAACTCATATTGGAAAAAATAAAAGAGAAAATGTTTAAACATCAAAAGATACTATTAATCCTGATGCCACGATTTTGAGATCCTTCCAATTTAAGAAGAGATCCCGCTCTCCTCCTCCTTCCACCCAAAAAAAAAAATTCCTTTCTGGATGATTTAGTGGATATAGCCTTCAGTATTTGGATGGATGATTTCATTACATCAGCCATGATTATGACCTTGGACTCTGACAAGATACATATCACCTCAAATACTGGCATCAAGTAAATGATATGCCCTTCAGTATTTTCTCTTTTTTTTCTTTCTGCTAGGCTATTAAAGATGAAGGAGTAATCCTACTTGAATCATAGGTTGAGAATATAATTTTTTAGTAGCTGCAGTAACATATAGTTAATATCACTTATATATCATTGAAAACAATGCGGATATCTTTCATCATATTTTATCTGGTGAGACCTTTTTTTTTAAAAAAAATAAAATTGACATAATCAATCACTCTTCTACTGACACCAAAATTTTTCTGATTTATAATGGATATTGCATTGATTTAGGTATCGTTTTCACTAACTTCTCTCAATTAAAAACTTCCCAACTCTTACTTTCTTTCTTAAACTTTGAGAAATGTGGATATCTGCAATTACAATTGCATATGCATTTTAGATGTTCTAAAATGAAATAATCTTTAAAATATATTAATCCATGCAGACATTAAGTTTCTGATGTGAGTGGGCATAGGATGGCCATATAGGGCATAAGCACGGATGCCATGCACTACATTTTTCAACCTAACTTTGTCAATTTTCAATTTTTTTGTGATGGAATGTGATAGACTGGATCCCCAGGAGTGAGAGGCAAATTCCAAAAGAACAAGAGGCAATTAAGTCCAGATATTTTGTGTGAGAGAAAGAGGGTAAGACTGTTTAATAGTTCTCATAGTGTATGTTCATTGGAGTCTTCTCCAAGAGCAAAATTCAAATGCATCAATACTCTTCCTATCCTGCTTCTTCAAGATCTAACTTTTCTTTTCATGGAGTATCACAGGAAATACCATGGCTTGAACGATTCTGATCTTTGTATGTATAGACATATCTTGGCATTTAAATAACTTTCCCAAAGCCTTCATGACTGCTCAAGTGCTCTGCAAGTGATAAAAGAAAAAAATAAGTTAAAATTCTCACCAAATTTTGCCAGCAAATCTGGGAAATGACACATAGGCCAACACATTGGAAGAGGTCAATCTACAATCCATTACTTTGAAAAAGAGAGAAAATTCAATAAACTGTGCAAACTATTGTACAATATTGTTAGCAGAATAATGCTTAGGATCATCCAGAATAGTTTAAAGCCTCCCATTAAAAAAGAGATGCCAGATGTCCAGACTAGCTTTACTAGTAATGCAAACTCAATAATTGAGAATGCCAAGAATACATAAAATAACTCACTGTCTGCTTCATTGATTAGAAAAGGGATTTGATTGTATCGATCACATCAAACTGTGGAAAGTGCTCATAAAAATGAGAGTTCCAGAAAATTTCATTCTCTTAATGGAAAACTTATATAACTTATAAGACCCAGGATGGTGCAATGGTTAGAGTGCAGTACTGCAGGCTAATTCTGCCAACTGCCAGCAGTTCAATCCTGACCAGGTCAAGGTTGACTCTGTCTTCCATTCTTCCCAGGTTGGTAAAATGAGGACCAGATAGTTGAGAGCAATGTACTAACTCTTTAAACCACTTAGAGAGGGTTGTAAAACACTGTGAAGCAGTATATAAGTGCTATTCCTATTCCTATATGCAGGTTAGGAAGCCACAGTATGTATAGAACATGGTGAAGCAAATTGGTTCCTTAACAAACAAACTGATTTGTTAAGGAAGCTGTATATTCCCCCTTATTTGTTCAATTTATGCACTGAATCTATATTAAGGGAAACTGTGTTTAGAATAGAATAGAATAGAATAGAATAGAATAGAATAGAATAGAATAGAATTCTTCATTGGCCAAGTATGATTGGACACACAAGGAAGATGGTGAGTGTGGTTGTAAAAGTGGAAAAAGAAACATTAATAATATGTGCTATGCTTATAACACTACCCTAATCACTGAAAACGCAAAGGATCTGCAAATTCTAGTAATAAAAGTCAAGGAGCACAGTAAAATGTTATTAAAATAATTATAAAGCAGTCCCAACTTTTGACAACAGGTAGAACAACGGATAGACTTAGACCTGTCAATGAATAGCTTCTGCTTTTAGGCTCAGCTACCAACAGTAAAGAAACCAGTGGTCAAGAAATAACCAATGATCAAGAAATAAATTGCACTAACATTTTGATAGAGCAACCACGAAAGCTTTGGAAAAGATACCAAGGTTGTCTGTACCTACAAAGACCAGAATCATTCAAGCCATGGTATTCCCTGTGACTTGCTATGAATGTAAAAGTTGGATTTTGAAAAGTGAGATAGGAAGAGTGTTGATGCTTTTGAACTTTGCTGGTGGAGAAGAGTCCTATGAATAACATGAACAGCCAAAAAACAAATAAAATGGATCATTGAACAAATCAACTGAGAGGCACAAATAACCAGGTTCAAATTGTCCTACTTTGACAGATTGTAGGAAGATCTGACTCTCTCTAATGTTGGTAAAGGTAGAAGAAAAGAGATGAAGAGTATAACAGCAGAAAAGTGGATGGACTCAGTTACAGTGATGATGAGTGCACCATTGAAAGACCTGAAAGAACAGGTTAAGGATAGGCAGATGGAAGAAAATCCATTCTAACTTGACGGTACCTAATCAATCAATCAGACTTGAATGCAGAGGTGGACATCACATACGGTAACAACCGGTTTGCCCGGAACTGAAAATGTGAGCATGTGCCAAGGTAAGAAGCAACTAGAACTAAGGAGAAATTTCCTAATGGTGAGTGCAATCAACCAAGTGCAATGGAACAATTTGTCTTCAAAAGTTGTGGGTGCTCTATCACTGGAGGCTTTCAAAAAGAGACTGGGCAACCATTTGTCTGAAATGGATAGGTCTCCTGCTTAAGCAGGGGGTTGGACTAGAAGAACTCTGAGGTCTCTTCCACCTGAATTATTCTATGTACTTCTAGGTACATGTCTACATCTAAAAGTATGAGTGTGTCTGGAGGTTATTTTTTTTTTCTTTCCTAAAAACTGAAATACTTCACTTCAAGCACCATTTTTTTTCTTTTCAGAAACCACATTGCTTTCCCCCAGAGAAGCTTAAAGACAAAAGTGTCTAAGCAAGCTCATTCCTGGTTAATTAACCTCAATTGGGCATGGGAGTTGTGCTTATACAGGAATTAGGCAAATGTGTCTCCTGAATTTCCTTAGTAGATGGGGAAGATATTAAGTTTTAATTGTTCTGGTTCAATAAGGACCTCTAGAGACTTAGCTATCTGGAGAAAGCAGTTACAAATGAACTAGGATCCTTATACAAAAAATATTTTATATATGGCCATGTGATAAGAAGAAAGTTCATTAAGAATTCTCATACTGATATAGCTAAGACACAAAGATAGGAATTGGAAAATCTCTTGTTTGGATTCTGCTGCTGCTATGAAAGTTAGCAGAAGTTTAAGACAAATCACCAGCAATCTCCTGCAACACAGGAGTAATAAAAATATTGATTTGATGAACAAAATTCCTGTAAATATTAAAATTAGATAAATAAGTGGCATATTTATTATTTTAATGCATTATACAGATACTAATCCATGGTGATTTATGAGTAAAGATTAGATTCCGTCAAACCAGTGGCAGTATTAGTTCAAAATTTTTAATGAAGTACATGAAGTAGAGAAGTTTGACACAAAGCAAATTTCTCTGTTGGAAAAATGTCATGTCCGTATAGAAGAAAGAAGAGTAACAGTAAGTCAAAGAAGGTTGGAGTGAGAATCCTCTGGCCATAATGTCTTTCAGATGAAATCAAGACCAATATGGGACATGCTCAGAAGCTTTTGTAAGAGTATACAAAATATTTGGGGAAGAGGCTGAGTGGCACAATTGGCCTTTAAGAAGAATTCTGCTGGTTCCAGATGTGTCCATCTTAAAAGCAGTGACTTAATTTAATTAAATTTAAATTACTCCACACATAACATATAATAATTCACTCATTATTAAAAACTACAGTTTTAATAGGTTTCTGGGGCTGACTTTTAGGGGTTATGGTTATGGGTTATAGGCTTATGGGAGAGCATGGATGAAGCTCTGGGTGTAGGTAGCCACTTTTGGCCTAAATGAATTCATCACATTGTGATATAAAACTGACTGGATTTCAATATTACTCATGACAATGGGTATCTCATTCAAAGAAATTAACTAGTAATTTATCTTCACCCAATTATATCTCTAGTGGTTATTTATTTAAATCGTACATCAATTTTGTAGGATAAACTTGATAAACCTACATTAAACTCTATGCATAAATTTATTAAGGGCTTGTTTCCAAGGCAACTTTATTCTGTGATCTTCCTTGTAGAATACAGAACATCAACTTCATGCTCTTTTCTAGAATGCTTTCAACTGGACAACACTATATCATCTCCCATGAAATCCTATGACACTATTTTGACACAGCAGCATTATTTAAAGAGACATTTATTGAGACTAATTTTCATTTTAGTTTAATTTAGCATTCAGAGGAACATCTCCACAGGTATGCAAGGACATTGTTTAGTCTTGATGTTATTACAAAATCTACATAAATTTGCATAAAGTAATTAGGCAGGGCTTGTGAATAACAAGCAATTATTGTATGTGGTCTGTTATGTAATCTCAGCTGACAAAATCTATATAAATTTTTCATTGCTGTTGAAAGGTCATAAAGAAACTGAAACTTTATTCTGAAATCCCTTTCTGGAACACAAGTATTTACAAAGACCATGAGGATAGATGAGGATGGTAGCGAGTATAACCTGCAGTAGAAGGGGACAATATGATAGCTAATTCCAGGTACAACAGAAGCAATTCTTTAATAATAATTGAATAATTTCCAACAAATAAACAAGATAAATGAGATCAAACCAGTTCTTGGAAAAATTTGTTGGATGATGTAAAACAGGGGTGTCAAACTCACGATGGCATGTTGTCTTTATGTGACATATCACAACTTTTTTCCCCTTCACTAAACTGGTGTGTGTGTGGCCAGTACCTGGCGTATCAAGCTCGTGATGTAAAACAAGATGTAGTCCTTCAAAGCCATTGCAGAGAAAGAGGTACCATGGACAGCGGATATTTCCCTCTGTTCTTTTGGAAGTCATAATTGGCGGTTCGAATCCCTAATACAGGTCTCTTGCGTGAACAGGAGGTTGGACTAGATGACCTACAAGGGCCCTTCCAACTCTGTTAAAATACTGTTAAAATAATTACCCTGGCTGCTAGACTTCGATTAGGATAGTTTTGCACAAATCTATGAATAGAATGTTCAATTTACTTAGTTTAATGTTACTTTTAGTAAACAATACAAATTGTAATTATTTCACTGTGTCTTAGTCTGAAGAGAAAAAAGGACAAGGGTCAAAAACACATTGGACCCTGAACTAGTGGCTACAGAGCTCCAAAACACACATCTCTTCTCATACCTGTGTCAACATTGCAACTTTATTCTGAACTCTGCCATGCTGATGCTGAGAGGAAGGCCCAAATGGAAGGGAAAGAAAGCAGCACAGTTGCCCGCAATTTTGTTCGAGGAGTCTGTCCTTCACAGCAGTCCATCCCCACTAAAGACAGTAAATTCCCAAATCCAGATGGCTTTCAAAATCTCAAGTCATTCAGTCTGAAACGAAGCTTTTGTTCTCCTCTAAGTCCCACAACCTCCAGGCACTGAGAAAGGACATCAAAGAATCAATAGCATGGTTTATTTCAGGAGTGGTGATATATGACTCTATTAATGTGATAGTACTTAGTCATTAGTACCAGTACTAGTATTTAGTAAGCAATTAGTCTTTAAGTGAGGACTACTGTAATAATATTTTGAAGAGACAGACAGACAGAGAGTAAAAGAGAAAATGAACTTTTTTTTTAGATTACACTTATTTTTTTCTCCATTCAAACAAACCTTTGCTTAGGGATCAAGAAACACAATATTTGGTAATCTATTACTATTACTGCAATGAATTAATGAAGTAATTGTGAAACTTTAATCTGCAGTTTTTGCTTTATTCTTTAATAGGTATTGCATTGTTAAGAACTCAAGTTTTAGTTTTTTCTCACTTTCTTATTACTTAATGAATTGTATGTATCAACTTATTACATAGTTGATTTTAGTGATAAGACAATGGGCAGGGCTTGCATGTCAATGGCACATTTGCCATCTTGTTTTTTTTTTTTCTTCTTTTCCCATTTTTACTGGGTTTAATGAATGCATAAGGCATAGGCCAAGTTCTGAGTATATATTTATCCTGAAAAATGGTGCCTGTTTTAGAATTTAAGCAGCGTAGAAAAATAGCTGCTTTACAAAAATCTATATTCAAAATCCAGTTGGCAACAATTGTGAAATTTGGGATAGTTTTTTTGAAAATGCATACCCAATTCTGTTGTTAATATAGTATTAACATAGGCCAGACTTATACTGCTTGATATATTCCTACTCAAAAGATTCATGCCTGTCACATTATTGTTGAAGGCACAAGCCAGAAAAAAAAAAGGTAGCGATAGTAACTGAGTCCTATGAACAAGTCTGAATGAAATTTAAATTCATACTTCAAAGGATAAGCAAAGACATCTGCCTAAATAGATGTCAAGCTTGGATTCCTACATTTTCATTAAAATAATGTAACATAAGATCTTGCTTTTCTTCTGTCATATTTATTAGGAAATTGGTTTCTGTAAATTCTGTTTAACATGAATCCTTTCCTATGTTGTTGGTGGAAAGCTAATAACTTCTGGCAGAGGGAATGAAGCAGAAGAGTGGGACTTTATTGAATAAAGTGTTCTGCAAGATTTAGGAGGCTATGGTGGTGGCAAACATCAGTCTGGTAATAGTTTGGGTTTTTTTTCCTGATTAACATATCTATTAAAAGATATAAACTTCTGTGCAGAGTGGCTAGACTGGTGTGGGATTTAAATTGGGGTGAGGTAGGAGGAAAAGCAAGGAAAAGGAGCCTGGTGGCGCAGCAGACTAAAGAACTGTTATTAATTGTTATTAACATCAAGCTGTCTGCAATTACTGTAAGTTCAAATCTCATCAGGCTCAAGGTTGACTCAGCCTTCCATCCTTTCTAAGGTAGGTAAAATGAGGACCCAGATTGTGGGGGCAATAAGCTGACTTTGTATAAATATAATTTTATATATATATATATATGTCTCATTCGTCATCTTCAGGCTGGTGTTCTCGGCTTCGTGCTTCCAGGAGCAAAGATGACGAATGAGACTTTGTCGAAACGTCGCCAAGACACTTCCAATTCTACGTGGGAGAAGACCCGAATAACCAAAGACCTACATACAAACACCCGCGAAAACCTGAGAAAATATATATATACACACACACACACAAATATACAAAAAATCAATACTAGAGAAGGACTGATGTCTATCAGAGAAAAAAGTAAAGTCTTTTTCTTCAAAGTTCCTCTCTCTCCAAATATCTCTCAACTCCATATTCAAAAAACGATTTTGGCAATCTAGCACGTGTTGAGATACTTTGCAAGAGTCCCTTCTTATCGTTTTAGTGTCCAAAACTCCATTCCAATTGCCCAATAAAATGCATGATTTATAATCCCATTGTAGTAATTTGGAATGTAAAAGCTTATAAAATTTTTCCTGCTGTTGGTTCGGTGCATATACTCCAATTAAAAGCAATTTTTCTCCTTTTATTAAAAGTTCAATTGCTATAAATCTTCCTTGATCATCTGCTTCAATTAATTTGGCAATTAAGTCTATTTTTATTGAAAAGTTTTAAAAAGTTTTACAGACATTTCCCCTTCCCCCCTTCCTCCTCCCCTTCCAACCCTCTCCTTCCCCCCCACCCCCCCCACCCCCCACTTCCCAGAGCAAAATACAGGGTATAACATTTGACAATCGTAAGATAACATAAGCTAATTATCTATAGTCTCCTATCCCCCTCTTGAACTTTTAACTCCCCTTTTACTAAACTAAATTTAAGTACTTTATAACATCTCTCTAATCATTCATAAGCTATTTGGAATTTTTTAGTCCAATATTTGCCTTGAATATAATCAATCCATATTTTCCATTCTAACATATATTTCTCATTTGAGTAGTCCTTCAGATAAGCTGAAATTTTCACCATTTCTGCTAAATTTACTACTTTTAATGTCCATTTTTTAATAGTAGGTAAATCTTCCTTCTTCCAATACTGCCCCACCAAGAGTCTTGCTGCAGTTATTAAGTTCAAAATCAAATTAGTCTCTATAGCCATACAATCTGTGATTATACTTAACAAAAACAACTGTGGAGTAAACTTTATCCTTTTTTTTTAGAATATTTTGAATAATCCACCATATTTTTATCCAGAATGCTTTAACTTTTTTACAGGTACACCAAACATGAAAATAGGTAGCATCAACACAATCCCATCTCCAACATTTAGGTTGTAAGTTTGGGTACATACAAGCTAACTTTTTAGGATCCAAATGCCATCTATAAAACATTTTATAAAAATTTTCTCTCAAGTTTTGAGTTTGTGTAAGTTTTATATTTCTTACCCAGATTCTTTCCCATGTTTCCATCATTTTTGGTTCCTCAAAATTTTGTGTTCATTTTATCATACAGTCTTTAACTAACTCTGTCTCCGAGTCTATTTCTATCAAAATATTATACAACCTTTTTATATGCATTCTACTCTGATCCCTAATTTGTTTTATCAAATTTTATTCACTTTGTATAATACCATAATACCAATTAAGTCTTTTTTTAGATATATAACTATACCATTCTTCTTCTTGAGAGCAGATGCAACAAAATGTATACCTAACCTTGCATTTATTAAGTTTTTTTGCTGCCGCTCGGGTCTGTCTTTGATCCTTAGGGTCTTCTATTTTATTGAACACCTCCAAAGCTTGAGCAGAGTTGAAAGTTGTATTAAATCTTCTTGAGTAATCAAAGCTTCACTTTGGGCCTGTACCAGCAATTCTTCCTTCTCCTCTGCTTCCGTCTTCCTTCTAGCTTCTGGGGACATTGGGCATCCAGCATTTAGTACATTGGTATAAAAATCTCTTGCCTTCCACACTGAGTTAAGACGATATCTTTCTCCTGAATAGTTCACCACTAATCCAGCTGGAACCTCCCATCTGTACTGTATCTGACGTTTTCTCAGTTCTTCCATCAGAAAGGCATAATCCCTTCTGGCTCTCAACATTTTGGGGGGGATTTCTTTCAGATTAAAACCTCCCGCCCCTGCACTTGAAGTTTATTTTTAAAGGTGACTTATAAGATTTCGTTGCATATTCTCCGTGTTGTAAAATAGACTACAATGTCTCTTGGTAGATGTTTCTGTCTGGCAATCCATGAATTGACACGATAAATTTTGTCAATTTGCCATTCAAGATTTGCTTTTTGATCTCCCATTATCTGTGCAAATGCTTCTGAAAAGATCTCTCTCAAATTCTCTTGCTTATTTTCTTTGAGGCCTCTTATTCTCAAAGCAAATTCCATATCTCTATATTGTATCATTATCACATCCGCCTCAGCCCTTTCCATCTTGTTCTGGACCTCTCCCATTTTATTTTCCAAGTTCTCATTAGACTGCTTAATTTCTTCCACTTTTTCATCTATTGCTTCAATATAGCCTGCCAGACCTTGAACTGCCATGATAATATCTTCTCTAATTTCTTGATTACGTTTTTGAATAATCTCTTTAATTTGAACTATCTCTTCAGTAACATCTTGGATTTTATCCTCAAACATTGAAGCAATTTTTTTTCTATAACAGAGGCTTGGGTTTTAAGGGCTTCCTGCCCTTAAAATACAAGTGTTTTAAGGGCAGGAAGCCCTTAATTTCAAGTGTTAATATTGGTGATTCCGTTGGAACAGAGAGAGATTGCAATTTGGATGTTTGAGCTGGCAAGGTCCCAGCACTTTTGGTAACAATAGTCTTTACTTGTTTTGAAGCCATTTTTAGTTTCCAATTTGAATTTATTTATCAGCCAGAATAACAAATCTACCAACTCCAAAAATTCCCAGTCTTTAAATGATATCAATCCTTTTTTAAAAAAAAAAGTCACTGTTGTAATCTTTTTAGCCTTAATCTTCTTTTTTCTTTAAAGCAAAAATCTCTAGTTTTGAACAGGGACTACCAGTGCTAAACGAAACTTTCCTTTTTAACTTTCACTTTCACGCCCCATTAAAGCTCAATCGCCGTCTTGGTTTCACTTTCTCCCGTTAATGAGTCAGACGGAAGTAATACACATTTGGAGTTAAAGTTCAGTACTTGCAAATCTGATCTCTCCTGAGTTTGCTCAGCCTGCTTCCGAATGATGTTTATTCCAAGCGTTGTTTGCAGGGGTGGTCGCGGCGTCTTCTTCTGCTTAAAGCAGAAACGTCCCGGAACTGGAGCTCTGTCAGGCTTCCAGGGAGCTCTCACCCTTCGAGCCCCAGAATTATTCCTGGGGCTCCTTGGGGAGCTCTACCTACACCCGTCTGCTCTCTTCCTCCCCTTTTCCTGGGGAGAAAGTTTTCCAGCCACTAGACAGCTGATTTGCACTCTTCTAGTGGCTTTACGAGATTGCGGGACTGGCGCTCGCAAAAGGAGCGTCTTCGACACCTGCAGTGCCACCGAAAGTCCAGTTATGCAGATTTATTGTTTTTCATATAACTATCCTGTAAATGTAATCCTAAAGGATCATGATATATTGTGTTTTAACCAAAAGTGATTTATATGTTTTTCTGATTATAAAATTTCTACCCTATTGGAATCTAAACCAATTCCCAGTGACTTACAACAAAATAAAACACAAGATATATAATCACCTTGAAAGTCTGATATAAAATTTGAAAGCTTCACAACATTTTGCTTTTTCTTTCTCTTATACCAGAGAGAATTAAGGTGGAGTCATTTTAACCTTCTTCCTTTCCTGGGTTTAATTCATGTTTTGCTACCTGCTGCATTCCTTTTCCAAGGTTGCATCTGTAATTCTCTGCAGCTTTTAACTAGAATGGAAGGGGGCAGGAAATATAGATTTAAATTTTCATTCAGTCATGAAGTTCACTGAGTGTCTCTGGGCTCTCTCTTGGCCTAACTGACAAAACACGATTATTGGGAACATAAAAGGAGGAGGGCATGGTATATTAAGCTCTTGGAGAACAGAGACGAAATAAATGCAATAAATAAATCAGAAGATTAATGCTACAGGCTTGTGTGTCAGGGTGATTGTATCACAAATGGAAAGCAACTCAGTGGTTAACAGTCCCTTCAAAGAAAAAAAAATTCTTATTTTCAAATAAATGAGAATCAGTAGAGGGGAATGCAGCACATTTCAGCCTTAATCCCAAACTCTATATTTCCAGATATGTCAGCTACAATCCAACTACAAAATTGCTTTTTGTAATGGAGCAAATAATGCCAACCCTTGTTTCTTACCATGTAAGAGTCAGATTGGCTTTCATTTACATAAAAAAAAATAATTTTAATTACCATGCTTCATTGTAAATATATAAAAATTAAGTTGTTGAAATATGCTGATTATTACATTTTTTTAAAAAAAGGGGAGGATTATAACTCCAAAGATAATACTTACTATTAAAGGTAAATTATTTATGAATTGGAAAAGAATTTTTGAAAAGATAGGAAATAAACCTGCAAATGTTGGATATAATTGCAATTTGCTTTTGGAGCAGCTATCATTAAACCTATTATAGATTTAGTATGGTTAGATTCTGTCTACATGGCATGACCAAATAAAGAACTGAATTTTGGCTAGGTCCGTGATGGCGAACCTATGGCACACGTGCCACAGCTGGCACACAGAGCCTTCTCTGTGGGCATGTAAGGCGTTGCCCAGCTCAGCTCCACTGTGCATGTGCGCACGTGCGTCCTGCTAGCCAGCTGATTTTTGGGATGTGCAGGGGGTGGGGCATATGCGGAAGATGGGTGTGCATGGGCGGGGGATCGTGCATGCATGGGTGGGGGGTGGGGATCACATGTGCATGTGCGGGGGGCAGAGTGCAGGGATGCAGCATGTTTTTTGACCCAGGAGGCTCCCAGGAGTCTCCATGTGGTCCGTTTTGGATGCCAGATAAGTGCAGGGTCCGTGTGGACCCTGGGCAGGGTGAAAAATGAGCCTTCCAGAAGTCTGAGAGTGGGCCCATTTCCAGCCTCTAGAGGGCCTCCAGAGCTGTTTTCGCCCTCCAGGAGGCTCAAGGATAGCCTCCGGAGCCTGGGGAGGGTGAAAAACTGGCTCCTGGAAGTTCCGGAAGTCGAGAAATGAGGCCATTTCCGGTCTCTGGAGGGCCTCTGGAGCCCGGGGGAGGCTATTTTCATCCTCCCAGAGGTGCAAGGAAAGAAGCCATTGTGCAGGAGGCCGAATAGGCATGGAGGGTCATGTGCGCATGTGTGGGATGTATGTGTGGGGCGTATGTGTGTGGGCATGTGTGCATGTGTGGGGTGTGCATTATGGGTGCTGGCACGTGCGCAGTTTTGGCACACGAAGAGAAAAAGTTTAGCTATCATTGGGCTAAATTATTCCATGTCATTCTTCAGCTGCAACTGATAGGATGTGACTTCTGTTTCTATAGCCCATTGGAGGTCTTCCCCTCTCTTCACAGAATGCAGCGATTCCTTTCTGGCTGAGATGCCATCCCTGCCTCCTGTGAGAGAATTTCAGCTCTAGTGCAGATGGCAGCAGCTTGCAACTTTCCCTGCCAGCTTCACCAGCAGAAAAGATTGCAAATAGTGATTACTTTATATAGGGCACTTTGCAACTGGTCATAAATGGTGGTGCAAAATTTTCTGAGAGTTTGAAGAGTTTTACCAGTGGTAAAACACCCATTCCATGGTTGTCATAAATTCCAGAGGATTGTTAACTGTGTGGTCATAGGTGAGGCTGACCTGTAGTGAAAAATAAATGTTCTTACTTTTTGGGTTTGGGGCTTGCTTTATTTTCCAATTGTTAATCAACCTACTTTTTCTTAAGTGAATCTAATGTAGCATTTGCCTTATATGGAGTTATTATTTATGATAGTGGACTTAGAAACCATTTAGAATAAAACTGATTCTGAGAGAAGTGTATTCCAATCAATGTCAATTGTTAAAGACACAATATTCAATGCAAGGAATTGTTATTTTACTCCAGCACCATTTTGTAAGGAAAAACAAATACAAACTTAATAGATAAATAATTTGGGGATTCTTTCAGTTATTTATTATATCATGAAGCCTGATCAAGATTGTGATTGTGCTCTCTGCTACTTAGAAAACCCAAAATAAATCTAAGCATCTTTACAACAGGTTCCATTACAATGTTGGTAATCATCACTTAATGGCACAATTGGAATTAGCAACTCTGTCTCTAAGGATCACTTTCAGTAAGTAGAAAAGCTCATATAACCATGGTGGCCTTATGATGTCACTTGCCATTCGGTTGTTATACAAATAACTGTGGTTATTAAGTGAGATATCATGTAACAGTCACTTGCAATTTTACTTTTGTATTTTCCATTAACTCTGTTGGAAGCCAGTTATGATCATGTGAAAGGCAGTCACATGAATTTGGCACACTGCACTGGTTGATCACAAAGGATTGATCAGAAAATATTTTTACACCATCATAAATGGTGACTAAGCAAGGAGGTCAGTAAGTGAAGACTTGCTATATGTGGGAAAGCATTAATTTCTGACCAATCGCATGACACTCAGCACTCAAGCACATTCAGGAAGGAGATCCAATGCCAAGAAAATAATAGAAGGGCATACTTGTAATTTGTTTAATATAGTATGTATGCCAGAAAGCACTCTTGCATTTGAATAATTACTCACCTATCAATGTCAACTTTAAGAAAACCCAGCAAAGACGACTGGATAACAATAGTGAACTATTCTTCAGGATTTTCGTGCATTGGGCATGGTAATGTGGAGCTTCCTTGCAAGGTGGGTACAATTTACATTGTCTTGCCCACTGTTCTCATACCTTTTGTAGACACAGTATCGTTCAATTCTAATTACATGAGAGGTTTGTTGTTCCAGCAGAGAATAGCCTTTTCTTTTAAAGCTCTTCTAGGAATGTCCTTCTCCAGGCAATGTATAGGTCAGTTAATACTAGACAGTTTATTGATTGACTAAAAGCATGAAAAGCAGGGAGATATTTTTTCCCAAATGGGTAGGTACACATTTTACTTTCTCAAAGGCCTAGAAATTAGTTACTAAATGAAAGCTGAGGGAAATAAGCAAAACTGCTCTTCAAGTGCTGCACAGATCTTTGAAAGGATGTTTCATCTCAGCCAAGGCTTAAACCAAGTGCTTCTTCAAAGCTGATCTGCAAAGTGCTACAGTGGCCCACTTTTCATTGCTGAAATAGCTGCAGTGGTTTTCTTCATTTTTCAAAGAGAGAGAGGGGGGGAGGGAGGGAGAGAGAGGGAGGGAGGGAGGGAGGGAGGGAGGGAGGGGAGTTCTGATACTTGAGACTTACTTGATTCTTCAAGGAGTTTCATTACATGGAAGCATAGCAATATGTCTCCATGAGGCAAAACAGCGAGTACAATCTATGTAGACCTAGTCACATTTATGTCCTATTTCCCAAAACCATTTGGTTGGACTAGAATTCTTGGCTAGTTAAGCCTTTGGTTTGATTCAGCAGAGTTCTTAACATCATCATCATCATCATCATCATCATCATCATCATCATCATCAATTCAATTTGTATGCCGCCCCTCTCCGAAGACTCAAGGTTTTTTATTTTAATTTTAACTAATAATTCTCACATTTAAAAGGTGGACATGATAAAAAATTTTGATTCTGTTGTTGCTATCTCTCTCTTTCTTTCTTATACATACTGTATCTATCTCTCTATCTATTTTATTTATTTATTTATCATCTATTTTATTTATTATTAGATCAGAAATAATAATTAGGTTCTCGTCAGATATAATATTTAAATTCTCATAATTACATTCTCATTTTTTTTCTTTGAATAAAATAACTTGATAGTGATAAATTATTGGAGTAAAAAACTGCAAGGGTGTATTGCTTTCTAAACAGTAAGATATTGTCAGACATTGCAGAGCCTCTTGCCATTTTACATTCTTCTGACAAATTATGTAATCTCACTTTCTTCTTCTCAGTCAGATTTTTTTACTCTTTCTTGTGATCAAAGTGAAATAAAAGCACAACTTCTGTTATTAGAATCATTTCATTAAGCTATAACACAGCTGTCCCATGTATGTAAAGAGCCATAATCTATCATATATATTGAAAAACAAGTGAATTTCTGTAGCAATCTATTTAGACAAGAATGTGTAGTGTTCAGCTTAGTTACATTTGAGAATGAGTTGATTATTACTAGATATAAAATGATATAAATCATGTTCAACACTCCCCGAAAAATATGTATAAGACTTTCGCCAAAACTGATGTGCTGATTATCCCCAAGAATTAAAAACAATCTGATTTTCAAATAATTTTCAGATTTTCTTGAAGCAAAGATTCCCTTCTGGAATGCAGAACTGGTTTTCCAGATTCTCAGAAAATTCAGAATGACTCTTTATCCTCTCCTTTCAGTGTCACTTTTGTAGCTATGGAAAAGAAACCCCACCAAAATTATAATGAGGAGAACTCGCTATTGAATTTCAGTATCTGATAGTTTGTGATTATTGTCATCTTTCTACTAAGAATACAAAAATGCTAATCAGGAATGATATGATTTCATGGTCCGTCCCTCCCATCCCCGCCCTTGAGCTGTATTTACTAGCTGATCTGACATAGTAATGGATTCCTGTTTAGGAAAATTTAAGCAATGTGCCTTTTATTTTATTTTAACATTGAGCCTGGATAGCTCAACAGACAGAGCTCTGTAATTTAACACCAGCTGTCTGCAATTAAAGTAAGATCGAATCTCGCCAGGCTCAAGGTTGACTCAGCCTTCCATCCTTTCTAAGTTAGGTAAATTGTGGACCCAGTTTGTGGGGGCAATAAGCTGACTTTGTATAAATATACAAAAGTATGAAGGCTATTGCTTAACGCATTGTAAGCCACCCTGAGTCTCTGGAGAAGGGCGGCATATAAATCAAATTAAATAAAAAATAAATAAATAATAAATATTTCTACTTCCTTCACTCAGCAATACCTATTCAGATGGGATAGATCGGAAGATGACAAGGGCAAACTGTTTCTGAAAATCTTGCCTAGAAAACTAGGGACTAGTGCAGGAATGGTCCAGAAGCACCATCAAATTGGCTCTTAGTGAAAAATGTAGTCCCCCTTTAAATTAGTCACCTGCCTTTTGAGACCGTCTTCTGCCACCAATAGCCTCCCACCGACCAGTCCGTTCCCACAGAGAGGGTCTCCTCAGGGTGCCATCAGGCAAGTTATGTCAGCTGGCGACACCCAGGGGGAGGGCCTTCTCTGTGGGAGCCCCAGCCCTGTGGAATGAACTGCCCCCGGAAATACGTAAGATCTCCGACCTCCGGATGTTTCGCTGTGCACTGAAGACCCTGTTGTTCCTCCAGGCAGGGCTATCAACATAATAATTTTAAATTGGGGTATTTTAATTGTTGGGGTTTTAAATCGGCCAAATCTATTTAATTATTTTAATTTTTAATCATTGTGTCCTGTGTTTTTAAATTGGCTGTACACCGCCCTGAGTCCTTCGGGAGAAGGGCGGTATAGAAATAAAATTATTATTATTATTATTATTATTATTATTATTATTATTATTATTATTATTATTATTATTATTATTATTATTGACAGATCCTAACATTTGTTCATTAGACAGTATTTCTATTGTGATTGACTGAAGTTTCAAGAGATCTCACTAGGGTTTTTTCATTTAACTGAAGATAAAAGGGGATGTACCATATTTTTCGGAGTATAAGACACACCGGCGTATAAAACGCACATTAGTTTTTGGGGAGGAAAATAATAAAAAAGCTGATTGGCAGGTGGATCGGAATATCCCCAATCAGTTGTTCCCAGGGGTGAATTTTAGCAAGAGATTCCTTGGTTGTGAGCTCTGTGCCTTGCTTTTTTTTTTTTTTTTTTGCTTTTTTGCTTTTTTTTCTGCCTCTGAAACTTCTGAAACTCTGTTTCAGAAAAATCATTTTTTTCCTGCCTCTGAAAGCCTCCGAAACAGAGCTTCAGAAAAAAAGTCTCTGAAGCTCTGTTTAGGGGCTTTTTTTCTGAAGCTCTATTTGGTTTTTTTTTTTCTGAAGCTCTGTTTGGGGACTTCTTTTCTGAAGCTTCATTTCTAATGCTTTTTTTAGCCTCTGAAACCTCCATTTGAAAAGCTGGGCGGGGCTCCATTCGGAGTATAAGATGCACCCAAATTTTCACCCTCTTTTTTTTGGGGGGGGGAAAGGTGCGTCTTATACTCCGAAAAATACGGTATGTACATTTTAGATATTTATAAATGGGTATAAAAGTTAAGAGATTTTGTTAGTTTCCTTTTTTTATTTAAAAAAGGAAAGATGTCCACTTCCAGGTAGTAATGTTTGAATTGTTGATTTAGAACATTCTGTTTGTTTGCTTTTCCTTCAGTATGTTCAGATGTTCACTTGCACTGATATTAATCTCTGGACTGAATTCTTGGCATGTTGTTTTTTCCAATGCTTTACAGCTCTATTGTGTTTAAAAGATATGTATTGTGGAAAAAGATGAAAATTACAGCTTGGATTCCTGTAATCTCCACATAGAGCTCAAAACAGAGAACTATTATATCAAAAAACACAGTATTTTGACTCAATATTAGATTCTTGTGCTTTATGAAACATTTTATGGAAAAAACAGATATTTCAATATTCAAGCAATAGATAAGAATGCTACCTTATTTTTAGGAAAGTAATTTAAATACTGTTTATGTTACAAAATGTTACACTATTTTAATAAAAAAGTTGATTTTAATACAAGAAAGCAAACCAGATGCCTACCTGGAGAGTAGATTGGGCAGCAGACCTGAATCATTTCACAATTTAAATTACTATATTTTGCCCTAAATTCACATCTGTGTATATATAATGTCAACAGATTTTATTCAATTCTCTGCCATTTTTATTCTCCTCCTCTCAAATAACACCAGTCAGTTATAGAATTATATATTGCTGAATCCCAAATTCATTTGACTCAGGTTTCATGATACCACTCTACTCCATAGTAAGGATATGTCAGAAAGATTGTCAGAAATGATCTTTTAGATCCACCTGAAGAAATTAATGTTCCCCTTGCTTTCTTGTCAGTAATGAATAGGGAAAGCCTGAAGACTGACAGTAGTAAAATACCTTCCTGTTTCCAAGGCTACAGCTCAACTTTGCATTCAGTTCCAGACTTAATTTGGAGAAGAGTGTAAAAATATTTTGATAATCAAATTTAATTTTTATAATGTTCAGGAGTAAAAACTTCCATGCAAATATCCAGTTTTCAGTGCCAGGTACAATTATTAGATTGTTTGAAAATATCAAGAGAATCTATCTGTCTGTCTATCTATCATCTATCTATCTATCTATCTATCTATCTATCTATCTATCTATCTATCTATCTATCTATCTATCATCTACCATCTATCTGAAGGATGCTGTTTGAACATCAGAAAGCCATTATATTTCGTGCCTCCTTATGAAATGAAACAACAAAGCTTAATTTCTCTTTTAACAAATTTCCTTTCCTCTTTCACAGTACATATTTAAACTTGTCAGTGAGATGCATTTGTTTTGCCAACAGCTAATTAAATAAAATTGAATTAAAATTACTGTGTGATATAAATAATTCATTGGAAAGGCACTGACTTAAAAGCAAAGCATATCTGCCTGGATTTCTTGGAATACAGGTGGAATGGACTTGACCTACACTTAACAAAATAAAGCCAAAAATCTTCTGGGGGAAAAAAAAGTGATGAAACCATCATATATGTGATGAGGATTGATAAATCTGGAAAATGATGAAAAGATTGGAAAAGGTGAAAGGAAGAAGAAGAAATTGACAGTTAATGTGGGAGATAGATGGATTGGGAGCCATTGCAAGAATTGCTGAATGCAGGAAGAGATTGGATAGTTTAGAAAGTTTTTATCCATAACCAGATGTTGACCTCAACTCAACAACAAAGTTGAAAATCTTATTAGGGTTGAAAATCTTATTATTCCCTCTTGTCACTCTGGGTATGTAACGTTATAATTTAGTCACACATTCCCTTTGTAGAATTCTGACTTAACATGAATGGAACACCTCAACACATTCAATATCAGAATAGGAAACTTTTTGATAACTTTTTAAAAATATGATTAGACATAGAGAGATCACAGTGAAACTAGCAATTAATTAATGATAGCACTGAAAGTTGGATTTATTTATTTATTTTTATAAGTACTGTATATTTATCTTGTCTTTCCAATAGTAAGAATTAAACACTGCAGCTAAAAACAATTAAAACTAGTATAAATTTAAAGTAAAAAAGAAAACAAGGTTACAAAATCAATTAACTAAATTAAATAAAAACGATAAATACTGATAACACAGAGGAACATCAAATAAGACCTTCATGGAAAATCTACACTGTCCATTCCTCTTTAATGACATTTGATGTATTTTAAGCTTTTAGAAGTAAGAAGTAAGACCTATTTCCTATAATCTACTGTAGGGGTGTCAAACTTGTGGCCTGTGGGCCAGATGCGTTATGCGGTGGCCATGCCCACATCCAGTTTAGCCAAGGGGGAAAAAGTCATGATATGTCATGTGATGATGCCAGGACGATGTGAGTTTGACACCCCTGGTCTACTGGTAAAATTTGGTGGGAATTGTGCGGCCATTATTTGGTTTGCAAGTGAATTTCAGTGGGATTTGTGGGGTGATGGATTTGAATATGTAATCCATCAATTATCTATCATTGTTCTACATGAGGGGTTTATTTACTATGTGATCATGTTATTTCAACCTTAAAATACATTAGAAAAATTTATTCACAGAAAATTATTAGATTATGGATTAAGACTTGGTCCTGCTAATATAATCAGTAGTGGGTTGCCCCCAGTTTGTACCGGTTCTATAACACTGGTAGTAAAACTGGTGGGAGGCTCTGCCCACCAACCCCGACATCATCAGAATGCTTCTGCGCATGTGCAGAAGCTTCTGCACATGCACAGAAGAGTGCGTGTGTGCACGAGCTCTGCTCGCGCACGCATGTAGCCCTGTTGCAAACTGGTGGTAAAGGTAAGTAGAACCCACCCCTGAATATAATATAATACAGGTATAATACAACTATATAATAATCCATAGAATATAGTATATGTGAGATCTATTTTCAAAAGTAAACAGTCTAATACCTGATCAATCCATTGTAGAGCAAGACAAAGAGGGAAACTATATATAACAATGATTCATCACACGGAGGCAATTTGATTTTATTTATTCTTTTGAAGGACATTTTCATATGTATGTATGTATGTATGTATGTATGTATGTTTGTATGCATGTATGTCCTGATTTGGGTTAGAAACCATTCTAGATCAGCCTTCTACTCTGTAATTGCTTTACTTTCAAACTAAGAGATGATCAGTTTGCTCAGGCTTTTGAAACTGGACAAATTAAAGGATCTTCTCTGATCTTTCTGTTTCACTTTCTGTTTCACTTCAAGCCAACATCACTTGCCATATATTTCCCTTTTTTTTTCCCTATCCAAAAATAAGGGTAGACTAAATAATATTGAGGATTAGTTATGCTTTCAAGCAGAATGTACCATTTTCTGAGATCTTGTTATAATTAGGTTTTGTTATATTCAGGATTTTTATTTGAATAACATATGCTTATTTTTTGTTGGCTACTGAACATTTCTTAGTCAATGAACCTTTGATCTTCCTCCCTCAAGTTTTCATAATTACCCTATCAGCTAGAACAAACTGGCAATGTTTTGTTCCAAGTACTTTGCGATAATCCTCCGGTAGCATGCATACATGCATGGCCAAGCTACCGAAAGACTGATAAATGTGGCACTGATTTGACACCAAGTTAATCTGATTTAGAAAGGCACATGTATTGACTGGTTTGCAGATGTATTAATCAGCTGAACTCTAGTTGAACTTCCTGAAGGTGAGGTGGCTGTCTCTTTTCAGAAGTCCAATTTGTGTGTATGTGTGTGCTATTTTTCACTGCCACAGAAACTAGAACCAAAAATAATGGGTATAAGTTGCAGTTACCTAGTTTTGTTATAATTTCTTATAATAAACAGAAATAACAAAAAACTTCCTGATGATAAAATCTGTACTATATTGGAATGATCTAGCTATCATTCCATATCACTTGGGGATAGAAACTCCATACATTTCTAGTAGAAAACATTTCTTTGGCTTAATTGTTTTTCCTGCCTAATGCAGTGAATTAGAATACATGTTTTTTGTAGTCCGTTTCAAGCCCACAATGTGTGATTTTATGCATGAACTACATTTCATGTTACATTTAAGAGAAAGAAAGATACCCCACAGATTTAAAATGATTACCTATAAAGGAGAATTGTAAATGGATGCATGTTTATATTTACAGTGCTGCTTTCTATCCATATTGTCAACCAAAGATCACTCACTCCAATTTAAATCAAATCTGAGGATTCCTTCACCTAATAGTGACACTCAAATCTGTATGTGCATATGGGTGGCTAGGGGTGTTTATGTGGCATAATTTCCAGATAACTTACATTTTACCACCAAATAAAAAGGCAATTCCAGGACAAGAGAGTATGCATTAATGCCTACTAATTACAATTATTTGCCGATAAAAGTAAACAGAAAAACCCTCGTTTTACAAAATTAACTGATTGCATCTGCATCTCCCAAACATTCTCTCATACAATATACAGACAAGCGTAAGACAAATACTAAGCACACACATCCTTCCTTCTTACAATATCTTAAAAGATAAGAAACATCTTATCTAGATCCGTTCCAGTCGGGTTTCAGGTCTGGGCTCAGCACAGAAATGGCATTGGTCGCGTTGGTAGATGATCTCTGGAGGGCTCGGGACAGGGGTTGCTCCTCTATTCTGGCCTTGTTAGACCTCTCAGTGGCTTTTGATACCATCGACCATGGTATCATGCTGCACCGGTTGGAAGAGTTGGGAATGGGGGGCACCGTGTTATGGTGGTTCTCCTTTCTCTCAGACCGGTTGCAGTTCGTGTTGGCAGGGGGGCAGAGGTCAACCTCGAGGCCTCTCATTTGTGGAGTGTCTCAGGGATCGTTCCTCTCGCCCCTTCTGTTCAACATTTATGTGAAGCCACTGGGTGAGATCATACGTGGCTTTGGGGTGAAGTACCATCAGTACGCTGATGACACCCAGCTGTACATCTCCATCCCAGGCCACCCCAACGATGCCCTTGAAGTGATTCCCAGTGCCTGGGGGCTGTGCGGATCTGGATGGGGAGGAACAGACTCAAGCTCAACCCTTCCAAGGCTGAGTGGCTGTGGTTCCTGGCATCTCGATATAGTCAGCTGACTCCATCGCTGACTATTGAAGGTGAGTCTTTGGCCCCCGCGGAGAGGGCACACAATCTGGGAGTCCTCCTGGATACGCAGCTGTCCTTGGAGGAACATCTAACGGCTGTAGCCAGGGGGACCTTCTGTCAGGTTCACCTGATTTGCCAGTTGCGGCCCTTTCTTGATTGGGATTGCCTGTGCACAGTCATCCATGCCTTCGTCACCTCGCGCCTGGACTACTGCAACGCTCTCTACATGGGGCTCCCCTTGAGGAGCACCTGGAGGCTCCAACTGGTCCAGAATGTAGCCGTGCGGGTAATTACGGGAGCTGCATGGCACTCCCACATAACATCGCTCCTGCGCGAGCTGCACTGGCTCCCAGTGGTCTTCCAGGTGTGCTTCAAGGTGTTGGTTACCACCTTTAAAGCGCTCCATGGCATAGGACCTAGTTATCTTTGAGACCGCCTGCTGCTACCGATGATCTCCCACTGAGCTGTGCGCTCCCACAGAGAAGGCCTCCTCGGGGTGCCATCAGCCAAACAATGTAGGCTGGTGACCCCCAGGGGGAGGGCCTTCTCTGTGGGGGCACCTACCCTCTGGAATCATCTGCCCCCAGAGATAAGGAGAATCCAAGACCTCGGTGCCTTCCGCCATGCCCTTAAAACTTTCTTTTTTCAGCAAGCCGGGCTGGTTTAACATATTTTTTAACATATTTTTAATTTTTTAATTGGTTTGTTATCTTAAATTGGGGCCAAATTAATATATATCCTTTTAATTGTTTTTAATGTTTGCATTGTATGTTTTTATCTGGCTGTACACCGCCCTGAGTCCCTTGGGAGAAAGTGTGGTATATAAATTTAAAATAAAATAAAATAAAAATAAAATATAAGCAGGAAAAAGAAGAAAAAGATCATGTGATCATGGGAACAAACTGTACTGAGAAGGAAATAAAAGGATGTTAGATGAGGAAAAGGAAGGGATGAATAAAAGATGTGAGGGTAGGAAAGAGAGATAATTAGATTTGTGGTGCAAGAATACACAAATCTATGCCAGCAAAGACAAACCATTCTAACTTTGTTATTATCCTGCAATAATAAGAATTGCCTGATCCTAGATCAATATTTCAATTGTTACACACATCACAATGT
The DNA here is from genome assembly GCA_022577455.1 of Arizona elegans. Classification (NCBI taxonomy): domain Eukaryota; kingdom Metazoa; phylum Chordata; class Lepidosauria; order Squamata; family Colubridae; genus Arizona; species Arizona elegans. The sequence goes on from JAKOOJ010000008.1 coordinate 59,358,245, forward strand.
CAAGAAGTTGTACATGGATTTAAGAGCTCCTGATAGAGACACAAAAGCAACTGAAATATTGTAAGAGATTCTGCACCAGTTTTATTTATATAAGGGTATTGTTTGCTCTATGCACTAGTCAGTTTTACATACCCTGTGTGTGTGTGTGTGTGTTTCCTTTTACTTCTTGCTCTTTTTTTCATTAGCTGCTTCTATTCTTATCAACAATTCAGATGGAAATGTTGTAGGGGGAAAACTTGTTTTCATACAAGTCAATAAGATATTTTAGTGTGAACGTATTTTAAAAATGTATTCATTCTTTGGTTTCTTATATTTCTAGCTTCTTATTTTTTTTCTGCCAAAACATCTCCACAACATGTGTTAAAGCAAATAATTAAAAAGGCAAAGATATCCTTACAACACATCTTAGTAGCTGTCCTTGTCCGTTAGAATATTGTTTCCTTTTAGTTCCAGCAGGCACTCATCAGAGGTGGGTTTCAGCAGGTTCTGATCAGTTCTGGAGAACCAGTAGTGGAAATTTTGAGTAGTTTGGAGAACCAGTAAATACCGCCTCTGACTGGCCCCGCCCCCATCTATTCTCTGCCTCCAGAGTCCCAGCTGATCGGGAGGAAATGGGGATTTTACAGTATCCTTCCCCTGGAGTGGGGAGGGAATGGAGATTTTACAGTATCCTTCCCCTGCCACACCCACCAAGCCATGCCCACAGAACTGGTAGTAAAAATTTTTGACATCCACCACTGACACCCATCCTCTTAACTTCCAGAAAGTCATTAAGAGATGGATGATTCCCCACAAACTGGAATAGCAAAAATAGAACATGGGAGACTATGTAGCTGCAGTCTATATAGATGTTGGACTGGTACCCAGTGGTAGGATTCAGCCAGTTCGCACCACTTCGGTAGAACCGGTTGTTAACTTTCTGAGCAGTTTGGCAAACTGGTTGTTGGAAGAAATCATTAGGGCAGAGAACCATTTGTTAAATTACCTGAATCCCACCACTGCTGGTATCTGTTTATGATTATGATCGTTGTTGTATTGTTGAGTGGCCATATAAACATTTTAAATAAAATAAACAGTAAATAAATATATTATTTCAAATAATGTAAAGGATATGCAATATGGATTATGGTGTATGCTCATCACTCCTAACATATAGCCACAAGTTGCCCATGAGGCCCTAAAATTGATTTAAAAATATATAATTTCTTCTGCATTATACGTTCAAATTTTAATCAAGCAATCATATAATCAAACGTATAATGAATTATTGTACAGTAGAGAGAATTTTGGCAAACAAGAGAGGCTTTCACTTCTAGTCTGTTCCTAACGTTTGATGTCCAATAATCATTCAGTTGCTTCACATGAGTTGCCTTCACCTTGTCTTCTGTCAATCTTTTTTTCCCCCAAGGGCTTTCAATTTTTCCAACCATCAATGTCTTCTCCAGTGACTTTTACCTTCCCAGGAAAATAATAATTCTTGTTCTTCTGATTAGCTTTTGATTTGGACATAGCTGTTGTTTAGACATTTGACGTCCATCATTGTCACAAGAAATGGTCAATGGGAACTCACTGGGGCTAATCCCTGTTGAGTCAGTTATAGTCTCCACTTGAAATGCCATCAGTATAACTGCAGAAGGATAAGTGTTTTGGTCACTCTTAATTTTATTTTAAAAAGTATACATATCTTAACCAATCCAAACTTTATTGTAATCGCAGCAAGCCATTTTGAAATTCTGGTTAAAAGGATTAATATTCATTGTCACTAATATGAACATGAAGAGGAAATTTATTACACTGAATCACAAATACTGTGATTAAGGTAAAGCTTCTTTTTGTATTAAAATAAGAGAGTACAAGTTAATTATGATTTGTATATATAGCATATGGCTTTTGAGGCCAGACTGACTGCTATTGAGCTGGCGTGAAAAAAACAGCATGCCTCATCTAGTTTTTGATATGCTCATATAATTGCTGAATGAAAGTGCAAATAATCTGAAAGCTTTAATAATGAAAATCAAGAAGTACTTTTAAAAAAATGCTAAGTTTAACTATAAAGACCAAATTAATGACAAAGCAACTGGCCTTTAAAATGATAATGTATATATTGAAGTGGTGAATAATATTGGCATTTTTTGGATCAGCTATGAACAATAAGGAACCAGTCGGCAAGAAATGTGCCATAGGCTAGTACTTGGTAAAATAGCAATGAAGGACTTGAAAAAGATTTTTTGATTCCAGAATATATCTACAGGTAGTCCTTGATTTAGGACCACCATTGGGACCATAAGCAAGATGGTTATTAAATGGGTCATGCGTGATTTACTATATTTTGTGTCACAGTTGTTAAACAAATCACTGCAGTTGTTAAGTGAATCACATGATTGTTAAGTGCTTCCCCCATTGGCTTTGCTTGTTGGAAGCTGCCTGGGAAAGTTGCAAGTGGTGATCATATGATACCAGGATGTTGCAACCATCATAAATGCATGTTGGTTGCAAAGTGCCTGAATTTTGGTCATGTGACCATGGGGATGCTGTGTGAAGAATGGTGGTAAGTCAGTGCCATTGTAACTGAATTGTCACAAAAGGATTGGTTGTAAATTGAGGATTACCTGTATACTTACAAAGATCAGAATAGTGCAAGCAATGATATTCCCTATGGAAGTAGACTTTGAAGCAGTAAAAGAGAAAGAGTATTGATGCCTTTGAAACATGAATAAGACACTGAAGAATACCATAAATAGCCAAGAAAATGAACAATGACTCACTGAACAAATCAAGCCAGAGTTGGTTGACTCACTCAAAGCACAAATAATCAGATTCAAATTTTCCTATTTCAGAAACATATGCATTTTTTTATATCTTACTGAAAAATTAAGATTTCATACCCAACATCAAGGAAAGATCAAAACAATAAAATCTAATGGAAGTAATGCTTCGCTGCTCAATATCAAAAAGCAAAAGAACTTATGCATATATAGATGAAACACTTTCATCAAATATAAAATTGAATCAATTCAAATATCCCACTCTACATGCAAAAAGCAATTGACAGGTGTTGGTGATGTTTAATGAAATTGGTGTTATATATTCTACACCCAGCACCAGAACTTTCATATGAATTTCAGTATTTGACATTTAATCCTGCCCATAAAGACGTGAATGAGGCAGTAAATCAAAGAATGTGGAGAAGCAATTGTAGTACTTGCCAGAAGGAAAGGCCAAATGTGATGAAGTTATATGCTGGTAATTTTTATCTGTTTATAAGCCTTCCTCAGCTTCTTTTAGCCATACATGTTTTATTTCTTAGATGAGCATGGTTGGGCAGAAAAGACATTTGTTTGGGACAGTTTAGAATTCAGATTGGAAGCATTAATTTCTGCTTCCAGTTGATGGCTCAATATTGTTATACATTGGTTGGTTATGTTTTGCTGTTTTAATGCCATGTATTGATGAATCTTAGGATTTTATCTTGAAATCTTTTTTTTTAATCTTTAGTCCCAGATCCACTAACCATATAAACGTAAATAGAATAGCCATTGAGAACTGAGCAGTGTGTAAGCCATGATAAGTAAGCAACAAAGTACATATAAGAGAATATATGTAGTTCAGTTGAGTGGAGTCTTAGACCTTTCTGCGCCTGGGTGTGTACTTATAGATATTTCATTACTCACTACAGCAAACCAATATCAGCTATGAAAAAGACAATACTACCAAAAATCAAAAACATTGCAACAGCAACCACATGGCAACACAGTAGCACATAAACAACTTAAATAAAGTTTAAGTTTCATTAAACATCTTAAATAAATAAAATATTCAGTAGACTTAGAAGAAGAAAAAACAGGAACATCTACAACTGACTTTAACAGACATTACATAAAGCAGAAGAGTAGTAGAGTGCATCCATTAACACTAACTAGACATGATAAATATCCTTAATATCGCAGCCCATGAACAGATTAAATCATAATTTCAACTGGAAACCTAATTCCTAGACCAAGTAAAATCCAAAAATGCTACAGAATAAAGGACCTTGTGGCTCAGCAGACTAAAAGCATTGTGATTAACACCAGCTGTCTGCAATTACTGTAAGGTCGAATCTCACCAGGCTCAAGGTTGACTCAGCCTTCCATCCTTTTTAAGGTAGGTAAAATGAGGACCCAGTTTGTGGGGGCAATAAGCTGACTTTGTATAAATATACAAAAGTATGAAGGCTATTGCTTAACACATTGTAAGCCGCCCTGAGTCTCCGGAGAAGGGTGGCATATAAATCAAATTAAAAAAAAATATTCCTGGACATTTGGCATTCAGATAAAACAGTCATCCTTAGACCCATTAGAGATACAATCTACATTTTAACATAGATAAACTACATTAAAGAGACAATTAAAAAGCTAAGAGGTAAGTAGGGATAAGCACCAGACAAACAATCAAGCAGAAAGCAACATCCCGATCAAACAACTACCAAGCAAGCTACTGTATATAAACAGGGAGCAAACCCTACACTCACTAACAGTGATGGTGTTACCTATCAGGTAATGAAACATCTGCAATCAAACACCCAAGCTTAAAGGGGTCCAAAGTACATAAATAACTATGGAACATAATATTAAGCATTTGATCTGTGAGTGTTTGGAAAATAATACATTGCTCAAGAAAAGTCTTGCCAAATGAACCTGAACTTTTTAATAGAATGATATAGTGCATCTTCACTTGAGCAGAACATTTGTCTCCTATGAAATCTTATTAAAGATAACAAGATGTGTAATGGAACATGTTATCTTTAGATGAATGTACAGCTGGTTGAATAATCATACCAAGCAGTACACATCACTGGTTCCACAGTAAGATAATGGTATGCAAGTAGCCTGCTAAAGGGTTATGTTCTAGGCCTCTACTATTCAATGTATTTATAGGCATTGTCTAGGACAAACTATTAGAAAATATCAATCTGGCAAATGACACAAAACTGGGGAGATAGCAGCATGAAGATTCAAAAGGCAGAAGTGAGTGCGTTGAACTGAAAAATGAAAAAAAAATGCAGTCTTTCATTTCCTCTCCTTCCGCTGCGAACTGAAGATGTGGCTCTTTTATCAAATGGGCTGATCTGTTGGGGCATTTTTACATTGAAATAATTTTAATAGATTTTAATTGGATTTTAATTTTTATGTAATTTTTGAATTGTTGAATGTTTTCTTTGTAAGCCACCCTGAGTCCTTCGGGAGAAGCACAGCATATAAATTACATAAATAAATAAATAAATAAATAAATAAATAAATAAAATGTGCGGAAAATCAAAGGTATCACTGAAGAACACATGAAAAGAATCTGCATGTTGTACTGGATTGCAAGCCAGAACAAATATGTGATGCAAGTAAAAAAAAGAAAAAGCAAATACAAGCCTAATCTGTGTAATAAAAGTATAATGAATGTTAAGATCAAATTCATATTAAACTTAGAATATTGCATTCAATTATGGGCACTGAATTTTAGCAGGACATTGACAAATTGTAACCTATTATAGTTGCATTAACATCTCACTATAAATAAAAAGAACACAAAGATACTTTGTTTTGTTCTTTTACCTCTTTTCTGTCTCTGGGTTGTCATATTCCAAACGAGTTATTTATTATATTGTATGAGCAGGTGTGAAATACAGTAGTATACTGCCTGTTATCTAACAATTCTTTTTTAATTATATGCTGTCTACATTTTTGTATATACAGTACACTATTGCATCAAAACAATACAAATACGTACACTCTTTCTCATCTAGTCAATACTGGGTACAGCTAAAACCACTCCTCGAAATCTTCCTTCCTTCCTTCCTTCCTTCCTTCCTTCCTTCCTTCCTTCCTTCCTTCCTTCCTTCCTTCTCTAAAATTCGGCAGAATCAGGACAAATAAATAAATAACCTTCATTAACAACTACTGAATGCAATTAAAAATGGGTGCATAAGGTACCTTGTTTATAAAATTAATTGATTTCCCAATTTGCATATTCCAAACATTTTGTTTCAGACCAAACAAAACATAAATTGCCCTGAGGAATTTTCATAAGATACTTTTATCGAGAGATTGCATGATTATTAAGCAAATAAATCTCCCAGCTGTTGCATGCTTAGAATCAATAGCTCCCCAGTATAGTGGGTAGAATATTGCTCACATGGGAAAAACTATGTTTATATCTCCCTTTAGCCCGAATTACAATATGAGTAGTCTCAGCATGATCAGGCTAATTAAATGGAGATAACCTATGGATGCATGTTCACTAGAGAGCCTTGAAGGAATTGCAGGATAGAAGTGTAATTGACGGTTGCCTAGATGAGTATGTGTTGCAATTAATTATCACAAGAAATGGGTATATATTTGTTTAGGAAACTCTACATGTTGGTTTAAATTCAATTAATTTCATTATGGAATGATTACAGTCACAATTTTGATCCATTCAATATCTTCATCGTTCTGAAATTGTGCACAAAGTCCTATTTATTTAAAATACAGACGTCTCTCACATATGCCACTTGGTCTGTCTGTCTGTCTGTCTGTCTGTCTGTCTGCATATGTATATCTTTTGTAATATATGCCTAGTCACATATGTTTTGATTCAACATCATAAAATGCAGAAAGTATGGGATTTTGGAGGACAGTTATTTATTTATTACATTTATATGTCACCCATCTCACTGTTAACAGCGAACATATGGTTATGTTCAATTTGCATACCTGAGAGGAATCACTCAGGTGTTGCTGCTTAAAAAATGCAATCAGGCTGAACAGATGGAATGAAGCTTAGATGGAAGATTAAATAGCATAATGAAAAAAAGTTTATTTTTAACTTTTAACCGGACTTCAGACTGGTAAAGCAATGGGATGCTACATTCCGGATATGGGTTAGCTACTCATTATATCGACATCATTTTTGAAGGCTAGTGTTATAACAATTGGATTAATGCCTTTTTTTTTTTTACTAGTCTGAACAAAGTTTCCAGAGTCCATTGATCAACAAAAAAGATTCCAAGGAACAGTGAATGAATCATTTAAAACTCCATGGATATTTCTCTGACTATTAAAAGGAATGGCTATTGAAGACTTTATAGTTCTGACTTGGTAATGCAGATATTCTTTTGGCTTGCATCTACCATCAGGGTTTTCCCAAGACTCAGCAATCAATGATGCAAATAACAAGGCATAGCTGCAAAATCTTAGTTTGGAAGGTTCATTCTTGAGTCCTTTTATTCTTTCCAGCTACTACAATTACTGTTCACAGAGGATCTTTAAAGGGTTTAATGAAAGCACCTACTTTTCTTCAAATTGGTATCCTTTTCCAGACTAAACATGTTTGCCAGATTGTTTCTAGTTCATAAATGTATTAGTTACTGTAAAATAGAACGCTTCCATGAAATTGAGGTGGAGGTGCAGTGACTCAGTCGTTTAATCATGCTAGAGATGGTCTCAGATCCAGTGATTTGAACCCAATCGCTATGTGGTAGGGTGAGCTCCTGTCATTCACTTTAGCTTTTGTCTACCTAACAGTTTGAAAGCATAGTCTATGAAAGTAGATAGGTGGTTACTTACTTCATTGGGGAGATGAACTGGTGCGCTATGCAGGCAGGCAGTTTCCTGACAGCTCTGGACCTTCCTGGTTGCGGTGCCCATTGGCGAGGCAGCTCTGAGAAGGGAGGCAGCCTTGAGTGATGCCACAGGAAGAGCTACTCATCTTTCTTTCTGGTGCAAAACCAGCTCACTCTCCTGTGGCACACCTTGGGAAGTGCGCAAGGCTGGTACCTTGGTAAGTCAAACTACTATTTTACAATAGCACTGTGGTCTCTGGCTACTGTAAGAGTGGCATACACTACTACTGATGATGATGATGATGATGATGATGATGATGATGATGAAATTGAAGGTTTTTTTAAACAGAATAAGAGAGTTCAAAAGGACCTTAGAGATCTTCTAGTCCAACTTCCTGCTCAGGCAAGAAATCCTATTTCAGACAAATGGTTGTCCAACCTCTTCTTAAACTTCCAGTGTTGGAATATCTACAACTTCTGGAGGTAAGTCATTCAACTGATTAATTGTTCTCTCTATCAGGAAATTTCTCCTTAGTTTTAGGTTACTTCTCCTCTTGATTAGTTTCCATCCGTTGCTTCTTGTTTTGCCTTCAGGTGCTTTGGAAAATAGATTGACTCTCTCTTCTTTGTGGCAATCCCTTAGATATTAGAGGACTGCTATCATGTCACCCCCTAGTCCTTCTTTTTCATTAAACTAGACATAACCAATTCCAGAACCATTATGTAAGTTTTAGCATCGAGTCCCCTGGAGGCTAAAACAATCATCTTTGTTGCTCTTTTCTGCACTCTATCTAGAGCCTCAACATTTTCTTTTACATTATGGTGACCAAAACTGGTTACAATATTCCAAGTGTGGTCTTATCAAGGGATTATAAAATGGTATTAACACCACATGATCTTGATTTAATCTTTGAGGTTGGCTATGGCATTAATTTTATATAAAAATTGCGCTTATTGGGCCTAAAGTTTAGAGGGGAAAGCAAATTATGGAACAGTTTTTATATAAAGAGAATTGTGTGCCAGCACAGTAATTTTGAAATATATTTACTGATACATTACATACAACCATAACCAAAACTTCCAGGTTCAGCCCATGTTATTTCCAGTTAAGAAAGTCCCAACAACTGGATGAGGAAATATCAGAAGCTGCCAATCAAGGTAGTCAAGATTGTACAAGAAGATTTACCAATAATTTGACCCAATTATAGTACTTACTATGTTGATTTATTGCATGTCATCAGGCCAATATCAACAGTTAAAAACCATATCATGAAGGAAGAAAAGAAGAAAGGAAGACCACATAATACACTTTAGAGTATCTGAAATGGGCAATTTTAAAATAAAAGGTTAACATAGTTGAGAGTGTCTTTTCCTTTTATTGTATCACAATGAAAAAGAAAATCCAGCTGGCTATGTATTGATCTTCTGTCATCCTAAGAACATGTTTACAAAATGGAAAGTAGCAAAGTTCTCAAAGAGGTTTTTGTCCATTTGTAGGTTCAAGAATGGCCTTGAAATTATGCACTATTCCATGTATCCATCTTACAAAAAAAATCACAGCAAGTCATCATCAAGAAATGAGTTCCACTGCTTCTAAGAGTTTAATTTAAATGTAATTGTGCTAATATGCTACCAAAATGGTCCTCAGTCAGTGAAATTACAGCCAGCATTTAATCAAACGTGAGGCTTCTTCCAAATCTAATATTTATAGAGCTGTGGGGGTGCAGTGGTTAGAAGGCAGTACTGCTGGCTACTTCTGCTGACTGCTGGCTGCCTGCAATCTGAATCTCACCAGGCTCAAGGGTGACTCAGCCTTATATCCTTCTGAGGTGGGTAAATGAGGACCTAGATTGTTGGCAACATGCTGACTCTGTAAACAGCTTATAGAGGGTTGTAAAAGCACTGTGAAGCAGTATATAAGTCTAAGTGCTATTGCTATAGAATGTTAAACAAACATGAAACTATTTTCAATAATGTTACCAAAGTTTCATAGAAATGCTCTATACTGGCAGCCTCTTTTACCTGAATAAAAATCTGAAACAAACCTGAACATTAAGAAACCAAATCACATCGAACAAAAGTGGTTTAATAAATATTTTATTTGATCAATCAACCACTTGGAAATACTTTCCAGCATGTAAACTTCTAAGGCTTCTTGAGGAGATTCCCACCAATGACACTGAGATATTTGTAGCTGTCAACACGAAAATGATTGTTTTATAACAAGGGAAAAGACTTCTTAAGTGAAAAGTGCCTGTAAAGTTGCCATAATTTGCTCCCCTCCCAGCTCATATTATCTCATATGTCAGGAGCAGCAGATAAATAAACACCTATGTTTATGCTTAACTCTGGAATTCAGGATCCATCTCAGATATGTTCTGCAAAATGCTGATAAACAGCTATATAATAATTTAATCAACTAATATATTTTTTCTTATTCTGGTTTGGTATGTGGTTTTTTTCTTTATATGAGATAAAATGCAAATATGTGCAACTTATCTTACAGACTTTGAAGGATATGATGCTGTTCAATAAGTCGGCATAATGTGTTTAAATTTCTTTTAAACATAACTCTTGTATCATCTCTGAGAAATTATTCTTTCCCCAATGTAGATTTCCTTTGTTAAGAAAGGTATTGTTGAATTTTACCTGTAATTCTTTCAGAATTACAGTAGAAAATATTTCATTCAATTTTTAAACCCTGAGTGCATCTTAACCAGTTATTTCATTTTGCAAAAAAACAGAAGATTGCTCTTTGATAACACTTATCTCTTTAAAGCTTAAGGCATATAAAATTATAAACTTTTTACCATATTAGTATGAAAAATGCCTAAAATTCCCAGTCTCTCTATTCCTCTGTTAAAATTTTATGTATCTATATGACCTGCAGAAACAGAGATAACCTGCTGACATTTACTGAAAATGTTGAATTGTCATGTGATTATGCTAGTGATCGTTTGTAGCAACCCTTATTTATTGGTTTGTAAAAGAAAGGAAACAGTTGAAATATTTGACTGGATATGCCTGAGGCTTTGTACATAGATGGGCTTGTTGCTGTTGAAAATCTGAAGCAGAAAATGTATTTTCAAAGTTCACAAAAACTAAGTAGCAAACTTGCAGTTGGTTTTAAATTGAATGTGTGTAGCCTAAAAGCAGATTTTGAAGAGGAACAAGTGACTTTCATAAATTAGACAGGAAAATAAAAAGCAATAAAATCAGAGGAGGGCTACTGCTGGTTCAGACCAGTTCTAGAGAACTGGTAATTCCAACCATCAATAGGCCCCGCCCATCCGCCCTATCCTGTCCTATATTTCCTTTTTTCTGGCTTAGCTGATTCACATGGCACAGCTGATTTCTGCACTTCACTGTTCTACTGACTGGGGCTGCCTTAAAGGTAAGCAGCTGAGCTTCAAATTGCTGTATTTTGAATGCTGTGCCCAGTGCGTTAGGCGTGTGCACAGGCAAAGTGTGTACTCACAGAACCAGTTGTTAAATCGGTTGCAGCCCACCACTGAATAAAACTATTTCATGATAAATACAAAATGAAGCATGTTGTGTCCGCGGAGCTGCCGAAAGAGCGTAGAGCATGTTGATGCAACAGGATCTGATTGGTTTATTGCCGCATCTCTTCAGGCGGGAAAATTAAGGCTTACTATTGGTTGTTGTTTTTGACAACTCAGTATATAAGAGCTGTCAACTCTTTCTAATGCAGATTTCCTGTTCAGGAGTTGCCTTTGTTGTCAATAAACAGTTCATGTTACAAGCCATCTCCTCATTCATGCAGACCGTCGCTGAATTTATAATAAAGCAGATTGAGAAAACTAACACCATTCTTGGTAAATACATTACTGTGGCCATTCAAGAGAGGAAAATTGAGGTAGAAAAAAGGTGGCTATTGATTTAAACAGTAATATAATCTATTACTAAATTATATAAAATGATAAAGGGATAGCAGAAACCAATACCAAGAACAGATACAGAAACTGCAGGTAAAATCAATTGTTTTCCCAAGATAATGTACAGTTGACTTTTAAAATATTGGTCCGTTAAGAGCTATAAGCTAATTAAATAAATAAGAAGGCATACCATCTCTCTTTTATTCTTAAAATTTTATACTCAATAGTTAAATGAGGGCAATGAAGTGAGATGTACTTCCATTTAATCATATTCAAAGATACATGAAAACGACAGGACTGTTTTCTCCACTTGCATGGTGATTTGAACAGTAGCATGCCTTGAAATTCCTTTGGAGTTTTAACTGGCCGTTTTATGCAATTATGAAAACTCTTAATTGATCATCATAAAATGAAGTGAACACAACTGCTATGCAGATTTGGCAATGGGAAATCACTGACTTCTAAACAGCCACCATGACAAATTAGTAAACACTTTTGCTAGCTATGTCATCTTGATTCCAAATGAATGCCAGTGTTATCTATTACATGAGATTGCCTACATGATTATACAAACATGGATTTCATCAAATGTCATATAGATCATTTTCCATTCAAATAACTTCAGAGATTTGTCCTGGAAGGTCTTTCAAAGTTCTTGAGTAGATATGGATTATGTGAATGAACTGGTAGGAAAGAGGATATATGTTCCAATGATGGATGGATGGAATAAGATGCAATCTTATTAAAATGGATATTATAATGGTTTGGATTCTATGCATAATCTTGTGGAAAGTGTTTTCTGTCTTGAATTTCATTATGATATTATAATTTCTTTTCAAATGAATTTTCTTTTTCTTTGGACTTTAACATACTGGGACCGGTATGAGCCATTCAATATCTTTTCTGTTATCATTTTATAAACAGGTGGGCTGATTCAATGCATACATGTTACAAGTATTTGTTTTATTATTGCTATTCTCAAGTAAATGTGTTCATTTTTTTTTCTCATAGTACTGAGTAAATGAGTTTAAAATGTAAAGCTGCACTTGGGCAGAGGATAGCTAGATGGCTAAATAACTAGATAGATAGCAATAAAGATAGAGGAAAGAGGGGAAAACTGGGCAAATTGTTTTGTTTTATCATGGACATTGAAACAATATAATAATAGTGGGGGAAATAAATGGGGAAAAAATAGCTGTTGGTTTTCAGTTAAAGAAATGTGTACTTGCAGCCAGAATGGAAAAAAGTAGCTTTTTTTATTCTGATAGTTGCAGAATAGTTGCTTGTGATCTTTTAGTTACTTCACAGAAGGTAAAAGGACAGAAGAAGGTTCAGAAGAGTTATTGATTGTAACTGTTTTTGTCACTTGCTTTTAGCTAAAAGGCAGCAAAAGGCTTCAGAAAAGCCTAAAATATATAAATGGATATGTATGAGGGAGCTGATTTTTTTTCCCCCATGCCTGTCTGAATGAGACACATCCAGGCTAAAAGATTTCCAAAGATTGGTTTGCGATTCTTCTTTGCAGCTTTTGTAATCATGCACAATAGGTCAACTGTAATTACCGTTTGCCTCAAATGCTCATCCGCACAAAAATAATTGATATATTTTATCGATTTCTCAGATCTTTATATTTTTCTTTCGACTTGAAAATGTTTTATGAAGCTTATCTCCATGACTAAACTTTTAAACTAATTTGCTTGATGGTGGGATTGTTGGCATATACATTTAATATAAATGCATGCATACATTTAATCGTAAGTAATATTAAACATTTTCTGTCTTTTTAATTCCCCCCTCTTTACTAAAAAAAAAAATCAAGTATAATGTACTTCCAAAATAGGTTACCTGCTGAAGAACATATGACGGCCGTGGCCAGGGGGGCCTTTTATCAGGTCTGCCTGATTCGCCAGTTGCAGCCCTTTCTGGATCGGGACGCCCTGCGCACAGTCACTCACGCCCTTGTCACCTCCCGGTTGGACTATTGCAATGCTCTCTACATGGGGCTCCCCTTGAAGAGCACTCGGAGGCTCCAACTGGTCCAGAATGCGGCCGCGTGGGTGGTTATGGGTGCAACCCGTTGTGCCCACATGACACCCCTCCTGCGCGAGCTGCACTGGCTCCCAGTGGTCTTCCGGGTGCGATTCAAGGTGTTGGTCACCACCTTTAAAGCGCTCCATGGCATAGGACCCGGGTACCTTCGAGACCGTCTTCTGCCACCAATAGCCTCCTACAGGCCAGTCCGCTCCCACAGAGAGGGTCTCCTCAGGGTGCCATCGGCCAAGTCATGTCAGCTGGCGACACCCAGGGGGAGGGCTTTCTCTGTGGGAGCCCCAGCCCTGTGGAATGAACTGCCCCCGGAAATTCGTAAGATTTCTGACCTCCGGGTATTTCGCTGTGCACTCAAGACCCTATTGTTCCGCCAGGCTGGGTTAGCAACATAATTTTTAATTGGATGTTTTAAATTTTTGGGGTTTTAAATTAAGCCAATTATTTAATATTTTTTTAATTATTTTAATTCGATGTCTATTCTGTTTTTAAATAGGCTGTACACCGCCCTGAGTCCTTCGGGAGAAGGGCGGTATAGAAATAAAATTATTATTATTATTATTATTATTATTATTATTATTATTATTATTATTATTATTATTATTATTATTATCATTTTAAATTGCAAAGAGACAACTACTGTAACTCAATGGTATAATATGAAATCTGAGAAAACTGTTTCTGCTGTCCCTACATGACAACAGGAGGGCAGAAGCAATGTGACTTTTGAGAAAGCCATGGCTGAAAAAATGTTGCCATCTGCTTGCTTGTTCCCATGTGCCATCCTCTTAAGTAGGCCTTCTGCAAGAAACTTTGATGTCTAGAAAGTAGTCTTTTGCACCATCGCTAACACCATGTCTTAGCATGCTTGTGGTCTATTTCAGAGTTTTCAGAGTGATAAATATTCTCTGCCCTGAGCCTTGAGAATAGCAATAGCTAACTGGTCTCTGCTTATAAAATAGGTTCAGGGCAAAAGTGGTGGTGATGTCATATTGAGAAAGAGGGCTGAGGCACAGAAACTTTGGCTAAAGTTTCAGCCACTTCTGAAACTAATCTTTTTGGAACAGAGCAGAGATAGCAATAGCAATAGAAATTAGACTTATATACTGCTTTATAGTGCTTTGCAGCCCTCTCTAAGTGGTTTTACAAAGTCAGCATATTGCCCCCAACAATCTGGGTCCTCATTTTGCAGACCTCAGAAGGATAGAAGACTGAGTCAACCTTGATCCTGGTGAGATTCAATCTGCCAAACTGCTGGCAGCTGGTGATCAGCAGAAGTAGCCTGCACTACTGCACTCCAACCACTGCGCTACCGTGGCTCATAGTTACACTTTAAAGCAGTATCTAATGTCCAGCAGTGTGTTTTAATAGTTTTTTGAGGTTCAACTTTACAATCTTCAATTCCAGACTCTTTGCCGCAACAAAATTAGGTTACCAGCTGTCTGTTAACATGACTTAACCAACTGCTTGTTATTGTCTTGTACTTAGTGTTTCTTCTTTTAATTTTTGATTCCAATGTTCAGATTATACTTTATCTCCAATAGTCTAAAAGCCATTGAACTAAAGGGCAAGAAAAGTATTCCTGGGAGACTGCTTAAGTTATCTTGATTCGGTTGAATGGGCTTAGTTGGAATTTTTATTCAGAACAGCTAGAACAGAATAACCACAGAAATTTAGTATAAAACAACTATTGAAGTTGTCCAGTTCCAAAGATTAATCCCCTTTCTGCAAAATGTGTCAATCCCTACTTTGAAAATATCCTCTCACTTTTGTAAGGCACAATGGCTTTGCCAAATAATCATTATGCAACAACTCACAGTCTTTGGAATATAAAAAACTATATCACAGAGTACTTTTACAGCAGGGGCGTTAAACTCGTGGCCCGCGAGCCAGATGTGTCACATCATGACCCTGCCCCCACCTGGTTTAGCAAAGAGGGGAAAAGTCCCGATATCTCATGTGACAATGCCATGAAGACGCGAGTTTGACACCCCTGCTTTGCAGTATTACAAAATGTCAAACCTCAGTAGCAAATCTAATAAATTGTGTCTGCTGAAGCCTGTTGCTCTCTCTAAGGAAGATTCCAATGAATCATGCCATATTGAAAATGTTGAATATAAAATCAGTGCATATTGAGCAAATTTGCTTAAATTATGTAGTTTAAGTTGTGTTTAAACAAGATACTTATAATGAAAGTTACATAGAAAAAATACAGGGGACATCTGCGTAGCTGATGTCCCCTGTATATTGGGGTAATTTTGTAACCTACATAGAAAAAAATAACTATATTTTAATAGGCAATTGATATGAATTATTACCTTCTCACATGCAAAAAGGTGACCTACAGAGTCTTGTCACTACATAGGTCAATGTATGTACCTGAAAGTGACATTCCAAAAAAAAAAAAAAAAAATCCTCATGAAAAAATAATTACAAATTTGTTTCTCTAGCTTCTAAACAGAGCAGCTGCTCTGAACACCTGCAGTAGTCTGTTAGATAGTCCCCTGATACAGACTTATTATTGCATATATGTATTAAGTCAGATAAGCATATAATTATTATTGTAATAATAATTATTAACTTTATACCAACTGTCAAGCAAGGTACATTTTTGTACTGAAGTCCTTGTGATGGTTGGAAATTTCTGTGCACTTCAGAAATATATCATCATAGCTTTATTGTTCAACCCAAAGGCCTCTTAACAGCAGTAATTACTACAAACGGAATATACAGAATTATAGGAACACTTTAAGGCAACATTGTAATAATTTACATCCAAGCAAACCATAGTTAGGAATAAAAGAACTTCGCTTATTAAATGTGAATGTCATACTATTTTGTAGACAACCTTTCATTTTATAGACTTCAGTAATTAATGTATTTTCGTAACTGATATATTCATAAATACATCAAAATTGGACATAATAGATATGAGTGAAATAATAGAGGTACTCCTAATATAAAATTGCTTAACGCATTGTAAACCGCCCTGAGTCTCCGGAGAAGGGCGGCATATAAATCAAATGAAAAAATGAAAAAAAAAATATTTTCAGTAAGATGGTTTATGGTGGCTCATATCATGATTAGGGTGATACACAGATACAGTTATTGTGTCTGAATTGATTGTGGTTTATGGAATCTGAGGATGTGAGTAAGGTGGCTCCAGTATGGTCTTGATCATTTGAAGGATAATCTTCTGGCTTCTATGTGAGACTGAAACAGGCTGCAGGACAACCCCTCTTCAGGGTCTTCCTCAATTAAGCCTCTGGAGAATCTTGTGATTGTTGCTACTTGGATATCTGTTTTTTTAAATCATGAAATACATACGAAACTACAGTGGTTGGATGAAAAAATAATACTTGCACTACTAACTTTCACTTAAATAGAGATATTTAATAAATGAAACAGGAAAATAACCCTCAAAATGATCTTTTTGTTACATAATCACCAGTATTTGCTCTACTGGCAATGGAGAAACTTCTTAAAGTCATCATAAAAGATCCTGACAATACTTTCCAGCTCTTTATCTGAGTCAAACAGATGCCAAAAAAAGTAAAGATGATAAACTAGTAAGGACTCATTTTGTGGGTTAGAAAAAGATGGAAGTCACAAGGTATCAAGCCAAAAAACATGGTGGTTGGGGTAAGATAGATCTTGGAGTCCTAGTGGACAATCACTTAAATATGAGCCAAGAGTGTGCTGCAGCTGCCAAAAAAGATAACACCTTAACAGAGGGATAGAACCAAGACCATATGAAGTTTTGATACGACTTTATAATGCCTTGGTAAGACCCCACTTAGAATATTACATCCAGTTTTGGTTGCCATGATATAAAAAAGAAGTTGCAACTCTAGAAAAGGTGCAGAGAAGAGCAACAAAGATGACTGGGGGACTGGAGGCTAAAACATATGAAGAAGGGTTGCAGGAATTGGGTATGTCTAGTTCAATGAAAAGAAGGACTAGGAGTGATATGGTAGCAATGTATAAGGGGAAGCCACAAAGAAGAGGAGGTCAACCTATTTTCCAAAGCAATGGATGGAAACTAATCAAGGAGTAAAGCAACCTAGAATTAAGGAGAAATTTCCTGACAGCGAGAACAATTAATCAGTGGAATAACTTCCTTCCAGAAGTTTTGGGGGCTCCAACACTGGAGGTTTCTGAGATAAGATTGGACAACCATTTGTCTGACATATATAGGGTTTCATGTTTGAGCAGGGGATTGGACTAGAAGACCTCCAAGGTCCTTTCCAACTGTTATTCTATTATTCTCTTGAGTAGCTTGTTAGGCATAATACCTAGTGTCATATTGTAGCAAAATTTCTTTCTTGTGCTTCTGAATATTGCTTAATAACTGTTTCAAAGGTTTGAATATTATAATATGGTGATACTAATGGCACATTCACTAAACACCATATGAATACACCCCAAAAAAAACCTTAAAAACATGAGTTTATCTGCCAATGGCTGGGTTTAATTTTTTTCTCCTAGAGGTATGTTAATAATTCATGGACTGACACTTCATTTCTGTATCAGAATGATGAGGGCATATTTTATCCTCTGTCAGATACTGGAAAGAAATTTCATACTTCATTCTCATAGCAAGGCAACAGTTGCTGGCAAATTACAACTCTTAAAGTTTTTATCTTAGTTATCAGCATAGACAGAGCTGGCAAAACCTTTCCATATTGAAGAACAACAATAATGTGTTTGCTGTGGAATGCCAAGCTTGACAGCAATTTCTCTTTAATTTAAACAGCTCATCAACGTTTCTCATGTGAAACTCATTGGTTGCATTTACAGATTTATCCATTTTAGCCTTAATCACACAAATCAGTTCTTAACTAGTTTACCATCTTTACATTTTTTTGGTCTAGTGATGTGAAGCATTCATATCAATGCAGTCATCATGGTAAACAGTCTGTATTTAGCATAGAATTTCAAATGGCTGGACTACTTCAGCAAAATTTCAGTCATGGCATATTACTTAAGGCACACTGTACTCAAGTATTCAATGCAGGTTTTCATTTCACTACTGAAGCAACTTACCAATGGCTGAAGTGAAAGAAAAGATGCTCAAGAATATGTCAGAGCTTCTAGTATGTCAGTACTGCCATCTGTTGGTAATTTATAACATCACAGGTCTTAATTCAAATTGGTATTCTCATATTTCTCAATTGATATTATGAGAAATGTTTAATGTGTTATATATGCTGTCTGACTCCAGATGGGTACAGAAAAAATATTAAAAATTAGAAAAAAATACATGCCACAAACATGAAGAATAAAGATGGGAACACTAACAAAAATGGACAAGACAAACAAACAAACAAACAATAAATAAATAAATAAATAAATAAATTCACAAATTCCAAAGCATGGCTTCAAATTCTTTCGACAAAGAAAAGAATTGCCTGATCTTTAAGTCTCTTTGAAATATCAGCAGGTAAGAATCACCCATTCCAGCCAGGCAGAGACTTTGGCAGTGGTGAAGTCTATTAAGTAACCAGGCCCTATGCTTTATAGGCTTTATGATAACAATTAACACCTTGAATCACATACCTAGAAAGGGCATTATATGTATTTTTATATTAAAGTTAAATGTACAAGTTTTAAAATTTTAAAACTAAGAACTAGTTTTCTACTGCTGGTTCCCATGGAGATCATGAACTAGAATTGTCTCAATCTGTTGCCTGTCAAATGAGATTTAAATAACTCAACACCAATTGTCTGAAGACTTCACCACCAGAAAAGCAATGAAGGCAGAATGACTGGTACACCATTAGGTCCCCTAGTTTGTCTCTACAACCAAATTTTAATACATAGGCATTCCCACCCTTCAGGAACACTGATCTTGGGAATATATAGTCTTCCCATAGATCAAAACTAGTTCCAATGGCTCCAACAAACCCAGATGAGCTAAGAGATGGTTGATAAATCTCTATACATCAGTCTCTGAGCCATATTCTTCCACTATCCTCAAATCTCACAAACATCTTTATCCAATTCCCTTATGCACATTACTCATCCCAGCTCTCTACTCAGCACCAATCCTCGTCTTTAACTACATCACTTCTTCAACATTTCCATCTTCCCAATCATATTATCTGGCTACCACCTCTGATGTCATCTTACCTTCTCTCTCTCTCTCTCTCTCTCTCTCTCTCCTGCCAACTCCAAATTAATTCATAATTTGCAATAAAAAAATTGGTTTGCATTCTAATATAACCATTAAATTTCAAAAAAATACATCATTTTATATAGGGGTGGGGAAACAACATTATTTCTAGAATATGCTTAGTAAATTTAATTTTTAAATAGTTTCTGATGGTTTTCACTTTTTGTTTCTTTTTTCTACCTTTTTCCCTCTTTTTCTTAGACCTTCTGTGCATTTATCTTGTTTTGTCTTTAGGTGAAATATAGGTCAATAACAAAAGCTGTGAGCAGATACCTTTTATTTCCAACAGCTTCATTAAGAACCATTCAAGATGTCAAGCAGGAGAGCTAGTCTGTGAAAAATCTAAAGCACTGCAGAGCAGGTAGCATTAAAAAAATGCTGACTTGACATTATTTCAGCAGTTATTAGTATTAGTATTTCAGTGGGTTTATTTTCTCTCTGAGGGGGAGGATGTTATTTATTCACAATCGAACAAACCTTATTATACAGAATTGGACAGCAATAACAACATGAGCCTTGTCTTCAATTAAAACATCTAGAAAACATGGTGCAACTTTGGAGTTCTTGGTGCTTTCTGACCTCAGAGCTACCTAGTTGGGTAATGAAATGTCTGAAAGAAAATAACCAAGCTCAGGAAGTACCAAGGACCTTACAGTTCAACCCTGAGCTACATATATTCTCTTTGATTGGAATGGAACAGCTTTCCTAACATTCTGTCATATTCTTGCCTAACCAAACTCTTGTCTGATAAGAAAGATATTTTTTTTTTTAAATTTGATTTATATGCCGCCCTTCTCCAGAGACTCAGGGCGGCTTACAATGTCCTAAGCAATAGCCTTCATCCTTTTGTATATTTATACAAAGTCAGCTTATTGCCCCCACAAATTGGGTCCTCAATTTACCTACCTTAGAAAGGATGGAAGGCTGAGTCAACCTTGAGCCTGGCGAGATTTGAACCTGCAGTAATTGCAGGCAGCTGGTCTTAATAACAGGGTGCTTTAGACCACTGTACTACCAAGGCTCCTTACCACAAAGTAAAGAAAAATGAAAGGTTTAACTCGGGGTGAAATTCAGCAGGTTCTGACAGGTTCTGGAGAACCGGTAGCGGAAATTTTGATTAGTTCAGAGAACTGGCAAATGCCACCTCTGGCTGGCCCCAGAGTGGGGTGGAAATGAAGATTTTGCAATATCCTTCTCCTGGAGTGGGGAGAGAATGGAGATTTTGCAGTATCCTTCCCCTTGAGTGGGGTTGAAATGGAGATTTTACAGTATCCTTCCCCTGTCACGCCCACCAATCCACGCCCACCAAACCACCCCCACAGAACCAGTAGTAAAAAAAATTTGGATTTCACCACTGGTTTAACTGGATTCTTAGAAGAGCAGGGAGAAGTTTAGTTCTCACCAATAGACTATCTCTGATTGCATCTCTGAACTTTACCTTATATAGGTGAATGGTGTTTTTTTTTATCAGTAAGGTCAGAAATACAATGAAATTTGGACAGAACATATGCCTGGCTCCAAAATAAGAGGTAAGGAGGGCAGTGTTTCTAGGAATCCTGTATATTCTGTGAAAGTAATGTATCTTTCGGCATGGACTGTCTTTGGAATTATAATGTCCCACTCTTTCTTGTATTCTTCCGCTATCCATTACAGCAATTGCTGCTTGGAAGAGGGCTGCTCATACTGTCAAATATGCAGATTACAAAGGATGTAGTTTTAGCATCTACCTAATATAAGTATTAACAAGTTTGTAGAAAAAGTCAAAACTGGAAGGTGCAAATATATTATAGGGTAATCTTCTCCCCATAATGCAAATTGTAGAACAATAAAATCACTGATTTAATGGGGTGTCTGTTAAACACAAATGCCAGTTAATTTCAAGTTTATTTCATTCTATACATTTATGACATTTGCATAATCATGTGATTATATCAATTACACTAACTGTCTGGAATAAATTTAATTTTAGCAACCCTTGCTGTTTTGGCATGATTTTCTACCAATTGGGTTGGTAGAAATTAAGTTCAACCTTAATTTTTGCCTAATATATCTGAAAGCCATTAATTTTAAGCTTAACTATATTAGTAATAATATGCATCACTGAAATATTTTAATTTGGAAATATTTTAACTAAGTGCATTTCTAAATGCAAATGAATGAAAAAAACAGCCTTTGATTCAGATCAACTGTAATCACAATTTCTATAGAAACTTTCAACAGTGGCAGAAATGTGCATTTACAGAGCTCTTTTTCAGCTCTTCTCTTCCTAATCCACTGTCCTCTATTCCAGAGGTGGGTTTCAGCAGGTTCTGACCAGTTCTAGAGAACTGGTAGCAGAAATTTTGAGTAATTCGGAGAACTGGTAGTAAAAATTCTGACTGTCCCCCATCTATTCTCTGCCTCCCAAGTCCCAGCTGATTGGGAGGAAATGGGGATTTTGCAGTAACTTCCCCTGGGTTGGGAATGGAATGGTGATTTTACAGTATCCTTCCCCTGGAGTGGGGTAGGAATGGAGATTTTACAGTATCCTTCCCCTGCCATGCCCACCAAGCCACACCCACCAAGCCATGCCACTCCCACCAAGCCACACCCACAGAACCGATAGTAAACATTTTTGAAACCCACCACTGCTCTATTTTCCTTTATGCAATTCAACAAGATTAGAATACAGTCTCGAACAGGGGTCTCGAACTTTGGCAACTTTAAGCCTGGTGGACTTTAACTCCAGCTTTGCTGGCTGGGGAATTCTGGGAGTTGAAGTCCTCCAGGCTTAAAGTTGCCAAGGTTGGAGACCCCTGGTCTAGAATACAGTCTATTTCCCTAGATGCCTGATTAAGATATTGTCATCATAGATTCTGGCTGAACCAAATCTACTGGGGAACTTTCTTAATTCAACTCATTTTGCTGGATAGGTTCTCTCCCAACCAGTGGTGGGATTCAAATAATTTAATAACCGGTTCTCTGCCCTAATGATTTCTTAGGTTGGTGAACAACCAGCCTAACTCTGCCCTAATGATTTCTTAGGTTGGTGAACAACCAGTTCACCAAACTGCTCAGAAAGTTAACAACCGGTTCTCCTGAATTGTGCGAACTGGCTGAATCCCACCACTGCTTCCAACCTAAGAAGATAATTTGGCATATTGTGGTCTTATTTTTGTCAGAACTACCTGCTTTGGGACTTTATAAAAAATCTGGTTTAACTAAAAAAAAAAAAGAGGATTTGGATCTAAATATCCAAAATGATAGAATCAAAGTTTCCAATCCCTTTTATACCATAATTGCTTCTGCTCCCTGAGCTGTCCTTAGATATTTTATATTATTTATATATTTATTATATTATTTATTTATATTATTTATAAATTTTATATGCTCCACAACATAGCTGTATGAGCCTCTGATACAAAAGTTAAATTATTTATCTTCACATTCAGAGTCAGAATCTGTCTTATGTGCTATTGTAATAACCATTGTATACCAATGATAATCAAACTTAATAATTCCATTTGTTAATAACTCTAACTGGCATCATGGCCAAGAGCTTGTTACTCTTCCTTTAGGTCACTGCTCTTAAGAAACATCTAAGAAGGTTGCAGAATTCTTATCAACAGGTAAAATTGTTAGAAAATTTATAGGTCCTGCCTCATGCTGCCTGATAATTGTCTTATGACATTCTCGCAAGTTTTTTTTTTAAAAAAAAATGTAGTTATACAATAAACAGAAGCAAACTCAACATTAGAATACATGGTTGAAGTTGCCAAGAAATAATGAAAATCCAAAATTAAGAATTAAATTAAATTAAGAAAAACAAGTAATTGTTATGGTTTTGATACCTTAATTACAAAAATCTTCTGTTCCCCCAAACTGTGTTTCCAGGTTTTTGCTATTCTTAAAGCATTTAAGGCACAAAAATATTACCTCTTAAAATCTATTAAGCTGTCCCCACATGCAAAGCATCTGATTTTAATTCTTATCCTACGTTGATATCAGGTCACTGGCCATGCTTGTGCATCTCAAGAAGTAGAGCAATACACAGTGCAGATAGGAGCACATGGTGTGCTCTGTGTGTGTGTGCTGGCATGTGGGGAGGAGGGAAGGAGGGGGGGAGAGAGAGAGAGAGTATATAGGAGCCCTGGTAGTGCAGTGGTTAGAATGCAGTATTGCAGGCTGCCAGAATTCGATCCTGACCTGCTCAAGATTGATTCAGCCTTCCACCCTTCCAAGGTTGGTAAAATGAGGACCCAGATTGTTGGGGACGATATGCTGACTCTGTAAACTGCTTAGAGAGGGCTGTAAAGCACTATGGAGCAGTATATAAGTCTAAATGCTATTGCTATTGCTATATGTTCAAAGTTTGCCCTCTTGTTATGAATGTGTGATATAGGCAATTGGAAGTGGGATGTCCCTGTGCCCATTATCTTGATTTTTCTGACACATTCTCCTATTAACAATAAAATAAAAATTTCTGAGTTCAAGATTATAGTCATTAGCAGTCTCCAAAAATTGGACATATGTAATATAACTTTATGCAAATTACAGTAAATTCAAAGTTTATAATATTTGTTTGTACCACAACACTAAAAAATCAGTTGCTTAGTTTCAGTGGCTATTTACAACAACTCTAAAAGTAGTTATAATAATTTTACTTTTATAAAGGTTAATGGTTGACAATGCAAGCCCAAATGATACAAGAAAAAGAAAAATATTCATTCTTTCATTTCACACACAATGCTTCTAGTTAATCATCCCTTAGAATTTTTGAAAACCAATTTACATTGAAAGGAACATCTGGCATTACAGCTTAATGATGTCAGTGGGATTAAGAGTGAGAAGGACAGGTACAATTTTATATTAGTACAAATCTGTCAAAATAAAAAATTAGTAAGATGAATTCTATAAATAAATTGATGTGGAAAGACCATTGAACATAAATCACAGTGATTCCAGTTGTTGATAATCTTGATCTTGTTACATGAAAAATTAAACAAAAATTTCCATGAGCATCTGGGTGGCTAATTTTTCCAAAGAAGCACATTCCACAAAGCCAATTATATGTGTGCCTAGTTAGAAATAAACTTTGAGTGTAAATCTGGTAGGTAGCTTCATCTTTTATAGTCCAAAATCCATTTATTTGCTTTTGGAAAAGTTTCAAAGCAAAACTGTCTCCCTCAGTAAATGAGGCAATGGGATGTGAAAGAAAAGTTGTCCAGTCCTGAAAATGGGAGTTGTAAGAGGTTGAAAACTAGTGGACTTAACAAACACTTATTTTTTATGCCAGCATAGAGACTTTTGTTAATGCAGCTAGCACATTGCAAAGCAAGGCAAAATAAGACAGGACAACAAAGATGCACGGATAATTATTCTTGATTTTTTTTTAATGTTATAAATAAGCTATGCATGAGAGCTTAGTATTTTTCTTTCTGTTATATATTCCCCTTGTAAAACTAGTTTATTGTAATAATGTAATATTACAGAAATACGAATGTAAAGGGATCAAAAGTGCTTGCTTGCTTGCATGCTTTATCCTGCCCTTCCTGGACTTCATGATACAAAACCAGAAGAATTATGGACTAAACTCGAATAAGCTTTTAAAGATTAACGTGGAAAAAGGTTCCCAAAAAACAAAGAAACAGAAGAAGGCAACTGCATGTGAGAACAAACTGGAAATTACCAAGTAAAGGTAATTAAACTTTGCCAGAGACTGACATTGGCCAACATATTGGAAGAGGTCAATCTACATTGTTACAGAAAAAGAAAAGAGAAGAAAGGAGAGGGAGGGAGGGAGAGAGAGAGAGAGAGAGAATCAGAGAGGGAGGGAAGGAGGGAGGGAAGGAGGGAAGGAATGAGAGAAATAGATTTAACAATAAGAAAACTTTGAATTTAGTGTCACATGCCAGAAAAATAATGCTTAGACTTATCCAATATAATTAGAGCCCTACATAGAAAAAGGTATGCCAGATGTTCAAAATGGATTTGGAAAAATCCAAGGAACATATTGCTGTTGTATGATGGATAAGTGAGAAAGCCATAGAATACCAAAAAGAAATCAGTATGCACTTCATTGATCATAGAAAGGCCTTTGATTGTGTTGATCTTGTCAAGCTGTGGAATTGCTCAGAAAAATGAGAATCACAGAACAATTCCAGGCTGGCAAAGGAGTATGGCAAGGCTGCAAACTCTCCCTTTATTTATTCAACCTGTTTGCTGAATATATATGAAAGGAAGCTGGTTTGGAAGAAGATGACTGTGGTTTTAAAACTGGAAGAAGAAACATTAATAATTTGCATTATGCTGATGACACTACTCTGACAGCCAAAACTGCAAAGAATCTGCAAGTTGCAAGAATGAAAGACATGGAGCACAGGGGGAAAAAAAATGGGACAAAATGAAATATAAATGAAACCAAACAAATGATATCAGGGATTGGTAATCCCTGTGATATTTTACAAGAGTGTGAAAAGCAAGACAGAAAGAGTACTGATGCTTTGCTGTTGAAGAAGACTCCTGAGAACATCATGGACAGCCAAGAAGACAGTTAAACATCAAACAAATAAGCCCCGAGTCCTCACTTGAGACATAAATGATCAGGTTCAAACTATTCTACTTCGGACACATCAGGTGAAGACCCAGCTCTCTCGAAAAAGCTCTAATTCTGGAAAGGTGGAAGGAAAGAGAAAAAGAGGATGATCAGCAGCAAGGTGAATGTTTTTAATTTTTAAATGTTTTTTATAATGATTTTAAATGCATTGTGAGCCGCCCTGAGTCTTCAGACAGGGGCGGCATACAAATTGAATGAATGGATGGATGAATAAATAAATAAATAAATAAATAAATAAATAAATAAATAAATAAATAAATAAATAAATATTGTCAAGGAGAAAATCTAGAGGGTCACTAAGAGTCAACAGTAACTTGAAGGCACATACATTTGATTGATTATGTGACATCATATATGGCTAATGTATAGTATTCTTGACCCTTTGAGGTAAGTGGGGCTGAGAGAAAATAACAGGGCAAAACACAATAGACTTGAACTTGTCTCTCCCTAATTCTAGAACAACACTTTAGTGCACATTACCTGAATTGTATTGAAGATCCATTTTTATGGCTTCTCTGTTTCATTCCAAATATTCCTTGAACCAATAGAAATTTATAAAAATTTATATAAAGAGTCCCTGGTGTAGATGCCCAGAATAACATAGGTAAAATTCCTTGTCACTGCATCATAACCCTTTCAAGATCCCCCACAAAGAGGAGCACTCATTTTAGTAAGTTGTAATGCCTTAAAGCTAATGCTGTTGGAAGGAGATTTAATAATATATTTTTATGCTGAAGGCTGCTGTATTAAGTCACATTTGCTACTGAGTGGCTCATGTTTTATTCTTCTGTTGTGGCTAAACCTGGCTCACCTAAAGCAACTAAATCACTTTGAAGATACAAAATACATGTATTAGCATGCAAACAACAAACAGTGTACACCAACTCCCGTCAAAGCATTGGCAGCTTGCTAAGTAGCCCTGAGCAAAAGCAGATCGTTGCTTATATAACTTTGTCCTACTATATTTCAAAGACAAGACAAAGGCAGACACAGTGTAAATTACAGATGACATTGGAATGTTTTGATAAACCCATATGGGTGACCTTCCTATTATTTATTCCTTCCTCTTAGGTCAGGATAACAGCTATCTGTGAGATATGCTCAGTGAATATAAACAATTTGGTTTACTGGTCCACTGAACCTGTCTGGTTCCTTTCCCTTTCACCATTCAGGGTCACTTCAGCTTCTGTGAATGTTTTCTCTTCAAACAGTTCACATGTATGGGAACATTTCATAGATTTCATAGTGAATGCAGCTCATGTATGTTTATGTGACACACTCCTCTATTCTACCTGCCACAAAGTCCTCATACTTCTATTTCTCATCTGCTGTGACAACTTAGTAAAGAACTCTAGTTATGTAGCAAATTTCCTCTCCATTACTCTGGCCATTAGAAGTTCTAGACTTAATTTTTACTCTTGTGGAAGCTTTTAAATAGTTTCAGATTATAATCACCAATCTTTCTTTGTTATTTGTCTTTCTTGTATACTGTACTCATGCCTTTAGGGTCTTAGACCATAAATCAATAAAATAAGAAAGAACCTGTTTTTCACAGAAGATGATGGACAATTTGTGCGAAATATTAAGAAGCAAATTCAGTATCAAGACAAAAATAACTGAGGAAAAAGGCCCAAATTACTTCCATGTGAATAAACAAATGGGTAGTGGGTTTGCCAGAAGAGCTAATGAGGAAGGTTTCTCCTATACCTCAATGCGATACAGGGTGACTGTGTTCTTGTGCATGGGTATGCACTTATTCTACACTATTGTGACTAAAAATTAGCAGTTATTACAGCTTCTAGGTTACACTGGTATTTAATGCAGTACAACACTGGTAAGGTGTCTGAAAAAGATAGAGAACATTCTTACAGTGACCATCAAAGGACATCAAAAAGTGAAACTAAATTCCTTACAGTGTACAGGGAATAGCTGTAAGACTAGTCTTGGAAAAGGAAACAATGTTCTTTTGTAGTATGTCTAGTGTTCCAATCTTCATATATCCAGGAGAACTTATAACAACGAAAATATGTACATGGTTGGACACATATATTCTGCCTCCTTCCCTCCCCCCTCCTTCTCCTCCTCCTCCTCCTCTTGCCATATCCGTCATCGGACATTGGCGATCATGTTGCCAATCCTATTTTTATCAACAGCCACACAAAAAAGTGCTGCTGAGTTTTGTCCAAACCAGTCCCTAAATGATATCCATACAAATTTGCTGCTTTCATGCAAATGACAGAAGCATCATTATGCTGCAGCTCTGCCTCTTTTAGGCATGCATGTGAGATTGCAATGGACATAGAAAAGAGGTAGCTGTTTTATGTCATAATACTGCTTTCACTATAGCGAACATCCATATCCCCCACCCTTGCACATACCGATGCTTCAGTTTCAGTCTGAAAGGGAGATTTTCCACCATCAAGGGAACAAAAATATGCCTCTTCTGATTTTATTTAACACTGGGTGAGGGATGGGAGGGAGAATCTGGAATTCAAGACTAGGCTAGGCATATGTAGGATATATTTATTTATTCTTATTTCATACATCTACATATTGCCTATCTTCTACACAGTTCTAGACAGTGGGAAGATTTTGAAGCTAGAAATTTAGAATCTAAAGTCTCCAGTTACAAAATTCTTTCATTTCTTAATACTGATGGGTGAAAGGCCTCTCTGTCTTTTAACAGAAGCCTTTCTTAATAATATTGCATTTCTTATTATAACCTTTCTTAACAAGGCAGTATTTGTATATTGGGTTATTGTGTTTCTGCTAAGTTTAGATGCTTATCAACATACTTCTAATTTTTTTTGCTACTACTTTGATGTCTTTACTGTCTTAGCAGAATATTGAGAGACAGTGAAGGCACCAGGCTAGAAACTGTGAAACTGTGAGTTCTAGTCTCAACTTGGGCTAGACTCTTTCAACCTCAGAAAGGAAAACAATTGAAAATCACTTCTGAAATCTTGCTAAGAAAACTGCAGAGACTATCCAGACAGTCACTAGGACTCCATACTGACTCAAAGGCCGCACATAGGTAGCAGGGATATAGCAATATAGCCCAGAGGTCTGTATCCTTAAACACTCAAAGAGCCATTTGGACCCATTTCCCACAGAAAAGAAAACACCGGGAGCCACAAAACCCTTTCCGTGCCTGACTACTTCTTGAGTGGCCACAAAATTAGCATATGTAGTTGAATTAAACGTTCTGTTTTCTTCTGAAACTTTTTTTTTCTTGGATCTATCTATGGTTGGCCTACCAGGGGTTGAAAAGTTCAATAAATCACATGCCGGCGGTGTTGCACATTGGTGGTTGTGATGCATATTTTGAAGACAGGAAGCCACAGCAGAGAGGTAAAAGAGCCACATGCGGCTCCAGAGCCACAGGTTGCTGACTCCTGGTATAGCCAAATCTATTAACATCCAGAACAATGGTAATTTGTGATTATTCCTACACAGTGTATTTCATTTTCTCTTTCTCACTCTATAAAATGTATTAATTCCACCCCTCTGAAAAAAAATGTTTTAAAGAGAGAGTTTAGTAGAAGAGTGGACAACTATGGTTCCTTTGAAACTTCAACTCCCATTGCTGAGTTAAGAATTCTGAGAGTTGAATGCTACAAGTCCTAAAGGAGCCATAGTTGCCCGTCTCTGGTTTAGTAGAACGGTTAAGATGCTCGACTAGAAACCGGGACACTTTAGACATGAAAGCCAGTTGGGTAATTTTGGGCTAGTCACTCTTTGTCAGCTCAACCATTCCACAGGTACTTTTTGTAGGGAAAAGAGGAGATAGTAGCACTATCTACCTGACCTTACTATATAAAATGAAAGCATGATATATGTCTAATAATAAATTACTTCTTTTTGGATTTTAATGCAGCCTAAGGGACGCAGTGTCTCAGTCACTAAGACGCTGAGCTTGTTGATTGAAAGGTCGGCAGTTCAGCGGTTGGAATCCCTAGTGCCATGTAATGGTGTAAGCTCCCATTACTTATCCCAGCTTCTGCCAACCTAGCATTTTGAAAGCATTTAAAAAATGCAAGTAGAAAAATAAGGGACCACTTTTGGTGGGAAGGTGCATCTTTGGTGTTTAGTCATGCCGGCCAAATGACCATGGAGAGAGACCTCTTCAGACAGTGCTGGCTCTTCAGCTTTGAAACGGAGATGAGCACCACCCCTTAGAGTCAGGAATAACTAGCACATATGTGTGAGGGGAACCTTTAGCTTTACCTTTTTATTAAATATTGAGGTGGGAATTTAATGACAATTTTTCCAGAAAAAAACCTGGGAGGCAGAAATCCAGTAGCAAAATCCTCCAACAATATAATTGTATTTGAACTAGTCCACTAAGTGTTTAGAATGGAACCTTCAATTAGTGTGTGTGCGTGGTGGTGGGGAAACCTATTGAGAAACTATGGAGCTTGATTAAGCTTGTTGTCTTGTCTAAAATTTGTAGGGAATGGCACCCCATGTATCTCTCTAAGTGATTAGCAGAGCAGAACCTGTGTTTTTGTACTCTGATGAAAAGCAGTTGTTTTTTATGAATCACATCTCATCTATCATCTACAATGACACTGAAAATTTCCAAACAGTCTCTTGATTGTGTATGCCATTGAATTTCTGTTAGAAGTTGGATGGCATAATGATGGTACTAAGAGTAATTTAGGGAACAGCTGTTTCCTAAAATTTAGCACCTGTACATAATTTGATTGGAATTATTTTGAAAGGCAATGCAACACAATATGATATCCACCATAGTTCAGTAACCTCAAGTTATCTTAATTCAGTATAGATTTTTCAGTGCTGTCCCAAATTTCTTTACTGGCTGTTTTTGTATGCATCTTTATGATTTGCATAATTTGTTCTGATGTTCCGATTTTGTTCTCCTGTAAATTAAGCAGTAAAATACATTTGCTAAGAAATACTTCCAGAGTGAATTCTGCCTGAAAATTAAAGCAGTTTTCTTAAGGAAAAATGTGCTATACCAATCTGAATTACTATTAACTGGTGGAAGAGTATTGGAAATTTTACTGCCAATCTCACTGTAGCCTCAAACAATATGCTACAATTCTCTTAGCCCCTATCCCTCTATTATAATAGGGATGTAGATAATAAGATGACCTTGTCAGAGATACCCAAGCTCCATTATTAAAAGAATATCTTAATAACATTCAAAGAATATTAAATATTATTAAAATAATATCTTAAGTTCATAAGAAACAGAAAACATGCAAAAGAAACTCAGACATCTCCATATTCACATGAGTACATATAGTAGGAAGAGTTACAGCACAATCCAATTCATAGGATTCTGTTATTATAACCACTACCCTGTTTCCCTCAAAATAAGACATCCCCTGATAATAAGCCCAAATCGGGCTTTTGAGCACATGGCAATAAGGTCAAGCGCTTATTTCAGGATTAATATATATATATATATATATATATATATATATATATATATATATATATATATATATATATATATATATATATATATATATATAAGACAGGGTCTTATTTTCGATGAAGCACGGTAAAATAGAAATAGTTTTAGTCTTTGATACCTGATCTGGATTTCCTAGTGCGACTGACATTAGAATTAATAAAATTACTTTGAATAATTAAGATTAGAAATATGAAGGTTAATATATAGCACCCAAATAAGCATTGTGCCAGTCAATGTAGAAAATTACCAGTGCTAGGGATCCTTTGCAATTCAGAGCTGGAGTTGCAATCTATTTAGATTTAACAGAATAATAGAGTTGGAAGGGACATTGGGGGTCTTCTAGTCCAACCTCCTGCCCGGTCAGGAAACTATATACCATTTCAGACAATGATTGTCCAATCTCTTCTTAAAAACTTTCACTGTTGGAGCATATACAACTTCTGGAGGCAAGTTGTTCCACTGATTAATTGTTCTAACTGTCAGGAAATTTCTCCTTAGTTCTAGGTTGCTTTTCTCCTTGATTAGTTTCCATCCATTTTTTCACCATTGAATTTCATTTTAAATATATTTAGCAATCTATTTTATCTCTGTATGTCCTGGAAATCACTTTGATAACTTATACTATTCTATCACGTAGAAATTTGATAAATAAATATATATATAAAATGTAGGATATAAATCAAATGAATAGTAAATGATCATTAATAACATAAATAAATGTTTATTTATTTATTATTTATTTGTTCAATTTATATGCCGTCTTCCTCTGAAGACTCAGGGCGGCTTACAATGCACTTATAGCAATAGCCTTCATTCTTTTGTATATACCTACTTATTAGGGCTTTTGGCCCCCCATAAGCGGTGTTTCTACAAAGTCAGCTTATTGCCCCCACAATCTGGGTCCTCAATTTACCTACTTCGGAAGGATGGAAGGCTGAGTCAACTTTATGTTTGCATATGATCTAGATTTATTTATAAATTTAAGGATTGGATTAATTCTATTTTGAGAACATTAAACAGATCTTTTTTCCCTTTGTTATTTAATTAGGTTTTTTTTCTGTCCTTTTCATATTTTTGCTATACTTAGTTTACTTTAATTGTTACAATATATGTAACACATTTTTTCTCTGATTGCAAAACTACTACTATATTGGTTTTTTTTTTCCCTTTGGCATTGGGGCTGTTTAAATTTCATCTTAGTTAAATTTAGTTAGGTGTCCTCAAATTAGATTTGACCATTTGTGATTATTTGGACAAATAACTGCCATTGAAAACCATCCCTAGTGATAAAATGCAATTATTCCAAGAGCAGCTGTGTAATCCCTTTGATCGGAAACATCAGTTGGGTCAATTTTCTTCTTCTATTCTTATATTTACCTCTTCATTACCAAGCATATTTTGTCACCTGTCTGCATCAAAACCCAAATTATGTAAATTTGACTTTTTGATAACTGTCTCAAGGAAACAGTCACTATTTATTTAGTGAGATTTTTGAGATTTATTGACTGGTTCTTCTCACAGTTTATGGTAGTCTTAATATCTATCTCTATATTAATAATTTGAAGTCATGTATATTCTGTCTTTAACATACTTTCTCAATGCCAAGTTTTCAAACTTTAGAATCTGATTGGAAAGCCCACAACTTTCACTACACTTTCACGACTTTAATTGAGCCGAATTTTTTTTGTTGCTAAGTGAGACAGTTGTTAAATGAGTTTGCCTCATTTTATGACCTTTCTTGCTACAGTTGTTAAGTGAATCACTGCAGTTATTAAGTTAGTAACAAGGTTGTTAAGTGAATGTGGCTTCCCCATTGACTTTGCTTGTCAGAAGGTCGTAAAAGGGTGTCACGTGACCACAGGACAGTGCAGGCGTCAGAAATGTGAGTCAGTTACCAAGCATCCGAATTTTGATCACACAATCCTGAGGATGCTGCAATGGTTGTAAGTGTGAAAAATGGTCATAAGCCACTTTATCCTGTGCCGTTATGACTTCAAACAGTCACTAAATGAACAGTTGTAAGTCGACGACTACCTGTATTTTAATTTTTATTGTTATAGAAATATCTTTATCTTTTCATGATCTTGCGTAAATTTATCGTCTATTTTTCTAGAAGTAATCTCCTATTTATTTATCTGGGACATTATCAATTCTTGAACCCAAGAAAACAAAATTATCTACAACTTTCACTTATTTGTCCTTAACTGTAAGTTCAGTAATATATGTTCTGTTGACATTACTTCTGCCTTTTTCATATTTAACATTAACCTAGATTTTTCACTCTAGTTATTTTCAGAATGACATCAATTTGAGTTTCTGTGCCTTCAGCTATCAATGGAGTTGTCACAGGGATTCCTGTTAAGTTCACAGGATTTGATACAAAGCAGAGAGTAAAACTCCTCTTGTGAGTTTTCTCCTTTTATTAAAACATCAATCAGCATTGCTTTCAGCTATCGCAGCCATTACTGGCAAGTGTTATTTAAAGCTAGTTAAGTACACCCTCTGCTTATTTGATAACTGTCTATCGTTTGAATTTTAAAGCACAATGTGAAGGATTTTTTTTTTTTTGTCTACTAGCAGACTAAGTATTTTCTACCTGTATACAGTGGTGGGATTCAAATAATTTAACAACCGGTTCTCTGTCCTAATGATTTCTTCCAACAACCAGTTCACCAAACTGCTCAGAAAGTTAACAACCGGTTCTCCCAAAGTGGTGCGAACTGGCTGAATACCACCACTGCCTGTATACTCTACATAAAAACTCCTTTTTTATGATCCTGTAATCCCTTAATTTGGGGTAGAATCGGGGCAACTATATTTCCCAACCCAATTCTCTTCTTCAGATTCAGCTTCAGAATTTGTTTGTACCTAATACCAAAGCAGATGCATCATCTGCCATTAATCTCTTTCTTCCTCACTAATATAGAAGTTAATCAACTTCTCCATGAACTTCCAGATCTTTGGGGTTGTATTTTTTTTTAAATGATCTTTTCATAGCAAGGAGATTGCTTTTTTTTTTTACATATCACTATTCAAATGAGAACAAAATTGTTACTTCTAGAGATTATTGGGATAGAAAGGGAACATTCAAAATCAAAATTTATATGAATTTCAGTAGATCTTCTTCCTCTTCCTCCTCCTCCTCCTCCTCCTCCTCTTCTTCCTCCTCCTCCTCCTCCTCCTCCTCCTCCTCCTCCTCCTCCTCCTCCTCCTCCTCCTCCTCCTTCTTCTTCTTCTTCTTCTTCTTCTTCTTCTTCTTCTTCTTGCCTTTGTTGTTAGATTCATTCCAGTTTATACATTCTTCAGCCTGTTACAAGAAATGTAGAAGGTCCAAGATATATTGGAGATATTAACACTGCACCTATTTTTGAGAATATTATTTCTATTTGTTAACTAAGGCTGAAATAAGAAAATACCAGATAATGGATTTCTTCTGAATAATATGGGGTCAAAGTTTGTATAAAATGGAAATTTTGAATATCAATGGATTGTGGCTATTAACTTCTATTGTATTAAACCAATTATTCATACTAATATTTTGGTGCTTTTTATGGAGGAAGAAAACATTGCAATAATTTAACCATTGTTGCCAGCCCTCAGTGGGATCATTACTAATCTTCTATATCAACAAGAAGTTAACAGCATTGCAGAGAAGTAATTGTATTTTATCTACAGTAAAAATATGAAATCACATATCTTCAGAACCTAGGAATCCCTTTTTAATTATACACCAGAAGTGGTTTAATTTCTTTATAAAAAACATTTTACATAAAGTAATCTTAAATCAGTAAAAAGACAGAATTTTTAAAAATCCCATATAATATATACATAGCAAAAGTTTTGTTTTTTAGTTGATCTTAAAGAGACTGAGAATATTTTTTTAAAAATATTCAGTAAAATCTTTTATTGTCAGGTAAATGTTAATGTACAGATGCAAACCCCTCTATAATAAAATCTTATTTATACTTTGAAAACAAAATTACAACTTGCTTATTCATATGATGGCAAATATTCCATTTAAGGACAAATACTTTATTCATTTCAGTTTTCCTCTTTTGTAAAATTATGCGGTTCTGAGAAACTTTTCTACACGATATAACCTCTATTCTGCTCAGTTCAGGAAATCCATAAAATCTTGGTGTCTTTAAAATTCGACTACATAGGAAAATATGGGAAAGTGATATAAAATGATCTGATATGATAAATCGAATATCAGGTGGAAAATAAACAGTGAAAATTCACAGTCTAATATAAAAATGTGTATGTATACAAATTTCAGTTCAGAATTGTGCAGAAGGTCAATAATACAAATAGAAAGTTGTCTCCTTCCAAGGAGGGAGCTGTCCAGATCTTTTGGAGGATGCTATTTTATTTTTCTTCATTTATTTATTAAATTTATTTGCTACCCATCCCGTTTTGGGGTGACTGTTAAGGATATTGTTGTGTTACCAACCAGCAGAGTAAGCGCACAAAGAAACGGTACTGAGAGCAATGAATACAATACATACAAACTGGTTTAACAAAGCTTTTACTTTGTAGTGAAAAACAATTGCATAGTCTTTTAGTCAATCCAAGTCTAACCATTCAAATCAGTCCGAAGTTACAGATATCTTCTTACCAGGCAAACAGCAGTCGGTAATAAACAGCAATTCACGCTGGTAACAAATCACGATGATAGCAGATCCATCCACTTCTTCACACACAACTGTAACAGTTCCAAACAACAGTTCCAGTCAAGCAGCAAGTCAAGCAATGATGAGAGCAGGTCCAACAATGACTATAGCTCAGCTTCCTTCTTATATACAGTTTACATTAGTAATTATCCACTTAAGATAAGTGAAGTCAGCAGTGCAATGACTCAACAGTACAATTATGATAATTGCAGTCAGCATTCATCAGCAGTCATTAGTCATTACAATGACTCAGTAGTACAATTACTAAGCATTACATCTTACAGTTACAGAATACATTTAAAGTTATAGAACACTTATATTGCCTGGACAACTGTTAGACTTACACCATATTTTAACAGTGACTCTGAGCATTACATTAAACATTCCACAGGACGCAAGTATAATGCCAGAGAAAGCACATTCAGAGTCCCACTAAATGACTTTGCTTGTTAGAAGAGTCCCAGTGGGCCCTCACTTTGCCTGATCAGATTAGCAGAAACCATTGCAAGCAGATAATCCTTCAAATTACAAGGCTGGGTGCCATAAGGCTTTATAGGTACAACCGGCACTTTGAATTGCACATGAAAGCAAACTGGCTACTAAGTGCAGTTTTTGGAGTATCAATCCCACATGGGAAAATTGAACCAAACCCATCTTGCTGTATCTCGGACCAGCTGTAGGCTTTAAGGGTAGCACCATGTAGAGTACTGCATTGCAGTAGTCTACCTATGAAATCAGTAGAGTGAGAGTGACAGTCTGAAAGTCTTGCAAATGTTTACTAGTCAGAGAAATAGCCACTACATCATCCTATTAAAATGTCAGAAATTATAAAATAAAATGTATGAGATTTAATAGTCTTTTATTAATTTATAATAGAACACATAATTATTCGGTTCAGGGCTTCCTTCAACTATTATCTTTTCAGGTCACCCATAGCATCATCTACAACTCTTTTTGAATGCCTCTCAGCCCTTCCCAGTGGTCTCCCATGCTCATTTGGAAATTCCTGCTGCACGGAGTTTCCTGAAGGATCAATTCATGCCATTTACCCTACTAATACTCTGCTTACCCCCAACACCAGGAAGGAGCCCCAATTTCCTCTTGAATCTAAACTTTTGTTGTCATTGTTCCTTGCACAATTCTGTTCCACTCCTTTTTCTCCTGTGAGCTGGTGTGTGGTAGAATTTGCGATAGAGTGTATTATAAACTCTTATCACAACCTTTAATGTTTGATTGATTGGAAAGGACAATCAGATATAGGATGCACTTGGGAGGTGGCATATAATATATATACACACACTCTTCTTCCTTTGACACTTCCTTTGACAGTTCCACTCTCACAAGCCTAAGCAATATCGGCCACATAATGATGTTTCTGCAATGTTTTGCCAGCATTTCTGACTCTGAAGGGGAGGAAGAGAAATACAGATGTTTCTCTACCCACAAATAACAGGGAGAATTCAAAGATGGGGGGAGGTTCTGATGAGAAAGAAATGATGATGGGAGTTGCACTGAGTTAGGAGTAGGGAGAAATAGGCCAAATATAGAAGAAATTAGAAAACTCCTACAAAAAAAAAATTAAGACAGAAGATTTTTTTTTTTAATTTGATTTATATGCTGCCCTTCTCCGGAGACTCAGGGCAGCTTACAATGCATTAAGCAATAGCCTTCATCCTTTTTGTATATTTATACAAAGTCAGCTTATTGCCCCCACAACTGAGTCCTCAATTTACCTACGTTAGAAAGGATGGAAGGCTGAGTCAACCTTGAGCCTGGCGAGATTCGAACCTGTAGTAATTGCAGGCAGCTGGTCTTAATAACAGGGTGCTTTAGACCACTGTACTACCAAGGCTCTTCTTGGGAGAAGGGGATATGATTCCTGCTGTTCAATACAAAGAGAAAGGGAAACACATGACATTTGTAGTCTCAGTGAAGGCAGGGAGAAAATGGGCAAGGGTTGAATAAGAATTGGGGTGCATGAGCAAGTTCAATTGTTTCCAACTGTTACATAAACATACAACAGATACTCTGCTATAAGGAGCAGTGGTGGCACAGTGGGTTAAAATGCAGCATTGCAGGCAAACTCTGCCCACAGGCTCAAAGTTGACTCAGCCTTCCATCCTTCTGAGGTCAGTAAAATGCAGACCCAGATTGTTGGGGGCAACATGTTAACTGCCCAGAAAGTGCTGTAAAGCACAACGGGGCAGTAGATATAGTAAGTCTAAATGCTATTGCTTTTGCTATAAAGCCATAGAGTTTGCTAATTCAGAAATGTCAGAGGAAAAAGCCTTGAGTTTAAATCTGAAGAGTATAAAAACCTTTTACATCTTTGTACTAAGAATGGCCAAGTGACTGTTGTTTATGGCTGCCATAAAGATTCTAATTTGGCCAAGTCATATATGAGGATTTATGGCCACGTCAAGCCAGGAGTCAAGTGAAAACTCTGTCTTTCACTACCTAGCCCAGTTCAAGAAGCCTGCCATAAGTACAGCAACACCATTGCTCTATAAAGGTTTACTGAACCAAGTTACAGGACAATTTATTTCTTCAAAACTGCCAGGCCACTTCTGTAAACCAGCATGGTCCAATTGGAAGTACAGAACATTCCAGGACTATGTAGTATGTAATGTTTCATAGAAGTCTTTGCACTTTGCATTTATTTTCTTTTTGTTTAGATTTTTATCAGTTCACACCCCCACTAGCAGTTAAAAGGAAGAAACAGCTGCGATCACACATTGCTCCTAGAAGCACGAAGCCGAAAACATCAGCCTGAAGATGACGAATGAGACTTTGTTGAAACGTCGCCAAGACACTTCCAACTTTACGTGGGAGAAAACCTGAATAACCAAAGACCTACATACAAACAGCCGCGAAAACCTCAGAAAACACACACACACACACACACACACTCACTGATTGCATGAGAGGTAGGAAGAGAGCTTATAAGATTATAGAAACTGAAAGCACAAAATATATCTATATTTTGCAAAAATGCAAAACACTTGTTTATATAACATAAGAATTAAATGTATAATTTATGAAGTTTTGTATTTCTTGGAAGTCCTCTTCCCCTCCTAAAAAAAAAACAAACACAAATTAAATTTCAAATATGGAGATAAAGATTTGATTCACATATTGTTAATTTTATTTTAAAATCTTAGTAAAAGGAATATATTTGCCATGTTTTCTGACAATAGCAAGTTTTCCACTCCATTTTCTTTATTTCTACTAGCTAAAGGGATTTATCTATTTAATTTTTACATTGTATGACTCTCAGCCATTCACGATCAAACTGTCAAATCCAGTTATTGAACACCTAAAGATAAAAGAGATCTTAGAGTATTATTTTTAAAATAGAATTTGTAAACAGATGCTTTTCAAAGGATTCCAAATAGTTTTAGGTTTATAATGTGGTATGAAAGCTGAATAAATGTAATTTTAGGATTAAAAGGATGACAAACAATATCTAACTGAGATTCTTTTGTTTCTCTTTAAAAGAAAACAAGGCAATTGATCACTGCTTGTTCTTGACATTTTAAACTATGTTACAGCTGCAGCAAGTTATTCTAAAAATAGAGTGCTGTTGACATTTTTACTTGCTTGAAAATGTATCTTCAGTGTGAAATAGTCAAAGGTGCATCTTAAAAGTCTAGTCTTCTAGTTTTGCTTTCAAAACTAGTATTGATATTTCTAAGTCTAGGAGAAAAGATTTGAAGCAGAAATGAGACACAAAATACCAAACACATAAACTTAATTTCCAATTCAGTGCTTTCACTTTCAGGTAAATGCTACTGCAGGAGCTGGGTCAGTTCCAGAAATTACTACATTAAAAATAATGGGCAAAGCTCCTGTACCCTTTTGAATTGTATCAGTGGGAGAAAAAATTGGTTAAAGCTACTCTTCATTGTGCTCCTGTGGTCTATCTGGGAAAAAATAGAAAAGAAAAAAAAGAAAAAAACCAGGAAGGGAAAGAAAGGAAAATGTATGTAACAATATACTAAATTGGACCAGATGACCTATAAGGTGCCTTCCAACTCTGTTAATCTGTTAATATACATATTTGTTTTATTGTAAAACAGGAAAAAATCATCTACTCTAAGCATGAATTTCCAATACCGTATTTTTTGGAGTATAAGGCGCACCTTTTTTCCCAAAAAAGAGGGTGAAAATCTGGGTGCGTGTTATACTCCGAATGTAGCCCGACCATCTTCTCAAACTGAGGTTTCAGAGGCTGAAAAAAGCATCAGAAACGAAAGCTTCAGATAAGAAGCCCCCAAACAGAGCTTCAGAGGCTTTTCTTCTGAAGCTGTTTCGGAGGCTTTCAGAGGCAGAAAAAAAAGTTTTTTCTGAAACAGAGTTTCAGAAGTTTCAGACGCAGAAAAAAAAGCAAAAAAAGCAAGGCACAGAGCTCACAACCAAGGAACCTGTTACTAAAATTCACCTCTGGGAACAGCTGATTGGGGATATTCCGGGAGGCCGATCCACCTGCCAATCAGCTTTTTTCTTATTTTCCTCCCCAAAAACTAAGGTGCGTGTTATACTCCAGTGCGTCTTAAACTCTGAAAAATACGCTACTTTCTTTCATTCTTAAGACCCTACTCTGCCTCAGAATCAGAAATGTCAACAAGCTGAAACATATATTTTGTTTGTGCTCAGAGTAAAATAGCCCTACTTCAAATGTTTTGTCAGACAGTTTCAAGTTTGCTTCCTTCAAAAGGAAGGATAAACTTGCTCTATCTGAACATTTTTTCCTGCCATCGGTAACAGTGGGAACATAGGACAGGTAAGAGAAGAGATAAAGCATCAAACTGTCTACTTTTAACTTGAGATACTTAACCCAACATAGTAGAAAAGACTAATTTCTCATCAACATTCTTCAATTAACATCTTCCATCCTGATTTCAGTTAACAGGTTTACAACAAGGCAAAGTAACATTTCTTCTGGAAGTCATAAGGAATATAAATTTAATAAATAACAATAATTATTATTATTGAATACTAATTTAATCACTATGCTATTGAACACTTTTAAATATTTCCCTGGAAAATCATCCCTTAGTTTAATTTTTCTGGAGGCTGTGTTTTACCGTAGAAGTATTTTGGACTGCCATCCCACCCATTAATACATTCACACAATAGCCAAATTTGATGGTTTTATTTTATTCCGTCTAGAAAGGGATGAACAAATCTTGTATCAGTATTATTTCATCATAGAATTACCATTTTCTTCCTTTATTTTTCCTACATAAACTACTACAGTATACGTGATGATAGTTATTTATGTCTTGGTTGCAATCTATTCATCTTGACTTGTCCAACATTAGGATGTGTGGGAAACGCCTATTGATCTATTAGAACCAATAAGGCCTAAAACCAGGCCCCAGAATTAAGAGACATGAACCAAAGTTTTAGATAGGAATATTTCAAAATGTATCAGAACTATTTGTAATCCTGCTGAGCTGTTGCTGTGAAATGTGATTTTGCAAAGTATGTAGTTTTGAAATATATTTGGAATCAGAATGCTGAAACTGTGAGAAATGGGGAACTGAAAGTAGCCGATGAATAGAGATTTGAGATGTACATGGGTACATGTGGAGACTGTCTGTCACTAAGAAAGACAAGGAAGTAAGTTGTGAAATGTGTGCAGAAAAGTATAAAAAGAATGTCTTTGGATGAGTTCAGGACCACTGGCCGTAGCTATTCCTTGCTGGACCTAGCTATTGCCTCTGGATAATGTTGTATTATGATGGCTTCTCATGTTCCAAATTGCTCATGAAATAAACCTCTGAATCTGAAAGTAAGAATTGTTTATTCTATTGTGGTTTCCTGTTTCCTTTATTGGAATATTTTTACGACAAGCACTACACTTGAAAAATGTCATTGACAGTGGTACAAAATGCAGGAGCCAAAGTGTGATGCAATGCAAGTTAACACAGATAACTAAACTATACTGAAGACATTTAACTGATTCCTAGCTGCACCAATTTAAAATATTAGTATTGATCTTTAAAACCTTGAACAATTTAGATCTGTCTATCTGTTTTATTAATTTTGGCCCAACTATTTGCGGCTCCTCTGATATAAATACTAGATCATCTGCAAATGTTTGTAATTTATATTCTTCTTTCTTAATTCTGATACCTCTTATTTCTTCATTTTGTCATATTTTGTCATATTTCTATTTAATACATTCCCTCTGTCATTTACATTGGCATCATGTGGCTGGTACCATCTTAACTGCCCTGCAGTTTCATTCCAAGTCTCAGTTTCCTGGACGTCATCAGGTCCCATCAGCTTGCCCCAATAACATGTTGATTGATTCCCTGGACACCACAGGATATTGAGCACAATCCACAATCAGTGTCCATATATCAAATGATTCTCCATTCACTTTCCACACCACTTCCATCTCTCTGTCTCCCTGCCCCACAAATTATATCTATTTGTCTCTCAAATTATTCCCATATCCATTTCAAACTTTAACTTCTCCACTCTTCAACTTTCTCCAGCCCCCAGTTTCCTCAACTTAACAGTTTTTCAACTTCCAAAAAAAAAGAAAAAAAAAACCCTCATCATCATCTTCAATTCAACTCACATTGCACAACTCACATCTTCAAGCCTCATCATACGCCACTGCACTGCCATCTTCTTTTCATTTGGAATATATTTTAAGTTTACTCTAATTTCATATATGCTACTTGGTTTCCTGTATTTTAACTCAAATATATTATTCACTGCTCTAAACTCTAATATTGGTGCTCATCATTTATTGAGTAAAGTCTTTTACCCAGATGTACAGTATATATTGGTCTTAATTGTAAGTCTATTAAGGACATGGGAAAAATCATCTCTAGTTAATATTAAATTTTGATTTCTTAACCTCTTAACATTAGTGATTCATTACAAGAGCTAGTTTCTAAAACTGAATTGTATGAAGTGCACAGACTGGTTGACTGAACATGTGCTCTTTTCTAGGGACCTTTGGGCACTTTTAAACTTGTGGAATTGAAGCAGTTGAACATCAACTGAATTATATAGCAGAGCTTATTGAGCATTAAAGGAAAAATTACTTGAGCATTGCAAAATGATTTACTAATGGATATATATTCCCACTGAGTATTTAGAGTAAGTTTTATTGCTTTCATATGTGTGAACTGCATGTAAATTATCCATTTTGGGGCGTTCTAGTGAACTGTGAATTTGTAATAGATGAATTTGCCTTATTTCAATGTGTTATTGCCTGGTTTTCTGAAAGATCTCTCTTCTGACTCATAATACTAATACCCGTGCCTAATCGGAGCATTGTTATATTACCTCCTCAAATTTGTAGTTATGTTTCTTTTTATAATATTTGATTAGTTGTTAAGGAAGCATTCATCATATGACAAATTTGTTGTCTTTACATTCTTCAACAACTCGAGTAAAAACTTTGTCTCTTTATCTATTACAGGCCTGTTAAACTGGCGGCCCTTGGGCTGGATACATCACATGCAGGCCATGCCCATCCCAGCTCCACAAAGGGAAAAAATGTCATGATACATCATGTGAATCAATTGAGTTTGACACTTGTGATCTATTACAAGGTGATTCCTTTTCTCATACCATAAATAGCCATGCCATCCAAACAGTGGTGGGTTCTAACCGGCTTTACTACAGGTTCTCTTCATGCATGCACTATGCGCGTGATCGCTGCACACATGCTTGCTTTGCTCACATGTGCGCCAAACTTACACTCCGCACAAGCACATTAGGAATATGCCCAGCTGAGGTCCGGCAATTCACTTTGCTGCGCCTATCAACTGGGCTAAAAATAAGGAAATATAAGGTAGGAATAACGCAGGGTGGGTGGGAGGGCCCAACCCTCAGACAAAGAGAACCGGTTCGGTAACGTCATGATGTCACTGCTACTGGCTTAGCCGAACCGGGAGGAACCCACCACTGCATCCAAACCTTAATTCATGGCCCTCTAATTCAAGTAACTTCTTATTCTGGAGACTCAGCACCCTGTTTTAAAAAATCAGAATATGTTCTTCCTTCCCAATGCTATAGACCTTTATTGCAGTTTAAATGTTTGAAATAACCAGGTATTCCTAATTCTCTATGCAATAGGGAAGGTGATCCATTCCAATAGTTGCATTTAAGACTACTCAAATTTATCTTGTAGGTAAGAGCAGGCCTCAAGATCTGACTAATGGCTTCATAAACAGAGATGAGTAGTGGGACCAGGAGGTAGAATGCTCAGTATGAACTGCTCAGCAAGCAAACAAACTCAGACGGTATCAAAATGTAACATGGTTTTAAATAAAGATGAGAAAAAAAATATTCAATAAAGGAAACAGGAAGCCAAGAAGCTGCTGATTTCAGCATGGGAAAAAAGAGATTAATTGTGAACTAGTTCTGAGAGTCATAGTCATAACTCTTCTGTGATAGCCTCTTAAGTCAACCCATGTCTGGCAGGCTGGAGAAGG
Source organism: Arizona elegans (assembly GCA_022577455.1). Lineage (NCBI taxonomy): Eukaryota > Metazoa > Chordata > Lepidosauria > Squamata > Colubridae > Arizona > Arizona elegans. Next base: position 59,403,117 of record JAKOOJ010000008.1, read on the forward strand.
AGAAGCCATATTGATTCAGATTACTATGGAAAGCTAAGAGATGTCTTTATTTTATTTAATTTAAGCTTTATCTCTGTCACCCAAAGGACAGCAATCATCCTATTCAGGTGCCCTAAAACCTTGAAGCAACTGTAAAATTCAGAACAATAAGAGTTTGCCAGCAGGCAAATTACAACTTTTTAGTCTTCACAAAAGCTGTCATCCTGTAAAGCATTAGGCTGATTAAATCTCAGGAAAGTCAATGGAATTTAAGCAATGTAACAGCCTGGGGAATTTCAGCCAAAGGCATTAATGTAATCATTCCTTAATGAATACTAATTGTACAACAAACAGTTTTAGTCACCTTTGAGCTTATGGGCTTATTCAGGGGCAGATCTTATTTACCTTCAGTATTAAGTCTTCCCAGAACAAATGATAAATATCAATTTAGCAAAATGAATACCCACTTTGGATCTAAAAACATGATACCAAAACCTTGCTGGAGCTCACAACTGGAGAACCACATGTCTTTGAACCAATTCTATGGATGAAAAGATAAAGTAGTAAACAAACAGCTGTTTTATGCAATGTATCATCTTTGCTTAAGGCCTTGTTAATTCATTCAGATACACCTATGAATTCCTTATAGTTGATTTCCAAATGCTGAGAATGAGGGAAAAGTCATTGCCCTGCCTGGGCTGCTCAAAATCCTGCAGCAATTAAAAACCAGACACCTTATCCTCACTCCACAGGAAAGAAAAGGGGCAAAAGCAAGGCAAAGGAGACCCAGGAGCCAGCCATTAAAAGAAGCCAGGGTTGGGGTGGTGGCTGCAGGGACTGGAAAATCAGTTTTATAATTGTTAGCTAAGTAGTCTCTACATGGCTCCTGGGAGAAAGTTACAAAGCCATCAAGTTAGCTTTTGCTTAGAAGTTGAAACCCACTGGATGAACACCAGGTGCTGGAAATAAAGGAAAGGCAAAATTGGCCTCCAATAAGGAAATAGTTATACAATCACTGTGTGTATAATTAATCCACTGTAAGATGAAGAGTTCCTCATTGAAGGAAGACCATAAATTACCATGCTAACGTAATATTTGCATTGGCAGACTTCATGTTTTTTAGATTTTTTTTAGATTCTCAGCCATTACCTGAAAAAGAGTAATTGGCCCAAAGTTACCCAACTGGCATTCTATGCCCACCAGAGGACTATAGCCTGGGTCTATTGTTCACTTCTCCCGCTCTCCCTCTCCCTCTCCCTCCTTTCCTCCCCTCCCCCCCTCTCCATATCTCTCTCTCCCTCCTTCCCCCCCTCATGGATTTATGAAACATATTCTTTTTATTTCCAGTAGTAAGAAAGCCAAAGATTACTAACCATCAAGTTATATTTGATGTTATTCACCTCTTAAGAACTAAGCTTATCCCAGTAACTTTTATCAAGGAACAAGTAGCTTAGCAGCTTCAGTCTAAAAGACAATTTAATTTGGGAAGGGGTTCCATGTTATTTTGTATATAAAATTCCTTCTTTATTATTTCCTTCAGTTAAGTTTATCAGTCCCTAAGAGACAAAAATAAACAGAGAGGAGAATTTGTTAAGTCCCACTGCCCTCACTGGTACTTCAGAACAATAGAACTCAAAGTTTTCTCTGAATAATGGTAACTAAGATTTAGGAATAAGTGAGAATTTCATTTTGGTTTGTTATGCAAATAAATTGTTCCTGTTTGGAAGGAAAGAACTTGAACTTATGAAGAGAAAAACACAGAATAAAAGAATTGACAGTTTCACCGCCCTGAATTTGAGCACTTAAATCTGGATTTAAATCCTTGTAATATTCAGCTGTGCTAGAATGCTGAATTAAGCTTAGGTAATTCAGAATTCCAAAATTTAGGCTCAAACGTACATGGGGAGAATTCCAGAAGGATCTCTTAAGTCAGTCTTTATTTGGATGGGCTAAAAGTATCTCATTTATACATTATTTTCTCTCAGCATGCTTATTTGAGGAGAATCTTATATAACAAGATTTCTGGAGTCTCTATAGATGCTTCATTGATCAAAAGACAGAGTCTAAGTATGATGTATTAATAATATGAAGAAAACATGCATTATTCAGTAAGTTGCCCAACATGCAAATATGTAGAGGGAAAATTAAACAAATTTTTATTAATCTTTTCCTTGATGTTATGAGGGTATGTGGGTTTATATGCAGTCTATAAAATAGCTCATTTTGTACTGCCTTTTACTTTGATCCTGAATGTACTTTATTTAATGCTTCTTATTTCCTGAATTTCATCTTTGTTACTGGCAGTACAGCTTGCAGTAGCTATGACTGAGCTTTGCCTTGCCCTAAAACAAAACATGGTTTGCTTAGTTTGCTTTAGTATATTTTGCAATCTCAACAAGCATTTTTCTAAATGACAACTGAAAAATTATAGTTTCCATGTATAAAAGCAAGCCAATATAATTTTAATTTATGATGCACATGGTTAAAACTTTAGAATAATAATTTTTGTAGTATTTTTGTAATAAAGAATGATGCAGACCAAATTATATACTTATTTCATTTGAAGAAATATCACATTAAAATCACGGGTACTAGAAATAATCTTTTTTGACTGGGTCATCCCTCTTGAGATGTTGTTTTGAAGTTATTTAGGGCAGCAAGATTTAAAGTCAAATCCTATGACTACTAATCCAGGAATAATTCTAATTGACTTCAGTGAGACTTAAAAGCAAGTATATTGAAGACTGCAATCTTACTTCTAGGCATTGACAAAATGGCTTTTTTTCTTTCCTATATATGTATGAAATGCTAGACTAACAGCTGTACAAAATAAAAATGATTTGGTTTTTGAATTAAATAGATGTATAGAATCATCAACTTCAAATATTGGAGTGCACAAGAAAAAGCCTGAACAAGAAAAGAACAAGAAAACCGATTACATATGTTTAGAAGAAAAATGTGTTAAACAACATTGAATGTTCTGATCATCTTCACTCTACCCAGATGGAAGAAAGGAAGCTACCTTATTACGGTATCCAAATTTTGTCTTTCAGAAGCTCTTTAGGCAGACATAGAATAGAAGTCTTTATTGGCCAAGTGTGATTGGACACATAAGGAATTCGTCTTTGATGCATATGCTCTCAGTGTACTGTAGATTTCATCTCCCAAAGATTACATGTGACAAAAAATTAGCTATTAAAGTGAGCAAACTTTTTTTAATATCACTGTAACATAGGACTGCAAAGAAATAATCTATTTTGTTTAGTTTGGGCTGAATGTAATGTAAACCAAGCACAAAGTATGGTTTATGATAACGGGGTATAGTTACACTCTGAATTGTGAATGCTTTCTGATATTCAGCTGAGTTCTACAAATAAACGCAGAAAGAAAGAAATATAGCTTATTGCAAACAGTTTATATGACAATTTACAATTTAGTAAATCATGTCTGCCTTTATTCATTCATTCATTCATTCATTCATTTATTCATTTATCCAATTTATCTGACTGCCCATATCACAGTGACTCTGGGCAGCATGCAACACTTAATTAAAACAATAAACACATAAAAACAATCATTAAAACATGTATAAAAACACAAGGCACAAGTGAGAGTTAATCAAAATAGGTGAGTCATCTTAAAATTTCAGAATTCCCCCAGGAACCCCAGGCCTTATGACAGAGCCCTCAGATCAGCGGTGGGTTGCTACCAGTTCTACCCGGATCAGCAAACTGGTAGCGGCAGTGGCGGGAGGCTCTGCATCTGCGCCTTTTGTGCATGCTCAGAAGCATTGCATGTGGCATGCATGCATGCGCGTGCATGAGCAAACCGGTAGTGACGGGTTTTCAACCCACTACTGCCTCAGATCCAAAGGTAGACTTGGAATTCCCAATCATCGCTGATTTTTTTAACTAATTTTTTTTTAATGTTAAAAAAAAAAAAGTCAGAGGAGTGAATTTTGTTAGCATCTTATATTGGACTACTTTCTTTTTTAATCATATCATTTGGCTAATGTATTCTGCCCTCCATTGTATAGAATTATCAAACTTATGAAATAAGAGCCAGGATTTTAAAAACCTGTGCTACTAGACTTTTTATAAATGTGGCATTTATTGGATTTCTGTAACAGAGAATAACATTGGGGGGGAGGGGGGAGGTAGTATGACATTTCTACATCCAGCAAAAATCTCTAATGGACAAGAAGTTCTTTAAAATGTCCTCTCAGTCAAGTGAATGCTATCAATTGTCTGCTGCTGACTTTAGGCCTTTGCTAGACTTTGGTATTCATTGAAAGAAACTGCTTTCCCCCAAAGCCCCGAGCTGTTAGCTTGTTTTCTCCCAAGGCTCAAGAGAAAAATAGGAAATCTGTATTTTCTGTATATAACTGTTGCTTTTTACCTTATACATGAAATAAAAACAGATAGATCCAACAAGGGATGCAACATTTTTGGCATAGTTATATATCTTACCACCCTCATTTATAACCAATGGTAGCAAGAATGATAATATTGCTTCATTTTTCTTTGATTTCATGGATTTGGTCAATCTAAAGCAGAATTTAGTCTTTTTTTTTTTAACGCATTAACCGAATTATTGTTACTAAGAAAGACCAATCAGAATTTAGGAGCATTTAGATTATCATGAATCACTGCAGTATATTTTGCACTGTGCATTTTGACATTCAGAAGCAAGTATGCATTTTAATGGATACTGATTTATTACAAATGGATTGTTTTATGCTGAAGAAACAGTAAGAATTGATTACAGCTGCACATATTCTATGTTTAATTAATAGAATTAATTACATTTCAGTTATGGCAAAACCTTAGCTTATTGGTTGGCAAACTTCAAAGAATCTCTAGTTTCAGAGACCTTGGAGTTCAATTCCATCAGTGGAAAACAATATGTTTAACCATCTACTTTCAATTATATAGCTTTATATTTGATAACAGATTTACAAGAAACCTACAACCTGTTATCTAGAAAGCCTGAAGTTTACATGCAAGTTATTTTGGTCCTTTCAATAACTGTAGTTACCTGTTCGTTAACTACAGATAGTCCTTGACTTATGCCTTTAATGAAGCCTGACCATTTGGTCCTAAATCATGATGGTTGTAAAGTATATCGTCATGTGACTGACCCAATTTTGCATCTTTTGAGGGCTCTGTCATAACTTTGAATCATCACTAAGTGGAGAGTTGTAAATTGAGGATTACCTCTAAAACAAGGAAAACATTCCCATTAACAGACCTGAATACAATATAGATTTTTATTATGATATCGCACTCGTGCATTCTATTAAAATATTTAAGTTCTTTTCAATAGCTGATTTTTTACCTGCCCTATAACAAAATCAGTAGCCCCAATCAAATACAAAAGAATAAAATATCAGGTTGATTCATTACCAAATAAAAATGCTATATACTAATGGGGAAAACAGATATTCACACGGAATAAGTGTGAATATTGTCTCTTTTAAATTTCATCAGATATGAATATAAATGTATGAAAAAAATTGCACGGATCTCTCTAACATTTGTCAAAAGAATGATAAGCAAATTTTTAGGATTATATTTAATCATATGTGATAATGGCTCTTTAATGAAGTATGTTTAAAGCAATATTTTCTGTCTGGATATAATCATGACTATTTAGAAATTGGAAGATGGTTCCATTTCTATTTCATTTTCATTTAGCTATTGAATAATACAAAGGAAAGTGTGAGTTATCCAAACATGCAGCACCCTGGGGCTTAATTGAAATCTTCTTATCACCTCCTCAAAATTTCAATATTTTTTTCCCAAGAATGATTCGAATATTATGTAACCATGGGTCACAGGAATAATGAATTTGCAGTTCTTGGATTATAACTTTCATCATCTCTGACAAGTGGTCACACTGGAAAGTCCAACTGAAGCCCAAGAATGTTGAAATTAACATGTCATTTGGATGAGTTTCATAACTCATAACATTTCCCAATTTCCATCTGAATCTATGGCAAGACAGAATCAAGATAACTGGAGATGGGACTAGGCACAGTGGATGACCAGGATGTCTTCTGGGTCTTGTTCTGTTCTTTGATTCCAGAGAGCATCTTCATGACCATTGGGCCTTCCAGTGTTTTCATCTGCTCAGTCCTCCAGAATCTGTCTTCACATGCTGGGTTGTCTCACTGAAGGTTTAAGATCCATCAACTATCCTCATCTGGTTTAGTCTGCTTGCCAGAATGTGGCCAGAGGTAGGAAAGCCACAGGTAGAGCTGGGTGCCAAATGGAGACCAAAGGTGGCAAGCTATCTTGAAAAAAATGCAATATGTTCCCTCACCAGACTGAAACATATACACATTCAATTATTCTGTTATTCACATACATCATCAAGTTTATAAACATCTGCACAAACATAGAAAAGGGAAAAGTAATTTCTCTTCTTTTCTCAGGTTTTTTTTTTTTTTTTTTTTTTGCACTGAGCTTTCCTGAACTTTAAATACTGTATGTGCTCCAGATAACCATTGGACACTTCAGAACAGTGTGGAATTTGACATGGTGACAGTAATGAAAACAGGCATAGACATAAATTGGGTCCCCAATCTTCTGCAGAAAAAAAAAACCCTTTTCCCTTTGTCAGTCTCTTCCTGTTATGTTTATGAAATAGGCTGGCATTATTTATTCAATTTTGTGAGTCATTCTGAGAACCTTAAGAATGGATGGGGGCAAGGGGCAAATGTTTAAAATACACAAATAAATATTTTTTCTAGTTTATCCCAACCAAGAAAAGAAGATTAGGAGTATCATTATAACAGAGAGAGAGAGGAAAAAAATCTTACTCCTCACTTATCTCTTCATTTTCAAAGAGTCTTCTGTTGCTATAATTCTTAGATACTTAGAGCACAGATGGCAGATTTTCTATTTATTTCTCAGACAGCTTTGCAATAAGACCACATTTTAAACTTGAAATACACATGGTGCTAATCAATCCATGAATTGCATAGTATTTCACTACCTCAGCGTGTTGACTATATAGAACTGGAGAAATTAAATATGCTGATTATCTGATTTCACTTCATTCAGCTAATAATCATACCTAATTTCAAAGACACCTGAATATCAGGAAAAACATCTGCAATATTAACATTCAAAAGTCCTATTTAGATGTTAAGCATAACTGGAGAGGTAAACGCACAAGCCACATGATTTAGCTCTTCATAATTAACCAGATGTTAGTGCCTGCATGCACAATATTCATACAAATAATGCTTTCACATAATAGCTTTCCACCTGGAAACCACTCCCTATAGACTATGCACTGTACATGTGTATATCAGGCAGCGTGTGACCAGCTGCATAATCCTGATAAGGTCAGGCTTCATAACATAGCTCTTCTGTTGACTAGTTCTTTGCTTGATTCCCTTCAGTGAGAAGGAAGCATTTTATTTATTTATTTTTCTTCCAAAACTGAGTGATCCAGAAGGAAATGGGTAAAAGTGCTTAAAATAGTTACAATTCACTGACGGTCTGAAATATCCAACTGCAGTCTGACCTGATGCTAGAAAATTATCAGAAAGTCATGCTTGAATAAGAGTGTCTTTTTCTAGTTTTTTTGAAATTTTGTTTTTCTAAACACAGATTATAAATAATCTTCCACAATCAACTCTTAAAGCTGCTTTAAAAACTTTAAAGCAATATTTATTTTTTTATCTTATACTTGTCTTCATACAATGGAGAACGTTTTAAGAGAGCTCTCTGTAATTTTTCTCAGTAACAGACTATCAGCAAAATCTCAGCTCTTAGGGTTAAAATTAAAACAACCTTCCAAAATTTTTAGACAGTATGTTGCTTAGACAAGGCAGTGCTAATGCAGAAGGAGGAAACTTCATTTAACTAGACTATAGTTTACTTAGGCTAATGTCAAGAGACTCAAGAAAGACAATCCAGAATCTATTTATCAGAGAGCTAACCTAATAGACTTACTGTTCTAGGCCTCCCAATTATATCCACAGTTTTCAAAGACATTTCTTAGTGAAAATTAGCCATCTATAAAAATCACCTTTTATTCAAACATTAAAGCTTAAACTAAGCAGGTTTAATCCTCTCAGTAATGGGAAACTATATCTGCTAATGCAATATAATTCTTTTTCCCCAAAGTTTTAGGTTCTTTGAAAAAAAAATCAAATGACCTTGAAGTCAGGCAAGTTTCAAATTCTTAGAAATATCTACTCTACCTGTAAATTTAATCTTCTGAAGTTAAAAAAAGCAGCCATTTATAGTTTATCCCTTCTAATCTAAGAGATGAAAAAGTTATGGTTTGTAAATGTAAGACTTGTCGCTTAAAATTGATTTGGTCCTAGAAAACTACTGTTTTCCAAATGACTGAATTAGGCACAAAACCAATCTACAATTAATATTGGTTTACACCTATACTATTGGATAAAACAAATCATGTCTATGTTTCCTTGTAAAAAAATTATTTCTTACTTGCTGGAGGAGGGAGGAGGAAGAAGAGAGTCAAAAGAGCCAGTGCTGTATAAGGGAAAGGTATTTATTACATATTTGCCAATATTAGGGCTACACAGTAGAATTCTATGTTGAAAAGGCAAATTATAAATCATCCTTAAGGAACAACTGTAGAATTATTTGGGTGTTGGATGCTTTCAGTTCAACATTCTTCAACTGAGGGCAACTAATGTACTGATATTCTTTCTCACGAAGAAATGATAAGTTGAAATAAATATAATTCTATAGACATACTTTTACCTTCAGTTTAGCTTGTATTTCACTGGCAGCTGTCCATTTGGATTTTTTTTTTTTTTTGACATCCAAGTTTCTTGGACTTCATATAACCTCTTTGCACATAGAAACTCATTGAATGAGATCACAGTATTGATCATACTGAAGGAAAAAAGGTTAATTAAAAAAGAACTTTATGGTTTGGCTTGAAAAATATATTTATCCTTAACCTCAAATCTGTCCAAACCTCTCTTGGTTTTTTCACATCCTGCATATTTATGATATATTTAAAGCATTTATATTTAAAGAAGCCGTACATAAATGGGCACTTATAATCTTTCCTTCCTATGTAATTGTAGAAAGCGTCCCAAGGCAGAAGGCAGCTTTTGAATAAACATGAGTTACAGATCCTCTTCCAATTAATACAAGACCCTCCTTTAAAATATGAATAAATAAATTTGTTCAACAATAAAATAAATATATTTTTCAGAGTATAAGATGCACCTTTTTTCCCCAAAAAAGAGGGTGAAAATCTGGGTGCATTTTATACTTTGAATGTAACCCTGCCCAGCTTCTCAAACAGAGGTTTCAGAGGCTGAAAAAAGCATCAGAAAAGAAGCTTCAGAAAAGAAGCCCCCAAACAAAGCTTCAGAAAAGAAGCCCCCAAGCAGAGCTTTAGAAAAGAAGCCCCCAAACAGAGCTGCGGAGGCTTTTTTTCTGAAGCTGTTTCAGAGGCTGAAAACAAAGTTTTTTCTGAAACAGTGTTTCAGAAGTTTCAGAGGCAGAAAAAAAGCAAAAAAAAAAAAAAAAGCAAGGCACAGAGCTCACAACCAAGGAAACTGTTGCTAAAATTCACCTCTGAGAACAGCTGATTGGGGGTATTCGGGGAGGCTGATCCACCTGCCAATAAGCTTTTTTCTTATTTTCCTCCCCCAAAACTAAGGTGTGTCTTATACTCCGAAAAATATGGTAAGAGGACACAAAGGACTTTAGTTTCAATGAATCTAATTATAGAATTGGTGAGTTCGTTATTTTTTTCAAAACAGGGTTGGTCTAGATATGAGAGAACCCTGGACAACAAGTTTTGGGGAAAATCTGTGCAAAACTAGTTGATAATGAAAAATTAGATAATATTTTGTTTCTTTGCTACTTTTTTGTAATCATCTATATATTTGTGACCTAGATCTAGTAAGATTATTTTGGTACTTTCCTCAAATCCTTTTTTAAAAATAGTTTGTTGATGTATAATTTGTATTTCTGGGGTCATTCACTTGTCTGTGATTCTAAAAAGCTTACGAAGATTAAACCAGACAACCAATACATTAAAAGCCACAAATGAAAGACAATTATGCTGGAGAGAGTGTGGGAGAGGGAGATGATTGTAGCTTCCTGGAATTCTCTTATTGTAGCCTAAATTTTCCTTTTACTAATTATACTACTTAGGGTTCTGGAATAATTGCATTAACTGCTTCCTGTTTAGACTAGAAAGACAAAAGCTCTATAACTAGTGGACTTACCAAATCAGAGGACAGGTCAGGGAAACCAATAATGCTATAGAGAACAGCATCTCCTTGGCTGCATTAGCAGAAAATAGAAAAAAGCCAGTATTTTAATCTTCCCATACTGTAAAATAACATTTACTCCACAGAAATCCAGTCTTGGCAATATTGAGAAAGATCCCCAGTTATACCGGTAGCAATTCAACACTTATTATTGTTGATCAACATGAAGGGGCATTATTTAATGGCTTATCTGGTCTGAGGTTCTTACCTATACTTAGTTTATTTATTTATTTGTTTGTTTGTTTGTTTGTTTGTTTCAATTTCTATACCACCCTTCTCCAATTAGGACTCAGGGCGGTGAACAGCCAAAGTAAAAAACAAGACATACAAAATTTAAAAACAGTTTAAAATAGTTAAATATTTTGGCCGTAAAATTAAAACAACCCAATTTAAAATCAATTTAAAATTTAACTCAAGCCAGCCCAGCTAGTTGAAATAAATAGGTTTTTAGGGCCCGACGAAAAATCTGGAGATCTGTTATTGTACGTATCTCTGGGGGGAGGTTGTTCCAGAGGGTGGGCACCACCACAGAGAAGGCTCTCCCCTTGGGGGTCGCCAGCCGACATTGTCTGGCGGATGGCATCCTGAGGAGGCCCACTCTGTGCGAGCGTACTGGCCGGTGGGAGGCTATTGGTGGCAGAAGGCGGTCTCGTAGGTACCCCGGCCCTAAGCCATGGAGCGCTTTAAAGGTGGTCACCAACACCTTGAAGTGCACCCGGAAGACCACCGCGAGCCAGTGCAGCTTGCGCAGGAGAGGTGTCACATGGGAGCGCCTCGTCGCCCCCATAATCCCCCACGTAGCTGCGTTCTGGACCAGCTGGAGCCTCTGGGTGCACCCCAGTGGGAGCCCCATGTAGAGAGAGAGCATTGCAGTTAACTGAGCATCCCAAAGGTGCTTCTACCAAAATGCAACTGGATTTTTTGTGTTTTTTTTTCTTTGAAAATGTTTTACTTCTCATCAAAGAAGAGTCTAACTAACCATGTTTGGACAACCATGACTTGGAAGACTGAGATTTCCATAGACATTGAGTTAATGGAGTCTTTTTGTTTTTAAATAGTTTTTATTGAATATAAATATTAAAAAAGACATACATAACATATACACAACGAACATTTATACAACATATACACAAAAAGAGTATAATATCTTCTTAAGCATTTTTTCAGAGTGACGTTCTACAATTCTACTTATAGTATATTCCTTCACCTTTCTTTAATCTAATAATATTTTTATTACATATATATGTATCAATCGGTAATATATCCCCTATGTTTTTTGTATATTTCTAATTTTTAACCAATTATACCAATTATTCCATATTTTATAATAGTCTGATTCTTCTTTTTCTTGTAATTCTTTGGTTAACCTATCCATTTCAGCGCATTCTAAAATTTTCCCTATTACTTCTGTTTCACTCGGTATTTTTTCTTGTTTCCAATTTCTTGCGTAGGTTATTCTTGCAGCAGTTAATATGTGAATTGTAAGATATTTGATATCCTTAGGGTATGATTTGTTAAATATTCCTAATAAAAATGTTTCTGGCTCTTTTTCAATCTGTGTTTTTGTTATTTGTTCCAACCATTTTTTGATATTAGACCAAAATTTCTTTGCTGCCGGGCACGTCCACCATAAATGATAGAAAGTCCCTTGTGCCTTTTTGCACTTCCAACAAATTGGGCTATTTTTAGGTTGTATTTTTGCCAATCTGGTTGGAGGCATATGCCACCGATAGAACATTTTCAGTTGGTTTTCCTTGTATGCTGTTGCTTTCGTTAACTTTAGGTTTACCTGCCAGAACTTTTCCCATTTTTCCAAAGGTATTGTGTGTTTAATATTTTGAGCCCACTTGATCATCGTTTCTTTGACTGTCTCTTCTTCCAATTTATAGTGTAGGAGAAATTTATAAATTCTACTAATTAATTTATTTTCTGAGTCTAATATAATTTTATCTATTTCTTGTTTTTGATTATAAATTTCATATGTTTTTATATGCTCTCTATATTTGGATTGTATTTGAGTGTAAGACCACCAGTCTATTCCTCTGTGTAAATCTGTCTCCAATTGTTGTTTTGTCTTTAGTTTGCCTTGATAGTCAATTATATCTTTATATCTAATTATTTTTGTCTTATCTGTTAAATTTGGGTGCCTAATTGATTCAGCCGGTGCTAGCCAATTTGGTATCTTCATATAATGTTGTTTTTTAATTTTAAGCCAAATTTGTAATAGTGAGTTCCTTATTGTATGTGTTTTAAAATATGAATGTGTTTTGTATTTCTCATCCCACATAAAGGAGTGCCAGCCAGTTTGAAGTTTGTGTCCCTCAATTGTTAAAATTCTAGAGTCCTTTAATTCTATCCAGTCTTTAACCCACGATAGTACTGCTGCTTGGTAGTATATCTCCCAGTCAGGGAGTGCAGCTCCTCCTCTATCTTTTGTATCCTGAAGCAGTTTAAATTTTATTCGTGGCCTTTTCCCTTGCCAGATAAATTTAGATATTATTTTATTCAGCTTTTCAAAAAATGGTTTATCTAATTTAATTGGGGTGACCTGAAACAAATATAAAAATTTAGGTAATATAATCATTTTGATGGCCGAAATTCTTCCTAGGAATGAAATATGTAAGTTTTCCCATTTTTCTAAGTCTTTCTTTCTTTTTTTTTTTTTTTCCCCAGGAAAGAAGACTTTTTATTGAAAAAGTTTTCAAATACAAGTTTTTCCCCCTTTCCCCCCCCTTCCCTAACCCACCCTTTCCACCCAACCCCCCCTGTGACTTCTTCACAACAATAGGCTATTTCATAACTAGTTACATACATAATATCTTCCCTTTCCCTTAATCCCTTCTCGGAATACTGACCCTTAACTTGTTAATCTTATAACTCCCATTTTTACGGTAATCTGCCCTTTTTCTCCTCCCCTAAACTTATTGAGTATTATTACAAATTAACCTTTAATCTTTTATATATATTAATATAACATTTTAAATCGGCCTTCTCCCTGCAACCAAATTTATTCAATTCTGTCCACTTCCTCCACTCCTCTAAATATATGACTTGAAATCAGACAATACAATTCTAAATATAATCCACTACCCACTTTACTAAAATATACACATATCTATATATGCATCCCATTTTATAACAATCAGTAAACTAACCTATTTCAACCCTTCAATTCCTACAAAATCATGCAGTACAATTCTAAATATAATCAACTGCCCACATTACTAAGATATACACATATCTATATATGCATTTCATTATGTAAAAAGAGAAAAGACAATAACTTTAAGTTTATGATCCATATAATATCTTCTTTGATGTCTTTCCACTAGATTGTTAAATCCATCACCCATAATAGGGTAAAATAACATGCTGGTGCAACAGTTTGTTCAAAATCTTCAGTCATCTTCTGCCCCCATCAGTAGTAGATATCCTCACACCTGTATAAAAGTAAAAACAACCACCCGAGTGACATTATAATTATGAATATATCCGTATGGTTATAGTTGTGGTATTCATCAGGATTGTTAATTCCCATCATCCTACTGAGTAACATCCAGATCTTCTGCATGCCCCGGCAAAACTCTCCTGCCTTATAACTCAAAGTAGTTATAATATATTTCCAAGAGAAAAAAAAGGTAAACAAGAAAAAATTAGATGATTCAAATCCAACAAAGTGAGGCTCTTTCCACATCCCAAAATCATGGCCTTGCAGAGATCTGCCACAATCCTCAGGATAGTATTAGACAATTGTTCGCCGCCACTATCTTTTCTAATATTCATTCATTTTTTAAAGCGCCTGGCTTCACTGTTGCTTAGTTTAGAAATTGCTGTTTCTATAAGATCTGTTTCTTTTCTTTTTCTTTTTCGGGTTGAATTTCCATCCTCTTTTCTTGCCTACCAATTGTATATCTGCTGGTTGATTTTCATTCTGCTTTGTGGATTGTTCTTGTTGGGTTAATTTTATCATCTCATCTTTCTTCTCCGTCACTTGTATATCAACTGATTGATTTGCGCACTTGTCTGTGACTTGATGATTCATCACCTTGGGTTCGGATGACACTGCTCTCTTATTTATAAACAGTCCAGCTGGGGTATCCAGGGAGTCCAAAGACAATTTATCCATCACAGCCTCTGTAATTTGATGTTTTCCTTTTATTTCCAACTCCTTTTGCTTATCCTGTATTATGCCTAAAGGTGTTAAATTCATTTTTAGAATTTTTTGATAAAAATCTTCCGCTTTTTCAACAGTGTGCAATTGATATCTTACGCCTTGATATCTCAATATTAAACCAACTGGGATGTCCCACCTGAATAGGATATTTCTTTTTTTTAATTCAGTCACTAAAAAGCCAAATTTCTTCCTCTCCATTAACATCTTGGGCGGGAGCTCCTTGAAAATCCAAATCTTTCTTCCATGAAATTGCAAATTGGAATTAAAAGAGTTCTGCACAATATTATTCCTAATTTCTTTATCTGTAAAATAGATCACCACATCTCTAGGCAATTGCCTTTGCTTTGCCCACCAGGAGTTTATTCTATAAGTTCTATCAATCCTGCAATACACTTCATCAGGTTGAACCTTTAAGATCCCAGCCAGAATTTCAGAAGATACTTTCCTTAAATCATCTCTATTATTTTCCTGCAGACCTCTCAGTCTAATTGCATATTCTGTAAAATTATATTGAGTCATTAAAACTTCTCTTTCAATCCTCTGTTGTACATTTTCCTCATTACCAATCTTTTGGTCAGTCTCCATTTTAGATTTGTCTTCCAAGCTATTATCCTGAATGTTTATCAAATCCTTTTTAATTTTTTGAGTCATGTCATCCAAATTCTCCTCGATTTCCTTCATTTTAGTCTCTAATAATTCAGTCTTTGCCTCCACCCGAATCAGAAAGCCTGATAAACCATTAGCAGCTTTTGAAATCTTTTTATTCAAGAAGTCAGACTTTGATTTCACCAATTCACCAATTTCTTTAATTTCCTGCTTAAATTTTTCAAGTTCCTGATTCACAATCTCATCCCTTCTTACAATCTCTTCAAGGATAAATTCTAATATATTAAAATCGGGTTTCTGATGCTGGAGAGTTGAAATTTGTTGGCGCAATTTCTTAAGGGGGGAAATTCCCCCCCCTGTTTGTCCAGCTGTGTAAGTCCTGATGCCATTTCCCACACAGACAAGATTTAGCAAAAATGAGAGAAGAAATAGAAAACAAAAAGACTTTCCCTCATTAAAAAAAACTTCTGAGCAGCACAGGAGCGAGGTTTTCTCTAGAAATGTAGCCAGTGATATTTATTCCGCTACATTGCAATAATGAGAAACGGAAGGACTTTCCCTTTTAGCCCTTCTCCATCCACAGCAGACGCCATTTTAGAAGGCTCTTTTTCCCTCTTTTCCTCTGCTCTTTTCTTTTAAATAGTTTTTGAAAGGGTGAGATACTTGCGGTTCAGTATTAAGGGTCCAGTTCTTCATTTCTTTAATTATTCTTTTAGATTCACAGGCTTGCTCTTGACGCCTGGCTCTGCATAGGCAGAGGTCTCCCAAAGCCCGGAGCAGCGGCAGGGGATATGGGGCTTCTCATCTGCTCCGTCCCAAAAGTTAAAAAAAAAACTTTTGGGACTCTGCGGAGAGTTCTACCCACCCCTGCCGGCTCTATCTCCGTTTCCTCTTGGAAACGGAGTTTTTTCGAGCCGCCATCCGCTGTAACGGCGGCTCTATACAGGCAGAGGGAGCTGACGATCCCAGAGGAACGTCTGGCGGCGGCCAGCAGCAAACCGGAAGCCCCCTTTCTAAGTCTTTCTTTGTTTGTTCTAGTAATTTATCATAATTGTTTTCTTTAATTGCTGATGTTCTTGTAGATAAGCAAATTCCTAGATATTTTATTTTTTTTGTTGTTTGAATTTGTATATTATCTATCAAATCTTTTGTTTGGATTTCCGTAAGATTTTTAACAATTAGCTTCGATTTTCTTTTATTAATTTTTAGTCCAGCCACTTTTCCAAATTCTTCTATTTTTTGGAACAAATTAGGTATAGATTCCATAGGATTTTCTGTCAAAAATACTAAGTCATCAGCAAAGGCTTGAACTTTGTATTCTTCTCTATTAATCCTTAAACCTTCAATTCCTTGGTCTTCTCTAATTTTTTTCAACAGGATTTCCAATGATAGAATATATAGTAAGGGGGAAAGTGGACAGCCTTGTCTGACTCCTTTTGTTATATTAAATTTGTCTGTTATGTCATCATTCATAATTATCCTTGCTGATTGCTTGGTATAGATTTCTGCTATAATTTTCCCAAATTTTTCCCCAATTTGCATATTTTGTAGTTGTTCAATCATAAATTTCCAATTTTGGTTATCAAAGGCCTTTTGGGCGTCAAGAAAAACCAACACTGCCTGCTTCTCCGGGTGTGATTCATAGTATTCTAAAGCATTAAGTATTATTCTCATGTTGTTCTTTATTTGGCGTCCTGGCAGAAATCCATTTTGGTCTGGGTGTATATATGTATTTAATACTAATTTAATCCTTTCTGCCAAGATTGCTGCAAATATTTTGTAATCGGCATTCAATAATGAAATAGGTCTATAGTTTTGTATTAACTGGAGATCTGTGTCTTCTTTTGGAATGATTGTTATTATGGCTTCTGTCCATGAATTTGGTATTTTCTCCATAGCTTCATTATATAATCGCAACATATTCTCTCCCAATACTTCTTGCATTGTTTTATATATTTCTACCGGTAGCCCGTCGGGACCCGGTGTTTTATTGTTTTTTTGCTTTTTCAGTACTTCATCTAGTTCTAATTTGGTTATTGGCCTATTGAGAGTAATTCTTTGTTCTTCTGTGATTTTTGGCATTCCTGATTTCCCTATGTACTGTTTTATTTTATCTTCCTCTATTTTCCCCTGATTATATAGATTCGCATAAAATTTCTTAATAATATCTTTTTTGGCCTCTTTACTATGTTGAATTTCTCCTTTATCATCTTTCAATTGGTATATCATTCTTTTTTTCTGTTCTTTTTTCAGTTTATAGGCTAGCCATCTCCCCGTTTTATTTGCGTGCTCGAAATAGTTTTGTTTCGCCATTTTTATTTTTTGGGCTAGTTCTACTTGGTTTATCAAATTCAATTTATGCTTAATCATTTCCCATTCTTCTCTTACTATTTTGTTCTGGGGCTTTTCCTGGAGTTTTTGTTCTATTTGTTTTAGGTCTTTCTCTAATTTCTCTAATTGATTTTTCTTCTCTTTATTCTTTTTCCTCGTATATGCTATTACTAGGCCTCTTATATATGCTTTTAAAGTATCCCATGTGTTTTGTAAAGAGGTTTCCTCTATTTTATTTATCTGAAAGAATATTTTTACTTCCTTTTCTAACATCAAATTAAATTCTTTTTCTTTACATAATCTTTGGTTCATTGTCCATCTCTTACGTCTTCTTTCCCCTTTCCAGTTTATGAATAATGGATTGTGGTCTGCCCATTGGTTTGTGCCTATCTCAATTTTTTCTACTTCTATTTTGATACTTGGGGTCATCCATGCCATGTCCAGTCTTGACCATGAATTATGCGGATGGGAGTAAAAGGTGTATTGGGCCTCTTCTTCATGTGTTTCCCTCCATACGTCTGCCAAGTTTAGTTCTTCAGCCATGGTAAAAAATTCTTTTGGGAGTATTTCTTTTTTCTTTTGTTTTTTTTTTCTCAGTTTTGTAGTCTTTCTTTGCATTTACTATTGCATTATAATCCCCTATTACACAAATATCATCATATTCTAATTCTGCTAATTTTATATGTAGGTCTTTAAAAAAAACCTGTAGTTTTTGGTTAGGTGCATAAATCCCTACAATTAACATTTTCCTCTTTCCTATTTCTAATTCAACCATCACCACTCTACCTTGCTCATCGGTATAAACTAGTTTAGATTGTATTTTTTCTTTTACGTAAATCACTACTCCTTTTTTCTTTTTTGGGGCCAGAGATAAATATAATTTTCCTAATTTGGGGTTTTCTAGGATTTTTTGATAATCTTTTTGAATGTGTACTTCTTGCAGACATATCACATCTGCTTCTAATTTTCGTAATTTTGTGAAAATTTGATTCCTTTTCTTTGGGGCATTTAAGCCATTAATGTTTACCGAAAAGAGTTTGATCTGTTCGTCCATTGCCTATTGTATCTGTTTTTTTGTGTTTCTTGTTTCCATCCATTCCCTAGGTTTTGCACCTTCTCTCTGTTCTCTCTCTTTTTCTTGCCTCTGTCTTATTTCTTTTTCTTCATTTGTTTCTA
The DNA here is from genome assembly GCA_022577455.1 of Arizona elegans. Lineage (NCBI taxonomy): Eukaryota > Metazoa > Chordata > Lepidosauria > Squamata > Colubridae > Arizona > Arizona elegans. The sequence goes on from JAKOOJ010000008.1 coordinate 59,421,668, forward strand.
TTGGTTCTTCTTCTTGACTTTTACTATCTGTTTCCTCCTTGCTTTCCTGTTCTACTTCTAGTCTAAAATGTGTGTTATGAAATTCTCTTGCCTTTTCTAGAGTGTCTATTTTATATTTTTTGTCTTCCCACGTAATTAAGATCCCCTCTATTGGCAGCCATCTATACATTATCTTGTATTTGATCAATAGTTGTGTTAAAAACTGATATTGTTGTCGTAGATTTCTTACCCTTCGGGGTATCTGTTTTAAAATTATAATTTCTTTTCCATTATAGATCACCGTTTCTTCTCTAGATTTCTTATAGGCTTCATCTCGGATTGATTTTTTTTAAAATTTAACATGGACTTCTCTCGCCAATCTGTGTCTTCTTATATAATTTGTTTGTACACGATAAGTTTCTTCCAATTGTCCTTTTATTTCTTCTTATTCCTCTTATTGAGTATTATTACAATTTAACCTTTAATCTTTTATATATATTAATATAACATTTTAAATCGACCTTCTCCCTGCATCCAAATTTAACATTTATTCAATTCTGTCCAATTCCTCCACTCCTCTAAATATATGACTTAAAATCATACAGTACAATTCTAGATATAATCCACTACCCACTTTACTAAAATATACACATATCTATATATGCATCCCATTTTATAAAAAGAAGAAAAAAAAAAGAAGAGAAAAAAATATATCTTCTTTAGTATCTTTCCACTGAATTGTTAAGTCCTCCACTCCCCTAAATATATGACTTAAGAATCCTTTTTCTTAAACTAATCAATCAGTAAACTAACCTATTTCAACCCTTCAATTCCTACAAAATCATGCAGTACAATTCTAGATATAATCCACTGCCCACATTACTAAGATATACACATATCTATATATGCATTCCATTTTGTAAAAAAGGAAAAAACAATAACTTTAAATTTATAATCCATATAGTATCTTCTTTGATGTCTTTCCTCTGGATTGTTAAATCCATCACCCATAATAGGGTAAAATAACATGCTGGTGCAACAGTTTGTTCAAAATCTCCAATCATCTTCTGCCCCCATCAGTAGTAGATATCCTCGCATCTGTATAAAAGCAAAAACAACCACCCGAGTGACATTATAATTATAATTATATCCATATGGTTATAGTTGTGGTATTCATCAGGATTATTAATTCCCATCATCCTACTGAGTAACATCCAGATCTTCTGCATGCCCCGGCGAAACTCTCCTGCCTTATAACTCAAAATAATTATAATATATTTACCAAAAAAAAAAAAAATTTTTAGATGATTCAAATCCAACAAAGTGAGGCTCTTTTCACATCCCAAAATCATGGCCTTGCAGAGATCTGCCACAATCCTCAGGATAGTATCAAACAATTGTTCGCCTCCACTATCTTTTCAAATATTCATTCATTTTTTAAAGTCCCTGGCATCACTGTTGCATAGTTTAGAAATTGCTGTTTCTATGCAATCTATTTCTTTTCTTTTTCTTTTCCGGGTTGAATTTCCATCCTCGTTTCTTGCCTACCAATTGTGTGTCTGCTAGTTGATTTTCATTCTGCTTTATGTATTGTTCTTGTTGGGTTAGTTTTATCATCTCATCTTTCTTCTCCGTCACTTGTATATCAACTGATTGATTTGCGCACTTGTCTGTGACTTGATGGTTCATCACATTGGAGTCGGATGACACTGCTCTCTTATTTATAGACAGTCCAGCTGGGGTATCCAGGGAGTCCAAAGACAATTTATCCATCACAGCCTCTGTAATTTGATGTTTTCCTTTTGTTTCCAACTCCTTTTGCTTATCCTGTATTATGCCTAAAGGTGTTAAATTCATTTTTAAAATTTTTTGATAAAAATCTTCCGCTTTTTCAACAGTATGCAATTGATATCTTATTCCTTGATATCTCAATATTAGGCCAACTGGGGTGTCCCACCTGAATAGGATACTTCTTTTTTTTAATTCAGTCACTAGAAAGCCAAATTTCTTCCTCTCCATTAACATCTTGGGCGGGAGCTCCTTAAAAATCCAAATCTTTCTTCCATGAAATTGCAAGGTAGAATTAAAAGAGTTCTGCACAATATTATTCCTAATTTCTTTATCTGTAAAATAGATCACCACATCTCTAGGCAATTGCCTTTGCTTTGCCAACCAGGAGTTTATTCTGTAAATTCTATCAATCCTGCAATACACTTCATCAGGTTGAACCTTTAAGATCCCAGCCAGAATTTCAGAAGATATTTTCCTTAGATCATCTCTATTATTTTCCTGCAAACCTCTCAGTCTAATTGCATATTCTGTAAAATTATATTGAATCATTAAAACTTCTCTTTCAATCCTCTGTTGTACATTTTCTTCATTACCAATCTTTTGGTCAATCTCCATTTTAGATTTGTCTTCCGAGCTATTATCCTGAGTGTTTATCAAATCCTTTTTAATTTTTTGAGTCATGTCATCCAAATTCTCCTCAATTTCCTTCATTTTAGACTCTAATAATTTAGTCTTTGCATCCACCTGAATCAGAAAGCCTGATAAACCATTAGCAGCTTTTAAAATCTTTTGATTCAAAAAGTCAAACTTTGATTTCACCAATTCACCAATTTCTTTAATTTCCTGCTTAAATTTTTCAAGTTGCTGGTTCACAATCTCATCCCTTCTTACAATCTCTTCAAGGATAAATTCTAATATATTAAAATCGGGTTTCTGACGCTGGAGAGTTGAAATTTGTTGGCGCAATTTCTTGAGAGGGGAAGTTCCCCCCCCCATTTGTCCAGCTGTATAAGTCCCGATGCCATTTCCCACACAGACAAGATTTAGCAAAAAAGAGAGAAGAAATAGAAAACGAAAGGACTTTCCCTTAAAAAAAGAAAAAAAAACTTCTTTTCAATCAACAGCACAGGAGGTTTTATCTACAAATGTAGCCAGTGATATTTATTCCGCTACATTGTAGTAAGAAGAAACAGAAGGACTTTCCCTTTCAGCCCTTCTCCAGCCACAGCAGACGCCATTTTAAAAGGTTCTTTTTCCCTCTTTTCCTCTCCTCTTTTCTCTTAGATAGATTTTGGAAGGGTGAAATACTTGCGGTTCAGTATTAAGGGTCCAGCTCATCATTTCTTTAATTATTCTGTTAAATCCGCAGGCTTGCTCTTGACGCCTGGCTCTGCATAGGCAGAGGTCTACCAAAGCCCGGAGCAACGGCAGGGGATATGGGGCTTCTCATCCGCTCCGTCCCAAAAGTTAAAAAAAAACTTTTGGGACTCTGCGGAGAGTTCTACCCACCCCTGCTGGCTCTATCTCCGTTTCCTCTTGGAAACGGAGTTTTTTCGAGCCGCCATCTGCTGTAATGGCGGCTCTGACAGGCAATGAAAGCTGACGATCCCAAAGGAACATCTGGCGGCGGCCAGCAGCAAACCGGAAGTCTCCTAATTCATTTCTGATCTCTGCATGGAACGTTCTCATTTCTTCCTGATTTTCAGCTATTTTTTCTTGTGTTTGAAGCAGTGTTTCCTGGATCTTTTGAAACATATCTTGTATTACATTAGGTGCCATTTCCAGTTTTTCTTTTTCTTTCCCCATCATGCTATCTATTGTTTTTTGTTGTGAGGGGGAAGGAGTCATTACTAACGTACTCGTTGTAGGTTTTTTCCCTGTCTTTGTTATGGTGGATGTTGTAGACATTTTTAATATTCGTGTAAAGCTTTCCAATCTTAACATCAATTATTAAGTTATTCCTTAATATCTCTTTTCCCCTCCAAATACTACTTATACACCACACAACTTATATATAGTTATATTATATTGCCAGTTATCCCAATTGAGCAATTAATTCTTATTCACAATATAAATCTATTTACTTATCAATCAAGATTTTAATTTGATTTTCTTAATTTTCTAATTAGCAATCTTTTCAATTACCCCCTTTTTCAATCAGTCTATCTCAGAGATACAGTCAACTCATCTGTTATTTTGTATAAAAATCAGTCTTTCACTTTAACAATAATTCCTTGTCTAACTACAATTTCACAATACAATTTATAGCTATAAAAATATTGTCAACTTATATATTTCTTTCAAATATTAAACTTATTAACTAATTAAACAGTTCAAAATTAATAATTCACTTAATTTTTATTTTCTTTAGTCCTTATTGTCTTCTTGCTTTACCTCTCTCAGTCTGTTCTTTCACAATCATAAAAAACACAATCTGTGTCGTCTCAGTCTTTTTTTTTTAAATTTCTTCTCCCAGTAATCGGATCTCTGCATTCAATCTTCAAATCTTTTTTTTTTTAACTTGAGTTCTTATTATCCAAAGTTATTTGTAAATCCAGAGTTCGAAATCCAGCCAGGTCTTCTGTATCCGTGAAATTCACCACTTAGTCCAGTATTTCAGTCTCTGCACTCGGTTTCCGATGTTTGGGGTTTGAATCAGTTATAATTCCCAAGATCAAACGGCTTGTCTCTATATCCACAAAGTCCACAGGCTGCTCCCTTTGATCAACTGTAAAAGTCCGCAGTCAGACCACTTCGAGCGCTATTTCTCCTTTTCTTATATTTGCTTAGTCATTCTATGGGTTTCTCTTTTCCGCGCTGTAGTTATTCCCCCTTTTTTCCTTCTCCTCTTGTATCGCCGCTGTTGTAACTCACTTGTCTTCCTCTGATTGGATCGCGCGTCCCGTTTGCCGTCTCTATTGTAGGTGATCTATCTGACAGTCACTCGGATTTGCTTCCACTTTTTGCTTCGATCTAGGCGGGCGCCATCACTCCTGTCCGCCGATAAGGCCGACTTCTTCTCCACCAATTTAAGAGGTTGATCGCTCAACCTGATGACAGCACAACACCAGGGGGCTTCGCGAATTCCTCTTTCATTTCCCGATCCCTCCAAGTTCAGGAATGCCCCTAAAGAGCAATTAATGAGGAAATTTGGGTTTCAGAGATGGAGCCTCCGTTTCCTCACCCGTTCGTGATGACGTCACCCGAGTTAACGGAGTCTTTTAAAGGTAAGAAGGCAGCTCCAAATGACTACAGAGAATAAGGAAGTAATCTCTTTCAACCAGGACTTGGGTAAATAGAGCCGTTCCAAATTCTTTACCAGTTTCTTGGCAGAGAATTCTTTAGGGAAGGAGATTTTTTTCCAACAATTTCTCAATGGATATGATTCCCCTTAATAGTGACAATAACAGGGCAACTTAAAAAGCTCATTGAGAAGAATTTCTTCATGGTGTCTTATTTTGGAATATCCAGAAGAGCCAATGAAACTCCACGTTAAGGAAAATATTAATATTCAGTAAAAGATTAATCACACAGAATCTTATAACAATAGAAATGCACCTCTTAATCTTAATCTATAATCTTAAAAGGATCATAAAGAGAATGGAAAATTCTCTTTGTTGGAAATGAAATTTTCTTCTCCTTTGAAAAACAAATTAAAAACAAATTCTGGTTTATTAATTTGAATAAGTTCCAGCAGGAAAGAAAGGATTTTCTCTGCCCAGTATTTATTCATTCTCTTCCCTTGTAAGAATAAAAGAATTAAAGAATGACTAAACATTTAAAATAACTGTATTTATATACTATAAATAAATTATATAGCCTATATTTCCACAGCTCTAAGAGACTAGACTTCTGTTCCCATTTATCTGTATGTGCTCTACTGAATAGTTCCTTATATTTGAGGTATTAATATTCTGAATTGTTCACATATCATACATCAGATATGTTTTTTGGGGGAGTATCCATCTGGCTTCTTCTGTGAGACACATTCATTAAAAAAGGCTAATTAAGAGAAATGTCAGTGGAGGGGAAAGTTATCATAAGATATTAATAGTCTCCTGCTGCTAGGTAAATGCTAAGGCAATAATTGATGGAGATGAAATCATTTGCTCTGATAGGTGTTGGTACAGTGGATGACAAATTTCTCAGTGCACCAATTTCGGGACTTCATTGTTGCAAAGATTTCCTCTGACTTTTCAAGGGCACATTTCATTATTGTGTTCATTCATAACATACTTTCATCCTTCTCACTTAATCCAGTGACTTATTACCTATCACCAATACCACAAAATTCTTGGTCTGTGAGTTATGTAAGCACAGTTACTGAAAAAGTAAGTTTTATTTCAAATAAAACTTTGAAGTCTTGGGAAAAACTAATCTATTCCGAATGTTTCCCTACCATCTGATTTGTTTTTGTATCCTTCCCCATTTTGAATTGGAAGAGTCCTGACAGACTCACTATAGTTATTTATTTATTTGTTTATTTATTTAATCAAATTTATATGCCGCCCTTCTCCCGAAGGACTCGGGGCGGCTCACAAAAATAAAAAGCATCACACAATAAAATAATAAATTAATTTTAGTTAATTAAAATACTCCAATTAAAACCCTTAGAAAAACTAAAAACTAAAAAAGCTCCCAGCAGATCAAGCACTTTGTTTTAAGTTATTAAAGTTATTTCTTTTAGAAGTTTTGGTAAAGCAAAAAAACAAAAATCCAAACTTAAGTGCCTTTTGTTTGATCAGTAAAAAAGATACACTACCATCAATAAGATATATAGCAAAATTCTAGAACAAAAAAAAAAGAGTTTTACAGATAGTTCTCATTCCATTATACTGGTGCACACCTGAAATTGTGAGTTATAGTACAAAACATGTCCAAGTACTTTTGTTAAAAATACTTTTCAAAATATAAAGTTTCAAGAATGTGGGAAAAAATAACTATTTCTGAGCTTTGTTTCTCTTTCTTCTTTCTTTCTTTCTTTCTTTCTTTCTTTCTTTCTTTCTTTCTTTCTTTCTTTCTTTCTTTCTTTCTTTCTTTCTTTTCAGAAGCCATCAAGATCAGTAATCTTAAAGGAAGCATTCTTGGGTCAAATCAATTTTAACTACTTTGTGAGTTGAAGGCAAGCTTTCCATCTTTCTGGATAAATAGACGCTTTGATTTTTTTTTTTCCCAGATACCATTGGGAACCATCTGAAATTTTGTTCACATGTTGATGACTTATGACTTATTGAACTGTAGCAAGCATGTGGCAAGGAGGTAATCTAACATAACAGGTAAAGGTGATCAATCACTGCAGTTTGACATGAAAATTGAAAAATGTAGGGACCAGTACATTGTCAGAATGTAACTTCAGTTTGTTCCTGTCTGAAATGATTCTATGAAGTTCACTGATGCATGGTGTTCATCATGATATTATTTGCAGGTTGTAATTCTTCATTGAGTTATGGCTGTTTATTCTTCATTGTCCATACCTGCATTTGATATCTATATGTCTGCAACATTATCGCAGACATCCAGAACTATCAGATACAGTGTATTGAGAAAGAACCCTTGCTATCCTTAAGAATTCGTCCTGTAAGAATTGCAGCCATGCAACACTATGTGGAGGAACTTAACATTTCTTGTCTGCTTTTAGGATTTCTTTCTTTTGTTATGCAACAGAAGTTCCAACTTTTTACTACTATATGCCAAGTATTTTTTTTAAAAAAACTTAGCTCTTTGTTTTAAATAGAAATTGAACTCTGTTCACTATAGACTATAATCAAGAGCATTGGTCTGCAAGACCAGCTTGAGTGTTTTAGTTGTAATTTACAGGTCATTGACTTCTTCATTATGGGCAGCCCTTGGGAAAAAGTAGTTGTTAAGGCACCTATGGCAGCTAAGCTGCATTGAGCGAGCACTGCAGCAGCTTGCTTGAGACTGCAGGATTTGAATATGCATTTAATAAGCATTAACATCTAGCCTGAGCTTAGCAAACAAAATTAGTTCTTACTGAGAAGGAAAACAATAGATAGGACAAATGAAGGTAACAAATTACCCTTTATTTCAAAGGAGGATATTTTGCAACATTAAACTTTATTGCCATGGAAGACCTATAGCAGTACTTTTAATGGCAGGAACAGTTTTCAAAATGAGGAATCTGTGAGATTGGATAGTCATTCTTTTGTTTAAACACTCCGAGGATAAAATTGGCTTCCTAAATCACTTTGTGAGCAATAATAGGACTGGCAAACATTTCCTTTGAACAAACTGCAGCTTCTCATTGATTTTCTCTCACTCACTCATGTACCTGTACTGGCAACCAAGGATGGAAAATTTACACACATGCAGCAAATCACATCTTTGCATTAGGCATCCTGACATAGATTATATATAATCAAGAGCCAGATACCATTATGTCATCACATGTGGGATCATTTTGGTGTAATCACAGTTAGCTGTGTTTAATATTCATTTTTCTACTAAGATTACATACAAATAGTATAAGAATTTTAAATGGCTTCAGAGAAGCAATGAGATAATGCATGTAGCTGTGCATATGTGCTTTGCCCTTTAAATCTTCATAAAATTAAAAAGTCTGTTAGATGCGGGGGGCGGGGGGCGGGGGAGGGCCTGTGCTGAGAAGTACATGGTGTATCAAGTCAATATTGTCAATTAATCCGTGCCTACTTTTTAAAATTAAAAAAATCCATCACATCCATTCCAAAATTTCAAGGTTTTCTAGAACTTAGAATGTTTCTTTGAACATTCTGGAATGTTGGTTATCTACAGGTAGTCCTTGACTTACAAACAGTCACTTAACAACTATTTAAAATTATGAAAGTACTTATGCCCCATTCTTAAAATTATTATTGTCGCACAACTCCTCAGGGTCCAAGATTGCATTTCAGATACCTGGCAACTTGTTCATAGTTATGGCTGATTTCCAAACATTCTGCAATCATGTAATTGCCATTTGCAATTTTTTCTGCTGGGCTTCCTCAGAAATTCATTGCAGAAGCTAGTAGGAAAGATTGCAAGCTGCTGCCATTTGCAGAAGGATTTCCCTTGTTCTCTTTTTCAGGAAGGGCCAGGATTGCAGTTGTTGAGCAAGCATCCCATGAGTGCCTCACTTAATGACCATAATTCTGGGGCCCAACTGTAGTCAAACATCAAGGACTACCCATATATGGGATTCAGAATGATCCACCTGTAATTTAGAAGATAAGATAATTGATTCAGCTAATAAAAATATCAGATGAGCATTAGGAAGAATAACCTGATGAGATTAAAACTTTATAATGAACAAGTCACCAAAGCTTTTGTGAAAGATAACTGCCAACAGATAAGGATACACTTTGATAAGAATCTTGTTTCCCAGATCTGTAAGTGAAAATGGAAAGCTATTCAATTACCTTCAATTACCAAGCTATCAAATACCTCACAATAAGTATAAAGAACCCATGCAAGATTGTGGCTTGCAAGGAAAAAAGCTTAAAAGGAAAAAAAAATCATATCTTTAAGAACCTAGGTTGCTTAAACCCCAAACAAAACTTGTAAGTAAACCATTGTTATCAGGGAAGCTTCACTCCTAAGCAGTACACAGTAGAACTGTTCAAAAAGTCTTCACTTCTTACTCGGTGCCTACATGGTTTATCCTTAATATTCTTTCTTGGAACACAGGCAATAATCCGTCACATCGAATTCACATTAACCACAATTATAGCTGTATTTTCCTATGCTGATATAAGTAAAAAAATAAAGGATGTTAAAAAGTCAAAGAACAAATGTAACCATATTATCAAATGCCAACTTCTTGATGTGCCTCAGTGAGTCTTGAAAGAAGCACTGAGAATTCAAAAACAGGGGCATGGACCTTTAAACATGGCTATATTTTCTGCATGAAATGCCTAAAACAACATTTAGCTGCATTAGCTAACATTCCTTCTTTGTTTGGCTTCAGAAAGCAAATGTAATTGGGCACTGGTTGTGCTTACCCTGCTTCAAATGCACAAGGGCTGCATTTTCAGTTTAAGATAGAAAAAAAATCACTAGGATGGGGAGGTAACAACTTTGGGCATAGAGTCATTTGGCATTTGTTTTTAATATGCTGAAGTGGCTTTTGCTCATTTTGCTATATGAATTTTCTTCTGCAACTGCAAAATGATCTATCCTAGTCCTATTTCTCAATATATTCCCCCAGCGAACTGTATTTTTGTAAAGATACAAAAGAAATAAGCAGAATTGTATTACCATAGTAACAAAAAAGCATCAATCTCACCAAAATTGGTTTCGTTCTTTGTTGTAATTCTGTGTGAAAATGCATGCCTCATGTTCTAGCATTCCAGAACAAGCAACTTTATCATTGGCTGCAGGAGATTAAGAAGGTAAGAATGGTAATCCTCAAATTAGGATCCTGGAGCATGGGCAATGATGGCATGCCCCACTATGCCCATATAACATTTCTGCTTTATCAGCTGCACTGGTTGCCAGTTTGCTTCTGGGTGCAATTCAAGATTCTGGTCACTGTCTATAAAGTCGTACATGGCATAGGGCTAAGTTATTTGAGGGACTGCCTGTCTCCCATAGTATCTATTCACCTGGTTCAAACTGGCAAGGTGAGCAAGAATTAGGTTTTTTTCTTCCTAGTACAGTAGAACCTCTGGACACAAACACTTCTGACCACAACCAAATCGGATTCTGACCAAAAAATTCACAATTTTTTTTCCGCAGCCGATTTTCCACGCCATCTTTTTGTAAGCGCCAAATTTCCAAAATTAGGTTCAGGTCACGACCAACTCGGTTTGCAATCTAAGTTATGGAACGAATTATGGTCATGACCAGAGGTTCTAATGTTTTTCCAGCAGGTGCAAGATCCCCCTTTTTTGGATCAACTGAATATTGATCCATTGGTTGTGATAGGGAATTGACTGACAGAGTTGTCACTTGAGACTGATGTTGTAGATTAAGAGAAAGTGACTGGACTAAAGTCATCTAGCCAGCTTTTATGATTTTGTCTCTCGATTTTTAGCCTGGAGCCTTAATCACTAGACTGAACTGGTCCTTTTGTGCAGGAATGAGTATAAAGTGCAAATGGGTTACAGATACTCCTTGATTTATGATGAAGTTATGATAAGCACAGAGAAAGTGACTTACCACCCATGCTCAAAGTTACAACATCATGCCAGCTCTGTGATCATGTAATTGCCATTTGGGTACTTGGCAACTGACATTTATGATAGTTGCAGCATCAGATAATCTTAGCTGGCACAATAATTTGGAGAAGCTTGGTTCACTTAACAACTACATTGATTCATTTCGTGACCATATAATCACTTGATAACTCACTTATTGACATCATTGCTTAGCTACTGAAATTACAATACAAATTGCAGTCATAGGTCAAGGTCTACCTGCATTTTTTACTACTGTAAATAAATATCATGGCATAGGCAGGAACTCATATTATGGTGAACTCATATTATAGGATTTTATATCCTATATCTTTGCATCATTTCTTTCACATCATCCTTAACATTGCCTTGAAGATCAAATTGCTTAGGGAAATGAGCTCTTAAAGACTTTGTGTATATGGGTTGCTTTCTGACAATGACACTTGATTATGACTAAGGTAAGTAGGTTAAGTTTACAGCCACTACTTGATATGCAATGCATAATGGGAACATCTAATTGAGCCTTTTGAATCAATTTCATGCATTGGCAAGTTTATTCAAGCAATATTTCCTTGATTCTTTCATACCTCTGTCCTATTTTATCTGTTCTGTTTCCTAAGAACAGACAGTTTAGTTGTAGATATTTTTTTAAAAAAAATCTATGATCCATGCCCCCATCTTAATCCTGTCCCTTCATACTTATCCATTTTCATCAGTATGTTCCCTGTGAGCAGAACAAGTGCTGAATATGCAACAGATACTTCCTTTAGAGTGATTCAGACTACAGATTTCTTCTCCTTAATGAACAATTTTCTACAGTTTTCAGTGCCACGTGTACCAAATAATGAAAAATGTGACCTTTCTAAACAGCAAAGCTACTTAACAATTCTCTAAATAACCCCCTAAAGTCTTATTAGCACATTTACTTTGCATCCTGTAATAAAAAAAGGTATGTTGTTTGGGGTCCTTGTTTCTGCAGTTTATTTTTACCTCTATGTCTCCCATGGGATAGTTGGAGTTTTAAGAGCAAAAGCATTTGATTCTTACATTCTAGCTCCAAATTCAGATAACTTAATTTAAATTTAAAGTACAGCATTAAAATAGCAGTACAGAATTAGCGAATCATTTATATTTTTAACTTAAAACCAGTAATTAATTTCAGAAGAAGCACAAACATAATTTAAGTCCCCATTAATTTCAGTGGAATACATTCTGTAATATAACACTGACCACAATAGTGCTGAATTCATTATATTTAACTGGTATGTGAAATCATAATCACATTCTATACAGTTGTACTATGTCTAAATACATGTCTGAGCCTGCTTCCTTCGTTTCTTTTTTTCATTTTCTCACTGGTGATACTCTCACCAGAATTCTATTTTTTAAAACCATAAAGTGATATAAAATTCTTTTAATAAAGCATGTCTAGTAGGAATGCAAAACTAAGAAGACATAAAAAATGTAAGACTTTTTCCCCCCCCTTGTATTGGCTCAATGATCATGGATTATATAAATTTCCCTTCATATTTCTAATGTTTCCACTAAAATCCAGATGGATTTCCAAAATCAAAATTTTAATGGACTGCAATTAGCCTCTTAATTGAAAGTTCAATATTTGTAATGCATTTGTTTCTACTATCAAGCCTAAGCTATTATGGGATTCTGGAGTCTGCTTTTTCTGCCATTACTTCTAGGACTTCTATTGGCATTTATCTCTTTCTGAATTACACAGTTCTTGTGTCTAATCTAGGCTTAAGGTTTGTTGATCTGTTTAACTTGATCTATGTCAAAAGCTGTGAGATCAGAAAAGGCCTCTGTGCAATATCTTTCTTTTTTACCATCCACAGTCAATCAAAAACTGAATTCAGCCCAGATCAATTTGGTCAACCATCTATCAGGAATTCTTTAAACTTGCACTGACCTAAAAGGTCTTTCAGGACTATAGGGATGCACTGGCAGACATGGCAAAGGAATAATATTATTGTTGGCTGGTTTTTCAGTTCTCTCATCAAGATTGTTTTATCAATTCCGTGTATTTTTTTTTCCTGGTCCTTGACCTCACAATTCAGAAACAATTAATTTACATGCATGTTGCTCTCAGTATTAATTTGTGTATGATTCTTGATAGCTGCCCATAATACCATCCTACACAACCCTCAAGAAAAGTAAGAAAAGAATTATTCCAGAAGATAAATGGGGTGATTTTCCCACACTTGTTTCGATGAAAATAAGCTATTAATCTTCTATCTAATTAACTGATCATAAGGATGTTATTCACAGATGGACTATCAATAAATAATCATGATGATAACTATTGCTCTTTAAAACAATTAAATACATATATTTCACACACACAGCCAAAATTAGAATGGGTAATATAAATGTGCTCAGAGTGATAAAAATCTTTATTGCTATATATTGTGTGCATGTATTAGTTAACTGAATCAAAATAGTTAGAATACTAAAGTGTTGGGAAGATCCTTAGTTATTATTCTACAATTGTGATGTTGCTGGTATATTATAATCTCATAGTTTATCATTGATCAATTTACACAGGAGACTAATTTAGTCTTGTATTTATTATTATCTGCTGCCAGTCACACACATACTTCCCTCCTGACAGGAACTGAAGTATTATTTGGACATAATATTATTCAATTCATGATAATTATATTTCAGAGTTAGGCATGGACATCTAGTTTCATTTAATTCTGACATTACATGTAAATTAAAACTAGGTACTTTGTGCTCTAGATATCAGAAGAACCAAGCCTGAATTACCAGTCCATACTTTTTTTTTCTTTTTACAAGCCTGTAATCCCTTGTTTCAGGTGGAGTCATAGCAACTGAATGGAGTTGAGTGTTTACTGGCCAGATGCCCTTCCTGATGACTATGTGGAGCTCACAGTAGATATCTTCTCTTCGTGCCCTGTTAGAGAAACATTTGTCGCAGCCACTCAACCTTCTGAGTGGGAGGCAAGTGTCTTCACCTCTAGATCACCATGCTGCTACTACCAGCCCATTCTTAATTTCACTAAATTGAACTTAGGTAAAGGTAAAGATTTTCCCTATCCATACAACTCTAGGTAGGGGTGCTCATCTCCATTCCTTGGTCAAGGGAACCAGCCTTGTCCAAAGACGTTTTCATAGTCATATGGCCAGCATGACTATATGCCAAAGCTAAAGGAACACTATTACCTTCTCATCAAAGTGGTACCTACTTATCTACTTGCATTTACATCCTTTTGACCTGCTAGGTAGGCAGAAGCTGGAGGAAGTAATGGGAGCTCACCCCATCACAGGGCCCTTGGGTCTCAATCCTGGGCTGTCAGCTTTCCAGTTGACAAGCTCAGCATCTTTAACCACTGAGTCATCATGACCTCTTAAACAACAGAAATACAAATGAATTTCTTACTAAATGCCTTTTTATTTTAAAATAAAGATAGACAGGGAAAAAACTTTTTGCAATGCCCAAATTCAATGTAAATTTGAACTTAAATTAAATTGAACCTAAACTTGAACTTCCTTCAGGTTGAAAGTAAATATTCAGTTTATCCAGTATATGGATCTAGCTAACAAAGAAAGTATATCAAGCCATATGGAGAAACGGAACTCAAACTCATTTAATATAGTTACGTATTCTTATAACACCAGAGGTGGAGAATATATGAATAGGCAACCTTCCAGTTCTATTTTAGTAGGTAATCATTTATGTATGTTTATGAGATTTAGAGGCTGCCTGACTCTAAACTTACTCTGGTTAGCTTTCATAAAAATAAGAATGATTAAACAATAAGGAAGTCCCTCTAACAACAAGTATAATAAATATAGTAACAGGGCTCCACAAACACCCTACTATAAGGCCTGGGAGAATAGTCACATTTTTAAAGACTTCCCGACATCATCAGGGAGGGAACAATGTAGATCTCTGGGGATATATTATTCCAGAGGGCAGGCACTGCAACAGAGAAGTCTCAGTTTTCGGATCCTAATACATGGCATTGTTTGACTGAATGAACATGAAATACACCAATGTTGCCAGATCTTATTGAGAAGGAAGAATTGATGGGACACAGATGGTCCCACAGATAACCTGACCCTATGCCATGAAGGATGATAACTTGCACCTTAAATTGCAACTGGAAGCCCTCTGGCAACCAGTGCAACCTGCACAACAGATGCGACACATGCGTATACCAATGTACAGTATGTCAAACACTGCTTGCATCATTGCATTCTAGATCAGATGAGGTTTTACTGTTGAAGTGTTCTTCAACAGTAATCCCATGTAAAGCACATGGCAATAGTTCAATCATGAAAATCTAGATATGAATGAGCCTTCAGTTCTTAGAAACAGGTTCAACTGAAGCAGAAAATATAATTGGCCAAAGCTCTCTTGGTCATAGCTTTTACCTGGCCTTCGAATGGGAGCAGTGAGTCCAAGATGACCACCAGATTACTATGGACTAGTCTTGAGTAGGAAGTGCACTTCTAGATTCCAGAATGCTACAATGAGATATTCAATAGAAGTGCTAATTTTCATTGTGTAATGTTTTGTGCTTGATGTTTGAGATGGTGGGAAAGTTAGAGAAAAAAAGAAATGCATGAAGTTCCTTGTCGTACAATATATTCATTCTGCCCTTTAAGCCATTGCATTTCATTTCATTGCATTACAGAGATATCTGTATCTCTGTAACTGTTTCAATAACTGGTGGGGAGCCAAGTGAAAAGTCAAAAGTATAGCCCCAGATTGAAAAAAGGACCTGTCCACCCTTTTGTGTATGTTAACAATTTGGAAGATGAAGATTCTATTCTCCTCACACAAAGAACACCAGAAAAATGAAATGATGAATCCATAATAAATATTTAAGTTGAAAGAAAATACTCTGTCAATAATACAATTTAGCACATTCAAGGTTTATTTTCCTCTTGTAATAAAACAATAAACAATTACAGTCACCTTTTTTCCCTCCCTATCACTTTCTTCTGGTTGTACACTAAGCAAGAGTTCAATTTAAAGTAAAGCACTGAGTAATAAGTATGGGATCAAAATTGCATGAAATGTTTATAAAACATAATATGAGAGACTGGTTCAAATGGTTTTATAGTAATAATGTAATAATAAAATTATATTCTAATCACACATAAAGAACATTTCCTAGGTGATCTTAGAGGAAATGTCAGTGTCCTTATCAATTTATCTGTATTCCACATTCTTGTTTACCACATATTTTATCTCACCTTTTTTCTGTGACTCAACACCTGGAATTCCTGTTGGATAAGTCATCTCCATCTACCAAAAGTTTCTTGAAGAGGGGCCACCAATTTCTAAATAATACAAATTCTTGTCTGATTGGTTCTTTCCCTTCCTCTCAATATCCAATTTGCCAGTTAAATGCTTTTGGTATATTTTGCTTATATTAACAGTTAACAGTAACAGAGTTGGAAGGGATCTTGGAGGTAATCTAATCCAACTCACTGATCACGCAGGAGACCTGTATTAGGGATTCGAACCGCTGAACTGCCGACCTTTCTAATCAACAAGCTCAGTGTCTTAGCCACTGAGCCACCTAGTCAGGCACCTAGTCAGGCATGTCAATAAATAAACATCAAGCTGCAGTTCTGCTGTCTCATTGAATGGTAATCTATGTTGGTTCTGATC
Source organism: Arizona elegans (assembly GCA_022577455.1). NCBI lineage: Eukaryota > Metazoa > Chordata > Lepidosauria > Squamata > Colubridae > Arizona > Arizona elegans. The sequence continues at coordinate 59,438,258 of JAKOOJ010000008.1, forward strand.
AGGATCTCCATTTCAAGGCCACTGCCCCAGTGCTTTCCAAAGGCATTTCCATGGCCACATGGCCAGCATGACATTATTATGTGTTTTTCCTTCCCACCAAAGTGCTACCTATGTATCTATTTAATTTATTAAACAAATAATAATAAATAAATAAATAATAAAAATGTTAATAAAATGCTATAATTATAATATTCTCATTGTTCCCACCACACATCTCCTTCCACTTATGATTGTATGACTGTAACTTTGTTGCTTGTATCCTTACGATTTATATTGATATTGTTTCCTGATTGCTTATTTGTACCCTATGGCTATCATTAATTGTTGTACCTTATGATTCTTTTACAATTACATTTTCACCCCTTCCCCCCCCTCATCCCACCCCAAACTTCCCAACCTCCCTAACCCTCCCTAACCCTCCCCTCCCAATCTAAATCTGATTAGATGTATTACTTATTAAATGTCATGACATCATAATGTAATGTATTTTCCTATTTTTTTCCCCCTCAGGTGCAATCATTGTATGAAATAGAAGCAGAGAAATACATTGTTCAACAGTATAGATTGTTTTACTTGTCATAAAGACAAGGAGAGAAAAAAAGAGTGCCATTTTCTTTTACACCAACACAATTATGTTCAAAGGTTAGTAAAACACATTTCCAAGACTCTAGCTTCCTATCATCACTTATGTAAAAAGCAGCAAGTTTTAAATATATGCCGTTTTCAGAATTCAATAAGAAAAAAAAATTCTCATTGGCATTCATTATATTGCAGTTTCTACTAGTGAATAATGAGAGCATGGAAATAACTTTATTCATGTACACTTCTGTGTCTCTCATTTTAACTTACCAGTTTTGATTCATGGCTTATCATTATGTAGTGTAAATGTGATTATATCAATGAAAAAAGAAATTAAGCAACGCTTATGGATAGGTTTTGATTTAGTGAAATAAAATCATCTCATATTAATCCTATCTTTTCTAGTTCTATATTATTCATGTTTGGATTATTTCTTTTTGGTGCATCAAAATTATATGGGTGTGTGCAAGTATGTATTTTAAGCACAAAGCTTCATATCCAAATACTGAGTATTTACCATATCTTCATTTCTGCAAGCCTTTCTTATTAAATATTTTCATATAAAAAGCATCTCTCACTTTTCTTAAATAACCATTTCAAATTTACTTCATAATTTTGTAAGCATTTACAAAATAGGAGCTAGCTTACATTTAGAACAAAGTGAGAGAACTACATAACTAAGGAACTTTAAAACAATAGTTCCCTGTTTGTGGTCCATGTGTTCTTATTTTTCTATAGTAACTAACTGGACAAAGTGTCAGAATGAAGCAAGAGTTTATTGAATGTGTTTGTAATAAGCTTGTATAGTCAATGCAGAAAAGCAATCAAGTTGAATAGTGATCTAAGTTCATCTTAGATCAGGGATCTGCAACCTGCGGCTCTGGAGCCACATGTGACTCTTTCATCTTTTTGATGTGGATCCCTGTTGCTCAAAATATGAGTCCCAACCACCAATGTGCGACACCCCGCTGGCACGTGGTTTATTGAGCTTTTTGGCCCATCTTTTTTTTTTTTTTGGGAGTTCAAATGTTTTTGTTGTATGGAGAAATAAAAAATTATTTCTCTGTAGCAGTTCATTGATTTCATAAATGCAACATGCTATCATTTTTATATATATAGCATAAAGGTAAAAAACCAATATATGCAGTGTTATCTTCATTTTAGATGTCAAAAGGGTTTTGTGGCTCCCGGTGTTTTCTTTTCTGTGGGTAACAGGCCCAAATGGCTCTTTGAGTGTTTAAGGTTGCCAACCCCTACCTTAGATCATAGCATACTTTTTTTATATGAAATATTGGTGTTTTCAAAAGATCACATTCATACAATAAATAGCCAAATCAACACATAACCAAAATCTCACATAATTCCCAAATATTGTGAGAGCTTTAAAAATAATTAAAAAGATTACTTAATCTTGAGATTCTTTTATTGCCATGCAGAGGAATGGGTATCATAACACTGAGGGATCCAATACTTTGGCTTACATAGTAATCCATAAAATCTTTCATTGAAGATGTTGTGGTTCACCTAAAAGAACAGACTGGGAAAAGTTACTGTACGCCACATATATCAAACTGGTTTGAAAACCCAGAATGGAAAAAGGCCGCTATTTAGATGAAAAGGGATAATGGGCAAAGCTGGCCAATGTTATAACTTATGTGTTTAAAATATTTATCATGACAAGATGGAGAAGATGATTGGGGAATTTATTAATTGTTTAATTGCTTGTTTCAAATAAAGCAACCATGTTTGGGGGGTAAAAAACTCCCCCCCAAAAACAGTTCAAGCCAAAATAAACCTATAGATAAATAAAGTACAATGAAAAAATATATTCTTTGTCCTCTTCCAAAGGAAAAGGAATGACAAAGAGAGAAGCAGCCATTGAAATCTTAAAGGAGAAACTTTTCCATTGGATCAAGAAATAATTCCTGATTTTATCTTATCAAAACAAAAATTGGCATGTTTTAGTGTTTAGGAGTGCTTCAGTTATCAGACTCCATACGTGCAGGTCTTTAATGGTGACTATTTATTCCAGCACAGATGCTATTTATATGTAGATTAACCATCTGTTCAGCAGCAATGCACTCTAGTTGAAGTCTATACACTATTGCCACTTTCCCAAGTGGGAAAATAACAGTAGAGTGGTGCTTTTCCTTACTACCCTCACCAGTGGAATCAGGAATTTTGCTTAGCAGATTCATTTGTTGGTTGTCACTGAAAACATCAGAACCTTTGTAAGACCAGTCTCAATATAATTGTATTACTGTGTTGCAAGTAAATTGTATTGCCCCTTGGAGCACACTAAAAAGCCGTTGTCTACATTATTGTTATATTAGTTAATTAGAAAGGCTGTTAAAGATAATGATTATTGAAAGGACTGGGAGAACTGAGAATAAAATAAATAATAATAGATCAGAAAAATGAGTAATTAATGATTCCCTAAGCTTCATACAGCTTGGCAGGTTACAAGTTATGCAAATCTCAAATATAATCCAACTTATTTTATGTGAATAATGAAGACATTTCTGTTTAGCATTATGGGTTAGTGAGATGGCAATTCAGTTTAGAGTTTGCTCAGTATTTTAGTGGTATTATTGAACAATTCTGAACATTTAAATGAAGACTTGAATTTTATATTGTCATAAACATTCATGTATTTGTCTAAAACTGAAATACACTGAAGAAAGCAATGCCCCCAAAAGGATCAATTGATTAATTCTCAATTCATAATGACATTTCTTTTTTCTACTAACAGAACTGTTTGCCATTTAAGTAAGTATTTAAACTGGAACCAGGCAATTTTAAAAGTTGGCAATAAGATTGCATTGGCTTGAGCACTGCCTAGGGCATAATTTTTATATAAATCTACAGTGGGTATAACTGCAGAAGTTACATTGCACCAAGAAGCACTGGAAGAGCAAAACTGGGTTAAAAATCCATTTTCTTATCTAAATCTGGGGTTTAATTTCGCAAAAATAGAGGGTACTGCCCTTTGTCCCAGTTAAGCAACAGTTAATTTTGAAATGAAAAAAGAAAACTTGCTGGACTTCAGGCTGGGAGCTATAACTTCAGTTTTCATAAAATATTTCATGCAAGGGGAAAGATTTCCAGTGCACACTATCACCACTTTTCCAAAATGTCACTCAGAAAGGATACTTAGGGAAATCTAAAACGAGGATATTAGATTAATTCAGTTCTAGTAATATTCAGTTCCCAACAACCACCAAGCTCATAAATCTCAACACAATCTAAATGTTCACATTTGTGTAATCCAAAACACAGCCCAAATTTTTGGATTAAGCACCAGAAACAGCAGTTCACAACCTAGGTCAGACTGATTTGGTTATTTGTCAAAACAGTGACTTTTCCTTTAAAAAGGAAGGAAATTCAAATAATATGAGGAAGATTATGCTATCATTAACAGAATGAAGCCTTAACACGGCATGAATGTTGTGTTTTTCAGTGCCTATTACCTGAAAAATTGATTTCTTCATTCCACTCATCATTCAAGTGTGGTCTTACATCAAGGGAAATATATAGAGAAAAATAGAGCAGGGAAATGGAGATCAGCTGTAACTTAACTACAGAAGCATAAGATCTCAGTTCAAATATTGCTATCAGATGTTTCCTGTCAGTTGTGACAAAACACCACAAGTGAAAAAATAAAGCAAACCTGGCAAATCCAAACTGATAAGGCATCTGAAATGTATAACATAAATACATGCTTTCATTTTCAAAGAAAATATAATTATATATTTTTGATAAAAATTGGAGAACATTAGTACATCTGATCCAAAAAAAACTAGTAAGGCACCAAGACTACAGTCCAAACAGAGCCATCTATCTTATTGTGCATCTTTTTCTTTTGGAGAGTGGGTAGGAGTTTTCTTATCATTGGCCAAATGCTATAATATTGAATTCAGTTTTAATTGGGTTGTTTTAAATTTTGGGCCAAAATTATTTAATTGTATTTAAAACTGTTTTTAAATTTTATATGCTATTTTTTATCTCGGCTGTACACTGCCCTGAGTCCCGCAGTAGAAGGGCGGTATAAAAATAAAATAAAATAAAAATAAATAAAATAAAATAAATAAATAATAGAATTAAGCCTCTCAGGAAGTACCTGGAATACCAAAAAACTATTGGGATGCTTTTGTATACAATCCAATCAGAGTTTGAAACAAGATGCCAAAATTTCCATGAATAATTTAGAAAAAAGCTTTGTTTCGACATCTCCTACAGTGGAATAATGAAACCGCTTTTAATGTAACATAATTTGCAGTATGACTTGCAAATCTGCTCACAATAGAGGAATCAAATAAACTCTAAAAAATTGGCTTGTTTCTCTTTCGCCCGAACCGGGTAAAAAAGGCAGTAGTAAAAGTAGGCAGTAGTAAAAAAGGTAGTAAAAAAATGTAAAAAAAAAAAAAGTTCCGACGATCAGCTGAGCAACACGCAATTGTCGGAACTTTTTAAAAAAACTTTTTTAGCATTTTTTTACTATTAGTTCGGGCAAATAGTTAGTAAAAAAATGGTTTTAAAAAGTAAAAAAAAAAGGCTCCAACGATCACAGCTGTGGCGTGCGATCATCGGAGCCTCTTTTTTACCTTTTAAAAGCATTTTTTTTTACTAACTATTTGCCCGAGCCTGTCATAAAAAAATGCTTTAAAAAAGTTTTTTAAAAAAGGCTCTGACGATCCTGCACCACAGCTGATCAACCCCCCCACGCGCTATTCTACTTACCTTCCTAAGCCTCCTTTTGGTGTGCACTGCACGTGCGTGCCCACACTTCACATTTGGTGCATGGCGAGCACTGTGCATGTGAACATGCAGTGCGCATTTGGCGCGCATGCGCAGCCAGTAAACCGGTTCAGATTTCACCACTACCTGCAACCTTTCTTCATATGTTTTAGTTCCCCCCCAAAAAAGGCTTTTTTAAAAATAAATTGTGACCAATTTAAAGTTTTAACATTTATAAATGTTAAATGTGCTGTAATATATAAAACATAAATAATACTCAACTGACTAAAAACTGACTCAGGATAAAATAATTTTAACATAAAAATAGAAAGATAGAAATAGAAAGATAAATAAAAAGTAATTAAAATGTTTGGAGTTTTCTAGATTAACTTGAATTTTAAGAAGAAAAAAAGCAGAAAGGAGCCAATCTCCAATGACAGAATTTCATGACTTACATGCTGTAATAGTAAAGGTTCCAATTTATTTCTAAGTTGAAATATATATTTTGATTATATGTTATATGTTCTCATTTTGAAATAATAGCAGGATTTTATCATAGTGTTTCTTACACAGGTCCAAAGTGTAATAAATTTCTATTCATTCACCACTTCCCAAGGAATGTTTGTGAGTAACTAAAACCCAACAAGGGTCAGGTTCCAAAATAAAAGACTCCAAACCTTGATGATGATAGTTAGAAGATGCTTTATCGGTACAGACTGACAGCCATAAATAATGAAAGGAAATATTGTTGGAGCTATTGCTCCGTGGTCCCCACCACCTTATAAAATCTTGTGCCTAAGCAGCCCATTAAAGCAGCTCCACCTTTCTACCCATGCTCCTAATCCATGGGCTGCCCACCCACACACTAGTCACACCCACCTCATTCCTACCTACTTCCTACTGCGTACAGGGAATGTCAGCAAGCCACAATTACCCCCAGTCAGCCCCAGTCCTGCCAGCACTTTCAGCTCCCAGGTCAGGCCAACACTTTCAGAGCTGCCTGCCTGCAATTCAACAGCGGAGAAGGCTGCCGGCTGCCTTATGATGTCATCCTTCCCTTCAGGAATGAGAGTAGGCTGTAGCAATGGCTGGCGGCCTCCTGGTGGCAGTAGGATCAATGTTAGCTCGGTGGACTGTGGCAGCGCCGGCCTCACCGGGGCTGACAACAAGTGTGTAGAAAGTATATGACAGGGGTCCCTTATTGTCTACAGGTCTTTTTGTGTTTGTGTTTCTTAAATGAATGCAGCTCTGCAACTCATAGAAGACCAAGAAATATTTGATTGTCATGCAGATAAACTCCAAACTAAAGTCCGAAAATCAAATTATAAATGATAAGAAAATCAAATATGCCATATTGAGAGCTTTATGTGTGTCTCTAAAAGCAGCACTGCTAATACTAGAGTAGGCTGAAATGAATACATTGCCAATCCTCAAAAAGCAATTTTAGTTAATGCTCTTTTTCTAAACAAATTTAAGATTTTCTATAATATCTTTTCTTATTTCTCTGTGTGTCATTCTATACTACCAATAACGCACTTCAAGTAATATAGGAGTTAAAGACTCCATGTAGATTTTTTTTTTTGTGTGTGTGTGTATCCCTCTTGTTACAGGCCAAAATATACGAAACAGCTTACAGGGCCATACTTCCATCAGTAACACCACCCAGATAAATGCTCATCACATTGAAATGGCTGATTGTCAGACTTCAGCTATTCAGTTCTTTTCCCCCAGTGGTATACTTGCAGAGCTCTTTGTACTTGCTGCTCAGTAAAATGGGAAACATAAATCTTACCTTAGTTTCACCTAAGCAACTTCTGCTTACACAGAAAAGTTTTACTTGCTTTTTCTCCCCAACAGACCTATTCCACAGATCTGGTCCAAAGAGTATGACAAACCTCCTGAGCTGATTTGCAGGATGATTGGATGAAGAATAAAATCTGGCATATCAATAATGTATAGTTGGCAAGAATTTGTTAATATTAAGTAGATTGTCTCCTATTTTTTTTAAAAAAAAATTTGCTGCACAGTATCAGAATATCCTTCACTTGATTAGACTTCAGTGACTTCCTTGTTTTGAACACATCATTAACTACTAAAGATTGGAATGTTACACTTCTATAATCTCTGGAGGGTGTTATACTGTTTAAAAAATTTCTGATGTTTCCTTAATCTAACATGTTTCCAGGAGGCTTTCATAATGTTTGTTTTTGATTTACCAACCTACCCACTGATAATGTGGGCATTTTTAGATTTTTAAACATGGTGTTTTTTTCCATTGACAAAAACTGATTTATGATTCTCTAAAAGATCAAGTAACATTAGCAGAAAGCAGATGATAAATTTGATTTATGATTTTCTAAAAGATCAAGTAACATTAGCAGAAAGCAGATGATAAATTTGATGGAACTTGACAGCTCATTTCAAAGCCAAAATGTATAGGGATGCCAAACCATATGAGTACTATGCCAGCATTGCATCCATACAAAGCCATTTAACACTTTAATATTCTCATCAAGTCATGTTCAGATGAACCTGAAGAACTCTCAGAGGCTGTTCTGACTTGTTTAATATTTTTCTTGTACAGAAAATTATTAATAGTTAGTGTGATACAACAGTAGATTGGCTTAAGAATTTGATCCTTGGGATATGTTACTCATTTTGATAAACTTGGGCTGATTACATATTTCTGGCAAGATATTTTGTGAAACATATGCCCCAAAATATACTCATCGGGACTGAGTTAAAAGAGGGACCTGCCTAAAATACGTATAAAGTCACAAGCAGACTAAGTCCAACACCCTTTGAATCTGAATTCTGTCTTTGAATTCTGTTGACCCTTATCTAATTCCATGCAAATGTTAACCATTAATTGAGGAGATTCCTATGCACAGTCTTTTTAGCAATAAATCAGTTTAATTGGACCTTCACATGTGGACCTGGTCTTTTGCTCTGACAAAACTATAGCTTTCTTCTCTAAGTTAAATCTTTTAATTGTAAATATTAAATGACAAATACCCTCTTCTGACTACAATTCTTCAATAAATATTCCATTTTGAGGATCTTATAGAATCAATACTAAATTCTGTAAGTTTCCATGTAAAAGTCATCCATTCTTCAGTTTAATAAGATATAATCACTGTCACTGAATAATGATAATAATAAATGCTGCCTCTGCAAAGAAACAATGAACTACTTAGTTAGTTGCTGCAAGAAGATTGCACAGACTGACTACAAGCAACGGCATGACAAAGTAACAATGCTGGTGCAGTAGAATATCTTCAAGAAATACTATTTGCCTGCAAGCAAGAACTGGTGAAACCACAAAACAGACAAAATAATAGAAATTCGAAGAAGTTAAAGTGGGAATTTAGAGTTCAGACAAATAAGCACCTGCCATATAACACACCAGACAACTGTTAATAAGGAAAACATAAAAGTATGCATAGGGATATGGAAGTGCTTGATGACAGCAAAATAGAAGAGAAAGAGCTGAAGAAATTCACAAATAGAAATAGAACTACTGTGGCAAAGAAAGTTAAGGTAATAGCAGTAATAATTGCCACCCTGTGTGAAACCCAAAACATCTGGAGCACCACTTGAATTTGCATTGGCAAAATCACCATCAGTCAATTGCAAAAAGCAACTTTACTTGGAACAGTTTATATCTTGTGACAATACTTTTAACACCATCAAACATCTTCCTACCCCAGGTCTTTAAGAAGGACTCTATAGGACAGGGGTCCCCAACCTTTCCAGTGGGGGTGGAGGACATGATACTGCATGAATGGTGTGTCAGCACACATGTATGGAGCTCCATTTGCACGACCCATGGGCACATGCACCCACCACTCACACAAGTGGAACTGTGCACACGCACTCACCATGCTCACTCATCCACACATCCCTTGGCCCAGTTCTAAATGGGTTACTGCCCAGTACTGGGGGGACCACTAATATAGGGAGACAAAAATGCCAAATACAGTCTAAACTGACTGTTGAGCACCGTAATTTTGAAAGAACAATTCAGCTTTCTTTCTTTCATCTAGATACATTTTATTTGTCTTAGGAAATTGAACAGCTAAAATTTTATTTAGCCAAATTTTAAATCCTGAAAGCAGATAACGATCACCTGTTTCTCCTACTAACCCCTAAAAATGCTGTGCTGCCCCTTTCCCTTTGTTAAATTCATAAGGCAATAAGAGTTGGTAGTATACAGTACCTCTGGAAACATACTGTTTTCAGTTTTTAACTGAACTATGAGCCTTGAAAGTAGTGATAGCAATCAATGTCTACCTTTTTGCTCTTTTATTTGTCCTGCTTTATCTATATAAATACTTCCTTACAAGAATAATTTTATCCTCTTCCATTGTGTACAGAAGATTCTGAGATCCAGATTATCTATTAAAACAAGTGATGTTCTTAATAAGTTTTATTTGTCCTGAAATATCTTTCTCTAAAAAAGAAGGGAGGGAGGGAGGGAGGGAGGGAGGGGGGGAGGAAGGAAGGAAGGAAGGAAGGAAGGAAGGAAGGAAGGAAGGAAGGAAGGGAGGGAGGGAGGGAGGAAGGAGCTTCATCCAAATGTGGAGCTTTTGGATGAACTGGATAATTCTGACTGGAAATGACTTCAAACTGATTCGCACCCATTATGAGATTTCTACCCATAAATGTTTAAGTTAGGAAGGAGAACAACCTTCCTAAAATAGTGCTTCATTCCTAACTCTTGCAAGCAGTCCTGAATAATGCTTCATGTGATCTTGATTCTATCTCTCTGTTAATGCAGTCTAGGACTGTTTTGGCTTTTTTTGGCAACTGCAGCACACTTCTGGCTCATATTTAAGTAATTGTCCACCAGGAATCCAAGATCCCTGTCACAGTTACTACTATTCAATCAAGTACCTCCTATTCTATACTGTGCATTTGTCATTCAGTCTGTTGAGATTCTTCTGGATCCTGAGCCTATCTTCTGGAGTGTTGGCTGTTCCTGCCAGCTTGGTGTTGTCTGCAAATTTGATGACTTCCCCTTGTCTAAATCATTGAGGAAGATTTTGAAGAGTAGTGGCCCTAAGACAGGGCCTTGAGGTACCTCATTACATATTACCCCATTACCTCACTACAATGTGTAGTTCTTAATGGAACAGTAGATGCAGTTCCATTAACAACTACACATTGAATGCGGTTGGTCAGTCAATTACAAATCTATCTGATGATGATGATGATGCTATCTTGCTTTCCATTATCTATAGAATAATGCCTCCATTCATCAATTATTTTTCTGCATGATACCAGCCATCCTATTTTCCTTGCCCTGAGCTTCTGGCTGATGCTCCATGAAAAACTTCTGTGTGTACTTTGTAAAAGAAATAAATTCCATTCTAAACTATCCAGGTCTCACTACAAGTAAGGTCACACACAGTGGATTAGACTGAGCTGGATTTGCATGTGAGCTGTTTCATATATATATATAAATCTAAATATTCATTATAAAAAAAATCCATAGATGTCAGCAGGATTAATTAACAGTCCACACTCAGAGTCATATTCTAGATAATTACAATATGCTTATATTAAAATGAAATAGAACTATAAGTACAACTGCCAAATATGTATTTTATATAGTTTGTAGTTTCCCTTTCAGAGAATTAGAAAACTGGGAAATTATAAGCAAAGAATTTCAAAAGGAATGAATGTAGCTCATTTTTGCTTCTGAAAATGAAACAGAGTCACGGAAGCATAAAATAGAACTGAAAAAATAATGTGAACTGTTTCTAGGTTTATTGACATTCTCAGTCCTTAGTGATTTAACTTCCTAAATTATTTGTGAAAGTAATCTGATTTTTTTAAAAAGTTTATATCTGAAGTTACTAGTATATCTCTTCTAACATTTGCAATGTTCATAATTACTTAAGATTATTCAACATACTATTTTATTAATTCCTTTATTAACAACATGCTTCAAAAAAATCTTCCATCTTTCTGAAATTAACAAAATGAGGACCCAGATTGTTGGGGCAATATGCTAACTCTGAAAACTGCTTACAGAGGCTATAAAATGCTATAAAGCAATATATAAGTCTGAGTTGCTATTGCTATTTGCAATGAGTAATGCTTACAATTTTTCACTAACTTTAGTCAAAATTTGGATTTATATAGCTAATCAACATGCTCTTTAGCTTGCAGAATTCTGCAAACAGAATTCTGGAAACTTTTAAAATGTTTTGTGACCTAAAGCTAATGTTATTTAAGAGATGGAACAACTATATAGCAAATCTGTGGCATTGTGAGTGCAATGCAGTGTCCAATGATTCCTCATATATCATAGTAAGTATTAAAAGTAGAAATGGAGAGCTATAATTTTGTACTGAAATTTAAGGATTCTTGAAATGAACCCACACAATGAAGAAAGGTTTTATTTCCCTTTTTGTTTCCTTGTCACTGAGATGCATGGAAAATAAAGATACTCAAGGTACATGCAACCAAAATTGGTAAAGCACTAACTGCATTATAATATTTAACCAGGGATTTAAAGAAAGAATATACACTAACACACATCAAATCTAACAAGATAGATTGTAGTCAATTTCTTATTCTTTGAATTGACACAAGTTTATATTGCTCACTTTTTATAATTCTCTATGGCGCTAACCTAAAAACATATTATCTTAGGATAAATCTGATCTTTTTAAGGTAAAGGTAAATGTTCCCCTCGCACATATGTGCTAGTCGTTCCTTACTCTAGGGGGCGGTGCTCATCTCAATTTCAAAGCTGAAGAGCCAGCACTGTCTGAAGTTATCTCCATGGTCATGTGGCCAGCATGACTAAATGCCAAAGGCGCATAGAATGCTGATACCTTCCCACCAAAGATGGTCCCTATTTTTCTACTTGCATTTTTATGTGCTTTCAAACTGCTAGGTTGGCAGAAGCAGGGACAAGTAACAGGAGCTCACCCCGTTACGCGGCACTAGAGATTCGAACCAACCGTTCAATCAACAAGGTCAGCATCTTAGCCACTGAGCCACCACATCCATTTTTGGTTGGTTATAAATAAAAACAAATCCTGAACTAAAGAGTTTATCCTTCCAGAGTTTCATTAATTACAAACTCTAGGGTTTCATTAATGACAGATTGAATGTTAGTTGCTATTCTAATTTATATTCTAGGACACCTGATATAACACCAGAAGAAGCCTGCCTGTGTGGGCAGAAACAATTACTGCTGTTTAACTAAAACACTGTGATATAATATGGAGAAATTCTAATTTATGCATTGAATAGAGTTGTGGGTTCTATGTGGTGCTGTTTTTTTTGCAAGCAGGTAGCATTAAATATGCAAATGACATGCTGTACATGTTGTACAAGCAAATGTTGTAAAATTTAGAAGTTGTAAAATAAGAATAGTACATTCTGTGTTGAGCTTTATTGTATAATTTTTGTAAATTATACAATTTTGTTGAAATTGAACTATCAAATTGTATGCTAAAACAAAAGGCATGTTTATTTAATTAATTTGTTAAGCATAATTGGAAGTTTGCCAAATGCTTTTTTGGTAAGAAGAGACAGAAATTTCCAACCACCAACCAAAGTATATTTTTCTTACTGTTCTTACTCATGCACTGCACTGAATTAAATCATGCCTACAGTACATTGTCTCTCTCGCCATAATGAATATTCTCACCAAAGATAGAAGGTAAATTCAAGCAATTTGTCTCCAGTAAATAATTCTTATCTATTCCAACATGCCTATGGGTTTGCTGGGATTGTTAGGTCTTCATTCAGGAGTGAGATTTACTACATGTCCTATGGCAGGACCACATGCACATGAGTACACACATACACAGACACACATCTTCACAGAAACACATATACATATACATATACATACATACATGCATACATACATACAATACATACATAAAGGTAAAGGTTCTCCTCACACATATGTGCTAGTTGTTCCCGACCCTAGGGGGCGATGCTCCAGAGGTGGGTTTCAGCAGGTTCTGTCCAGTTCTGGAGAACCGGTAGCAGAAATTTTGAGTAGTTTGGAGAACTGGTAGTAAAAATTCTGACTGACCCCGCCCCCATCTATTCTCTGCCTCCCGAGTCCCAGCTGATTGGGAGGAAATGAGGATTTTGCAGTAATCCTCCCCTGGAGTTGGGTGGGAATGGAGATTTTACATTATCTTTTCCGTGCCATGCTCACCAAGCCACGCCCACCAAGCCATGCCATGCCATGCCCACCAAGCCAACCCACTGTTGTGACTCCTGCTCCCGAGCCTGTCCTCATGAAAGAAGATGACTCTGAAAGTGATGGGGAGGAACTGACAAGGCCTCCCTCTCCAGGACCCTCCTTTCTGGCAATGCCTCAGGTTCCAGCTGAAGGCCAGGAGGAAGGCATGTCACAGCACCCACTAATAGGGAGTGATGAAGATCAATCTTGGATTGATCCCAGGCAGCATCGGAGGGAGAGGCGTGCGCAGCAAAGGAAGAGGTGTGGAAGGGCCAGAGATTATTGAGTCACTGAGCCATGCCCCACAGGGGATAAAAGTGTGTGGGGTTGCTTTGCAGGCTCTGAGACGGACAAAACTGCATATCGTGAGCTTCAGATGGGATATCTTTCAGAATTAAGGCTTGGATTTTGTGAATGACTTCTGACTACTCTTTTGTGCCTTGTGAACTCTTGGTTGCCCCAGCAACGGACTACAGATACGCTGACTCCTGTTTCTAGAGGTGATAAGAAACTTGGCAGGCATTCGGAAAGTAGCTGCCAGCACTTTGACCTGCCAAAGGATTCAGGTCGGCTTGTAAAAATAAATTACTGGCAGATGTCTTTTGCTCGTATGTCTGCCTATGTGGGACAGAACACCCACAGAACTGGTAGTACAAATTTTTAAAACCCACCACTGCAGTGCTCATCTCTATTTCAAAGCCGAAGAGCCAGTGCTGTCTGAAGAAGTCTCCATGGTAATGTGGCCGGCATGACTAAATGCCAAAGGCACACAGAACACTGTTACCTTCCCACCAAAGTGGTCCCTATTTTTCTACTTGCATTTTTTACGTGCTTTTGAACTGCTAGGTTGGCAGAAGCTGGGACAAGTAACAGGAGCTCATCCCGTTACGTGGCACTAGGGATTCGAACCGCTGAACTGCCAATCTTTTGATTGACAAGCACAGCATCTTAGCCATTGAACTATTACGTCGCTCAGTACATACATACATATGTACATACACATATATACATACATATTTGTGTGTTTATATATTATATATTTATTTTTTTAATCTATTGAACCCACAGCTAGAACAGAGTGAAAGATACACAATATGTTGTACCCAGGGTGTCATTTTATTAACATTAACAAAAGTCATGTGAGCAATATAAGCTGTCAACTGCAGAGGAACTGATCCTGGCAAGATCCATTTGACAACCTGCTCTTAATATGTCTACTTAAATATGAGCATTAATCTGGCCAGAGATAGAAGCAGAAAATGCCTAATCCTACACATGAAGTGGAAAGAGTGTTTCTGAACTACAATCTTCCCCAAAACTCTGTTTATATAAATAATTAACAATGTTAAGATCGGTTATTGGTTTAATTATTATTCATACATAACCAATTTGTCTTATCAGATCAAAAGATTAAAAATAATTCCAAACTGTCATTTACAGATTTTTTGTTTTTGAGTACACGGGGGAATATTTTAAAAGGCCAAAGACAAAATGGCTTTGCATGTGGAATATAGCAAATAATATTATTCTAAATGTTATATTACATAGGAGAATGACATTTACACAATATTAAAATGTTATTGTTTCCCAAAAGCATTTTCAGAATGCTCTCTTATGTTCGTTTAATCAAAATTTCAAAGGTTACTGTAGTGTCCTTTGAAAGTCTTCTAAATGTATTCCATTAATGCAACGCAATAATAAATATCAGTGACTACATTTCTACATTTCTATTTTTTGCTTTCAGTTTAAAAAAAAACTTTCTTTTTTGGCACTGAATTTATTAAGGAATCCATGGACTAGATTGGAAAGTACAAACTGATGAGTCATTTAAAGTATTTTAACAATTTGACAATAATCTATGTGGAAGTTTATGGGGATACCTTTAACAAATATCCTAAGATCCATTAGGACTTTTAAATTTATCAGTCTAGCTTTCTGTCTCCCATCCAAATACTAAGCATATCTGATCCTGCCTAAGTTTCCAAGATCAGTCAAAGTCACCTAGTAGTTTCTGCCTAACTGGGCAAGTATGTCCTTCAAATTTCTTTCAGTTGTGAAATGATTCAGATCAGTTGAGACACCTACTACCCATTCCTCCTTCTATTTTCCCCACCTTATGAGGCTGGGCTGAGAGAAAATAACTAGCCCAAAGTCACCCAGCTGACTTTCATGCCTAAGGCGTGATTGGAAATCAACGTTTTTCTGTTTCTAACTAATATTATAATTACTGGCTATGTTAATTTAATCAGCAACAGCTTTATTCCGATAATATAGCAATAGCATTTAGACTTATATACCACTTCATAGTGCTTTACAGCCCCTCTCTAAGCAGTTTATGAGCCATGGTAGTACAGTTGTTAGAGTGTAGTACTCCAGGCTACTTCTGCTGACTGCCAGCTGCCTGCAATTTGGCAGTTCAAATCTCACCAGGCTGAAGGTTGAGTCAGCATACTATCCTTCTGAGGTGGATAAAATGAGGACCCAAATTGTTGGGGCCAATATGCTGACTCTGTAAACCGTTTAGAGAGGGCTATAAAGCACTATAAAGCAGTATATAAGTTTAAGTGCTATTGCTATTACAAAATTAGCATATTGCCCCCAACAATCTGGGTCCTCATTTTACCGGTCTCGGAAGAATGGAAGACTGAATCAATCTTGAGCTGATGAGAATCAAACTGCTGGCAGCTTGCAGAATTAGCCTGCAATACTGCATTCTAACCACTGCATGCAACCAACCAAATTCTGAGTAGTGTAAAGTTTAATAGTTCTATAGATATTTTATCAATTCCTGTAGCCTTCCAAGTTGATAATGACAGAGAACTGATGTAATTTCTTCTTCTAGTATTAGTGGTTCTTGTAAATGAAGACTCGGTCATCCAGGCCAAAAGTATCTAAAAAGGTTAAATCATGGCACCATGGATCAAAGTTTACTAAAACGGAGACTTTTCATTACTCATCCAAGTAACTTCTTCATTCAAATCCAAAATTTTGGATAGGTAGAGAGTCAGAAAGAGTCATTGGAATAAGCCAACTCTTGCTGTACAGACTGCAGAAGGTTTCTCTCCAAAATGAAAAGCAATATGTAAATGAAAACTCAATCATCTAGGCCAAAAGTATCTAAAATGTTAGATTTTTGTATTAGGTTTAGATATTTTTAATATCTTTTTAAATATTAGAAATTCTTGGAGTAGGGAAAATCTTCTAAGATGTTTTTAATGTTTAATCTCTATGCTACAGTACTTCAGTATACTCTTCTTTGATTTTTAAACCAGTTGTTTCCCATCCTTTGACATCTTTAAGTATATTTATTCAAGATTAGAATCTAACTTTGGAGATCTTTAGAAAAACTAAAATTATATATATATATATATATATATATATATATATATATATATATATATATATATATATATATATATATATATATATATAATTTTATGTTATATAATATATAATATTTATACTAAAGATAACACACTCACTCTCACACACACACAAAAGATCACACATAGTGGAAATTAGTTAGCTTTCTTCTTTCACTTTATCTTAATTTGGAACTTGCACATGAGTAATTTGTGGTCTGGTTCACAGTCATATCCTGACATGTTATCATCCAGCACCATATCATTTATCATCTTATACCTGCATGGCTTTCTTAATGAAATGTAGAACATTTTTAATATTGCCTCCGTCAGCACAGTATGAAACTATACCTAGGCTACTGTCACTAAAGAAATTATGTATCTCGACCAACTTTCTATATTGTTGCTACCCAATATAGATATCTGTTTGCTTTAGCTTGGTTCACTTTTATTCCTTGGATGGCTATCCAAAAATGATGTACTCTTGACATATACTCCTGATGTTCTTTACTGAACTCTTTCAAAAACACACATGGTCACAGACTAGCCACTACAATGATGTGACACAGCAGGATTTGGAGGAAAGTAGTTTAGTAATATCTATCGTCTGCCTGCCTGCCTGCCTGCCTGCCTGCCTGCCTTCCTCTGTCTGTCTGTCTGTCTGTCTGTCTGTCTGTCTGTCTGTCTGTCTGTCTGTCTGTCTGTCTATCTATCTATCTATCTATCTATCTATCTATCTATCTATCTATCTATCTATCTATCTATCATCTATGTAATAAAATAGCTTTAAAATCTGAGTGTTACTACATATATGGTTCTTGTTTTATTAAAAAGTTATTCAAGGCACTCCCCACAATATAGTCAGTGATTAAAATGCCAATAGCATTTTCACTCACATGTTGAGTCTTTTTGCTTCTCCCTTAATTCTCTGGATTAATTCTGACAATGGACAAGAGATGAAAGGAAAGGAAAATTACTGTTTTCTGTTCTTCCTTCTGATAGAACCAGTGTTTAATTGGATATTGTGATATTACTGGATATATAATATATAATGGAGTTTGCCAAATAGACTTCCTTTGTTAATGAGCTGAAAGCATGTGTAGAGAGAGAGAGAGAATGTGTGTCATATACTTTTTTCTTATCAAATAAATTACAGAACTCAATCATGTGTCACATTCGAACCTACCACCTAAGAAATAAGTCTGTTTTTAGTATCAACTTTGTAAAAAAGTATGTGATTGTCTAGAAACTCCCATTCTCTCAAATCTCATTAATAGTCTGTGCTCTGTGAACAGTCTAAAAGAACTGAAAAAAGATCAACAAAGGTCATTGTAATATATATATATATATATATATATATAGAGAGAGAGAGAGAGAGAGAGAGAGAGTGAGAGAGAGAGAGAGAGAGAGAGAGAGAGAGAGAGAGAGAGAGAGAGAGAGAGAGAGAGAAGTAGTGATATCAAGGACAATGTCAATTGGTAAAATGTAGGGTTTTCTTTTAAAAAGCAGATTCAAGCATTTCAACTGAATTGTGCCTATGGTTTATGTTTGTTTCTATTTCCTTTGGTTTTGAAAAGTAAAACTAAATATCTGAAATGAAATGATAAAATGTGCATTAACACCAGTCTGGTTCAATTTTCAGGAATTTTAGCTGGTCCTTATATTTTTACAAATAGGAGCTGCTTAACTGAATAGTGAACTAAACTTTAGTTTTTATCATCGAACCACATTTTGGATTCCTCGACACAAATAAAAATTCTTCTAATAGGGAATGTGGTAACATGCGAGTGGCTTAAGGTCAAATAACATCAAGAAAGGGCTTTCATCTAAATTTAATCTAAAGCCCTTTTATACAGGTGGCACACAATGATCTATCACATTTGGTCCTTGAATTCATACAATGAAGCGCTGCAAAATTTAGGCAATTATGATACATGTATACTCCAGACATGGGTTTCAGCAGGATCTGATCAGTTCTGGAGAACCAGTAGTGGAATTTTTTTTTTTTTGAGAATTTTTTTTATTTTAAAACAAAAACAAAACATAAAACCATCATCATTCCAAACAATTACAGACAGTGAGTCGAACGGTTCATATTCTCTTGTGCATAAATCCATTTCTAAAATACTAATTTATAACAGAAACGTATATCTTTTATAGAAAAAAAAACATCAGATATTTTATTTTTACATCAACTCCATATTTCATACTTCAGTTCCATGATTTATTATCTATCCGTTGATAAAACAAATCCCATATCAAATAATATTGTTTCTCTTCCTGTTCTCTAATTTCAAATGTCAATTTACTCATTTCAGCACATTCCATAATTTTATTAATAATCACATCATCAGTAGGTAAATTCTCTCCTTTCCAATTTTTAGCAAATATGATTCAAGTCACTGTTAAAACATTCACAATTAAATATTGCAATTCTCTGTTATATGTTTCTGGTAAAATCCCCAATAAAAATATCTCTGGTTTAAAGTCAATATGCTTCTTTGTCATTTTTTCCAACCACATGTGTATCTTAGTCCAATATCTTTTAGCTTCTACACATGTCCACCACACATGGTAGTATGATCCTGGAGTCTGATGACACTTCCAACATTTCTCCGATTTATTCTTGAACATTCTGGCTATCCTTGTCGGGTTTAAGTGCCACCGGTAAAACATCCTATATAAATTCTCCTTAAATGCAGTAAACATTGTCATTTTATAATTCTGCGTCCAAGATAGTGGATATTTTGAGTAGTTCAGAGAACTGGTAGTAAAAATATTGACTGGCCCCACCCCCATCTATTCTCTGCCTCCCAAATCGCAGCTGATCGGGAGGAAATGGAGATTTTGCAGTAACCTTCCCCTGGAGTGGGGTAGAATGGAGATTTTACAGTATCTTTTCCCTGCCATGCCCACCAAGCCATGCCCACCAAGCCACACCCACAGAACCAGTAGTAAAAAATTTTGAAACCCACCACTGTGTGGGATGACTGCTTTCCGTGTTCTCATTGCAAGGAGTCGTTGTTTGGAGCACAAGTGGGCAATCTCTCATCTTCTCCTGATCTGGAAAGATTCCATTGGACTATTTTACCACCAGTTCAACAGTTGTCACGATATTGTTGCCTCCACACTTTCAGAGACATCTAATTCACCATTTTCTCATCAAGAAAGCCACTCTTGGTATACTTTTAAAATAATTAAATACACAATCCATACCACTGTGGCAAAGCTGATTGTGTAGAATTACAGAGAAAAGACAACTGGCGTATTTTATAAAGACAACAGAGAGGGGGAGCGAGGGAACGAGAGAGAGAGAAAGACAGAGAGAGAAATCTCCCTTTTACTTTACCTTTGTAACTGACCCATTTTTTTTTAGTCTGGATTACAAATAAAAGAATGGCAACTACCAGGAAAGCAGCAAAATTTGGAAAAGGGAAATGAGTATACCAGAGTACATTCCTGAGCATTTTGTCAGGAAGAAGGCTAGAGAATGGGTTTTGTACCCACTGTTTAAATCTAATATAAGAATAATAATACTTTTATAAAATTCTGAAAAGCTTTTGTGAATTTTTTGCTGATATTGTAGTGTACAAAAACTTTAATGATTTTGAATTTGTGGATAGATGTTGAATGTTGAGATATGGGAAGAGTTGATTTATGTAACATAATATCAAAGGAGGTAGAGAAGTATAAATTGGTTTATACCTACTGTATAAAGAAGATTGAAACTCACTTCCTTAAGTATTTCTTATTTCTTTCTTCCCTTTCCCTTTCTTTTTGATTTCCATTTGTGTTAATTTTTAATATTGTTAAATAATATTTTTTTTAAAAAAAATAAAAATCTTGCAAGTATCACTGAAATTTAATTTTAAAATTTAAATTTAATGAAATTAAAGATATAAGGTCTCCTGCCTTGGGTGGAGGGTTAGACTACAAGATCTCCAAGATCCCTTCTATACCTATGATTCTAGGAAAAAAACAATCCAACAAACCCTCTCCTGTTAAACATATAGACATCTATATGCAACTCTATCCACCCCAAACAACTAGTGAAAAGCCAGGAAACACACATGCTAGGCAACATCCAACCAATCAGAATGAAAAGGTGGAGCCATCCCAGACTACCAGCACCAGATTTGAAATAGTAACGGCAGTTACTGCAAAAGACTCCTCACATAAGCCTGATGATGGCAGATGAGATTCTGTCGAAACGTCGCTTCTACCCTTTTAGGGATATATCCACACGGGAAGAAACCCAAAATATTATATCTATCTATCTATCTATCTATCTATCTATCTATCTATCTATCTATCTTACACAAACTAGTGCCCTGTTCCAGACTGAGTAAGCCATATCAAATTTCCAAGTGATTTAAGAATGAGTTGTATAGCAGTTAATTACAAAAGTGATGTGCAAATGTTCTGGAAAAATAGGGAAGAGAGGTCTCACCGGATAGACACAGTGTAGGTAGTTTGGAGTTCAGTCAATTATCAAGATGTAGAAGACAAATGAAGCATATATCCATAGAAAAAGGACATGGCAGTGCTAGAGAAGCAAAGATAGTCCTAAATATTCCAGGAATTAAGTATGAGAAACTTAATACAAATTGAAGACCACAGCAGGAAAAAAAAGAAAGCAAAGCAATTTAAGAAAGGAAAGGAAAGCAATTTAGATCTGAAATTGGCAAGTTCTTTCCAATGGAGGGGCACACACTGGCAGTTAGTCTTAGACCAAATTCAGATATGACTCAGTTACAGGTGTTGAACTTTGCTTTTTAAGGAGCTGAGCATACTACCTCTGCTTAGCTCTCTCTCCAAAGCTGTCAATTAATCTTCAGACAAGGCACTCTGCAAGGATCTGGCCACTCATCACTTGACTCCTTCATTTGCTCTTACCAAGTGAACCTATAGCAAATTGTCAATAACAAATACCAAAGGAGGAGAACATATTGATGACAGTAAATAATTTTAATAGCATTGCATAATTATAGTGCTTTGGGGAAAAGGTATTGAAATAATGTATCATAAACCTGTTATGGTGTTGAGTTCTTTTCTATTTATTTCTATTTATTTATTTATTTATTTATTTATTTATTTATTTATTTAATTTGTCAACAAGTACAAGGAAACAAGTATCAGTATAGACATAGACATGGACACATGAAAAAAGGCACAAATAAATGGATATAAATAAGCAAAACATATCCATAAACACATAAAATGAGTACATATAAATGGGGACAATAGGACAGGGATGGTAGGCACTCCGGTGTGCTTATGCACACCCCCTTAGGGAGCTCTTAAGAAACGTGTAAGGTCCACGGTAAACAATTTAAGGTAAAAGGTATGGGGGTTAGAGAAACTAACAACAGGATCAGGTAGCGTGTTCCAGACATTTACTACTCTATTGCTGAAGTCTTATTTTCTGCACTCAAGATTAGAGCAGATTACATTTAGTTTGTATCTATTGATAGCCCTTGTGTCATTGCGGTTGAAGTTAAAGTTGTCATTAACAGGTAGGACATTAAGGTAGATAATCTTGTGTAATAAGCTTAGGTCAGAACGTAGATAGAGTAGTTTGTTATCCAGGCCTAAAATTTCAAGCCTGGTGGTATAAGGAATTTTATTGCGAGCAGAGGTGTTGAGTACTCTTCTTGTAAAATACCTCTGGACCCTCTCTAATGTATTAATGTCCAAAATACAGTGTGGGTTCTAGGTAGGTGAGCAGTATTCAAGGATAGGTCTGGCAAAGGTTTTCTATGCCCTAGTTTGAAGTATAGCATTACCAGAGAGAAAACTTCGTAAAATAAGGTTGACAACTCTTAATGCCTTTTTAGCAATGTTGTTACAGTAAGCTCTGGGGCTTAGATCTTTTGAAATGAGTACTCCTAGATCCTTGACAGAGTGTGGGTCATCTTTTAGATAGTTTCCACCCACCTTGTATTTGATGTTCTGATTTTTATTACCAATGTGCAGGACTGAGCATTTGTTAGCAGAGATTTGGAGTGGCCAATTGTTTGACCATTCAAATACATAATCTAGGTTGTTTTGTAGGGTAGTAGAATGGTCTGTTGTATTAAAAGGTGTTACATTGTCGACAAAGACGACACGGCTGCTTATAATATGATCACAAAGGTCAGTTATATGTTGGAAATAGTACTTGTACTCTTTTTGGGTTTGCGTAATGGGGTATATGGTATGTGGGAAATGGGATACAGGAGGGAGAGATGTAGACTGGAAGTCACCATGTAAAAGATGTCTCTGCCCATAGATGGAGGGACGATGTGGGAAACATTTCATAGTTTTCCAAAAAGTAAAACATTTCCTAGTTTTCCAGAAAATAAAAAGAAAAGAGGGGAGAAAGTCTTGCAAATTTCTGTTAATGTAGCTTAACATTAAAATCAACTAAAATACAACCATTCCTTCAATGCTGATTGCAGAAGGAAGCAAACTTGAGGAAGGTTCAAGAGTTGCAGTCTGACAGATTCCTTCAGGGAAGTTATTTCAAACTTGGAGCATGTGTGTGACAAATGCAGGAAGACAAAGCATGTCTTATGGTTGTAGTGAAGTTTGACATTGAGTAAGATAGCCATTACTAGAAAGTTTCAATCAGAAGTCTAAATATAACTGAAACAAGTTCTTAAGACAGGAATAGTCAAGCTTTCTGGATTTGTTATTGTGACAATCGGTGTGGAAAGCATTTACCAAATGGCTGCCATGGAAAACCTGTGCATTCATTAATTACCTCTAAGGCAAGGTTAGAAGCCAAAATAGGAAAATATACTATCCTCCCTTCCCAGCATGCTTTCTATTATCTGAAACAGTTGTGGCTCTAAGCATTGCTGAAAATGAGATGATGAGGTAGGCTGCTGCTTTGATTTCCAGCATGCTGCTTATATTTGATTTATTTTTTTTAAAAAAAGAATTTAAATTAAAAACTGAGAGCCTGACAATATTGATATGCCTAGGATTTACTGATGTCCACAGGCACTTGCCTATCCTTCCTTTCAAGAGGCCCGATTTATTCTGGAAACAAAAACTTGAGACAGAGGAAAAACATTTATATTTAAACAATGATATCCAGGTCTATGTGACTCTGAAGAGGGATTTTGTTTTCTAAAACTTCAGATAAAGCCTCTTGTAAAAGCTGTCTCTAGAAACAACCATCTGTCTGTGATTAAGACTCAAACAAATTGACAAGGTTTCCTGGAATCTGCACAGTGGAAAAAAAATAATGACAGACTGATATCCATTGCATTGTTGCAGTGCTAGACCTGTCCCTTTTATATGCATTGTACTGTCTTATGTTGACCTCAAATGGACAGAGCTAGGCTGCAGCATTGTTTTTGTCATGTTTGATGAAAACATGACCACCCGTGGACACCTCTAATGATAGTGGATCATTTCATTTAGCTTTTGAGCTCCACTCGACTGTTTTTGGTGAAAACTTCAAGAAAATATTAACAGCAATCCTGTCCTGCTGAGAATATTCCCAGGATGAGAGAGATCTCGTATAATGCTACAGGATTACTGGCACTGCACTAATCCAAAGCTTTTTGAGGTCATCCAAATTGCTTTATTAAGGCAAAACAGATGGCCGCTTCAGTCTGGAAAAGCAAATCATGTCATTATCCCATCTTGAATCCCTTGTCCCTTTGCACAGACCTAATGTTATATTTCCAGTAAAATACCAATGTTTGATTTACTATTATAAATTTTCTTAATAACAATATTATTTTGACAATTGTCATATAGTATCAATGGGAATTAAAAGCTCTACAGCATAATGTTACTGAACTTATTTTTCTTGGTAGCTAAGGGGTTAGACTTGAAGATCCATATGATTATTTCTTTTGCAAATATATAATATGAAATTCCATAGACCCAAGTCTAATTTTTCTTTTATAAGAAGCATAGGCAGAATTTCCATGTTGGTTTATTTTAGGCCAACTGAAGCCAGTTCTGTAAAATCCTTATGGGAGTAACTATGCTGGATCAGAGTAAAATAGCCCATATGTTTCTACACTAAACCATGTTTTGCAGCTGCTGTCCAAAGCAGCATGACTCACAAGCCGCTTTCCCCCTCAATATTGTAATCTAAAAATAATTTGCTGTGCAGTTATAATGAAAGTTCTAATTGTATTTCTCAGTTTTTTGGAATATGCAGTAAAACACCTAACTTGAGTTATATGATTAATTTCATAATCAATATCACACTAGCTTTAATTTAAAACATTAAAAGGGGCCTTTATACTAAGAGTATTCAATACTAACTACATTATCCTGTAACACTGTGTTTTGCAAAAGACACTAACAGAATCAATGTTAGAACAAAGTAAGGAAAAATATGGATTTCCCTGCTCCTTACAATTGGAGCTCATCTAATATTTGGAAGAAGGAGCATTTAAAAAAAAGAAAAGAAAAGCCAAACAAATGGGCACAGGATGTGTAAAAGTCTCCTGCTATCATAGTGTGGCATTTGGAATGGAAACAGTAGATTATAAAGCTGATAATGTGCTATTCAATCCTTGTATGGTAGAAATTAATGGATGCTCATAGACTTACTTCACAAAGTTCACAAACCAAACATAAAATCTTGAATCTTGGTATCAAAAGATGGTACCCTTGCCTACTATCTGGATGTCTGTAGAGATTCTCTGTCGTCTAGGTCATGGTTTTCCCAAAGGTGCTTTTTCAGGAGGCAACTGGACTTTCTTGTTTTTTCCTTTGAAGATGTATCCCTTCTCGTCCAAGAAGCCTCTTCAGCTCTGACAGGATTCAAAAGGAGATGTCAACAGTCAGTTAAGCTACAGTAGAAACTCATAGTTTCATCTCAACATCTCAAAGAGACCTATTGGAGTATTATCTCTTACAAGTTGTTTTTCACAAAAAAAGAAAGAAAGAAAATGATAGAACAATTTCCTTGTCAGCAAAGCCCTTATTTACCATTAATTGTAATAACTATGGCTTAATCACTATTGATCATTATCTTCATGAGAAAAAAAAGGAGAGGCAATGAAGTAATTTCCTTTTACTGCTTCTTCTTAATAACATGTTCACTTAATGAAGAAGTCAATGAAAACATCAGTACCTGAAATTTATTCTTTAATATGGAAGCCATTTATCAGCTGTCTGAGAATGCATTCTTCTGGAAAAATTAATGAGTGAGACCTACTTGCAACCAAATCCTTTTTTTCAAGAAACCCAAAATAAAAGAGTCCTCACAGAACAATTTACATCAGCAACTATTATATGTGTTCGGCACCTGCAAAGGAGCCTTCAAATCTCTTTGCAATTATTCTTCAAATCTTTTCTTTGAATTCTGTTCATATTAATGCTGGTTTCATGATGCTTTGCCCTTGTTCATACATTTTTCCTGTATTTCAGTATAGTAAACCTTAACCAGTATGGTAGTGGTAGTTTTTTGATAGCTTAAAAATAATGTACAGAACCTCCCAGGAAGAACATTTGAAGAATGTCACAATAAAAAACCCTGTGGAAAGCCAAGCAAGCTGAACCTCAAGTGTTCACTGAAGGGCAGAGAAACATTTTTTTAAGCTGGTTTACTTTTATATATCATTATGAAGGGGGATATTTCTTCACATCGCTTAGCTTGTAGAGAATGTCCTGACAAGAATAAGTCATGGCCCCACTCCATTTTAAAGGCACAATGTATTAGGATCTACCTAGAGCTTATTCTAATTCATCATGGCTTAAATCAAGGGTTTTTAAAATGATTATTAATATTGAAGGTCTACTTGACAAAAGAGCCATTTAAAGTCTGAAACTCTGCCTGCCCAGAGGAGTGTACCAGGGGTGAGTTCTACTTACATTTACTACCGGTTTGCAATGGGGCCTCGCATGCGCTCTTGCTTCGCTCGCGCAAGTGCGTTTTGATGATGTCAGGATCAGTGGGCGGAGGCTCCCACTGGTTTTACTACTGATTCTATAGAACCGGTGTGAACCGGGGGCAACCCACCACTGTCCCAAGCTCCATTTTTGCTGGCAGTGGGTTGTAGGACACTGTCGCAGATGAAAACAGAGCTCATGAAGCCAAGCTCCATTTTTACTAGCGGAGGATTGCAGGAGGCTGTCACAGACAAAAATGGAACTTAGGAGCCTGTTTTCACTGGCAGAGTACTCAGGTCACCACAGGCACCCCCAACAAAAGTGATGTTGAACTGGCCACATCCGCCCTGTCCATGCCCTCCTGGCCACGCCCCCCACCCCCATGGTCAAACACAACCCTGATGCGGCCCTCAATGAAATTGAGTTTTACAGCCCTGCTCTAGGGAGATACATCTGGTGGGGCCCAGAAGAAGGGCCCTCTCCATGGTGGCCTCTTCTCTCTGGAACATCATTCCCCCAGAGATTAGAATGGCCCCCACTCTAACACACTTCCAGAAGGCACTAAAAACTTGGTTCTGTCAGCAGGCCTGGAGAACACAGAGCCCATTAAATGGCTTGTGTTTTTGCCGGGGCAGAGGGTAGGAGGGTATTTTATTATATTAATTTATTATATGATTCTCTCTTTTATTAGTTTTATTGTTTCTTATATGAGATTTTTATATTCTTGTAAGCCGCCTTGAATCGCCATGTGCAAACAGGCAGCAATATAAATTTCCTAAATGAATAAATTAGTATCTTCATGATCATATATATACATCTGGAAAAGTCCCACCAATATTAGAGAATTTTACTTTTGAATAGACATGCATAGGATTGTAATGTAATATCAAAACTCGAAACGTATCAAATGGTTTAACCTAATAGATAAATTGATGTAATACAATGGAATCAAATGTCTTATGCTGATCTCCCTGAATCCTTGTAGTGGAAATACAGTAATCAGTTTAACTTTAATAAATGGATACTGAATGTCCTTGAAAATAGTGCATTGCCAACAAAGGACATGGTAATAGACAAAATCTACATAAGAAAACAAGATTTGGTCAGGAGGATTTTATTTTATAAGTCATAGATGATATGGTTTGTAACTAGACATTGATAATTTTTATTTTATTCAAATAAATGATATTCAGTATAAATAACATTGGTAATTTGCATATATGGGGAATAAATAAGTTGCTATTTAAATTTAAAGGAACCAATGACTATACAATATATATGAATATAAAAATAAAAATAGAAATATTTATTTCCTATCATATCATTAGGAAAATGTCCATATTTTAAATAATATTGTCCTATTAAGTTTCATCCTGATTAACTATGAAACAACTTTTACCATTCACAGTAAATAACACTACTAAACTGTGAAAATGCATTCTATTTCCTTGGCAATTTGGAGATGGTATCATGAGCATACCAGCTCTCTCTCTCTCTCTCCCTTTCTCCCTCTCTCCTCCTCCCTCCCTCCCTCTCTCCCTCTCTCCCCTTTTTGTAATATACACAACCAATTTTTTTCATTTTTCTGCCGGAATGAACAGAAAAGTCTGTACAATGGCTGATATATGTAGCATTCTACTTCCTTGGCAATTTGGAGATGGTATCATGAGCATACCAGCACTCTTTCTCTCTCCCTTTCTCCCTCTCCCTCCCTCCCCCACTCTCCCCTTTTTGTAATATACACAACTAATTTTTCCATTTTTCTGCTGGGATGAACACAGAAGTCTGTACAATGGCTGATATATGTAGCAAGATAAAAAATATTCAAACACTACATTGATTATACACTTATTGTGTGTGTCTGTGTGTCTGTCTGTCTGTGTGTCTGTATGTATGTATGTCTTTCTATATGTATGTATATTTGTCAAAACTGACTTTCTAGTCTTTTTTGAGGCTATGATTCCTAAAGGTGGGGGGAAAAAAAACCCGATTCTATTATTATTATTATTATTTTTCACCAGCTCTGCTTTTGAATACCTACCACATTTTTTTGCGGGTCTGCTAGGAAGTTTACGGTATCTGGTTGGGTCCCTCGTATGGCGCGGTCTCTTTTTGTGAATGGTTGACTGACTTGCTGCGCGTTATGGGTACTACGGAGGTCTTTCCTCCCCCCCTCCCCATTTCAAAGCCTACTTACCTGATTCCTGGGTGGAGGAATTCCTTTGGGGATTTCAGTCTGTGGAAATTAGCCTGAACATGATTTATGGGGCTTCCTACTTCTCCGTCCCCCCCCCCCCAATCTTATATGCCACATACTCCACATATGAATAGGTCACATATTCTTGCACAACAAAATAATTCCCATTATTTCCCGGAAAGTTTGTCGGCTTTCCTTGCCTGTTTACTAAATCTGATGATCCTTTTTAAATCTGATCCTGCCAACAACAACTCCCTCTGGTTTTTAATTCATTCCCCCACCGGCTCTCCGGTTTTGGGAAATGGAAAAAAAGAAAGGAAGTAAGGAAGGGGGGAGAGAGAGAGAGAGAAAAAGAGAGAGAGAGAGAGAAGAAAGAAAGAAAGAAAGAAAGAAAGAGAAAGAAAGAAAGAAAGAGGGAGGAAGGAAGAAAGAAAAAGAAAAGAAAAGAAGAAGGAAGAAGAAGAAGGAAGAAGAAGAAGAAAGAAAGAAAGAATTCTCTATTAATGGTTTTAATTGGTTTTAAATATGGGATTTTAAATTTGGGGGTTTTATAATTGAGTCAATTATTTAATAATTTTAATAATTTTTAAATTTTGTCTTTGTGCTTTTAATCAGGCTGTACCCCGCCCTGAGTCCTTCGGGAGAAGGATGGTATAGAAATAAAATAAATAAATAAATAAATAAACATGTTTGACTGATGGGATCATGTGTTTGTGTATTTTGTTTTATATATACAGTAAGTTCTTTCCACCCCCAAAGCAATTTTTGGTGTGGTTCACATATAAGCTTAAAAATATTGTAAAAACAATATCCTTTTCTGAAACAGGCAATATCCACAACAAGTAATTCATTTAATAAGTAGCACATATTATGAGTTCTGGACAAAGAGGCTTCAAGAAGGCGACATAGTGTGCGAAGTATTGCAACCTATGATATAATCATATTTGTCTCAAAATTTCTCCAGTGAGGAAACAGTTTCTCTGCTTTGCCTAGTTTCTTTATTCATTTGATAGGATTGAAAATTCTCATTGAACTGATGATGGATTTTATTTCTTGCAACAAATGTGTGAATGTTATACATCAGTTTATATATAAGTTTGTATGTGTACTGGCCAGAGATCACATTCCCAAAAATGGTAGAGATCAGTGCAAAACTGTGTAATGTTATAACTATTGATTAAATGCCTCCAAAAGGCAACCAATTTGTAAAACTGTTTTTTCCCCCATTTGTTAATATGCCCTCAAACCATATTTCAACACACATTTCTCTGTTGCATACTCTTCCATACAAATGCACATGGACAGATGCAGGGATTTCAAATACTCTACATAAATTTACATTGATGTAAAATTTCGAGCCTCTTCCTCCCAGAAAAGTGTTTTTCCCCCCCAGGGAAAATAATCTTCAAGCTTAAAATGTCATCAGCAGGATTCCTTCCTCCAATTTTGATGTACAATCTCTCTATAAAGCAGCTTGGGCTAGGAGAAAGAGAGCTTGTCCCAAGCTAAACTGTGGAAATACATCTATTTCACCAAGATTAATTGCCATAATATGTGGATAGAATCTGAGGAAGTGGTCATTGATGAATTGAGGGTTGTTTGTTTAATTATTCCTGCCAGCGAAGAGGCTTTTGTGTTGGGCTGCAGTTACAAAATAACCTAAGTGTGCATGTTTAAGGCTGATTTAGAGTTGTTGCAACTGGATGGAACCATTATTGCATCCTACACTGTGAAAGGGTCAATGGGTAAGCATAGGTTGTAGATAGCTACAGGCTGGCTGATGCAAACACTTCATAAATCCCTAGTGCATATGTGTGGAAGTGTGCTTTCTGTATGCTGATTGGTTATCCAATATATTCTGTGGTTTGCCCCAAGCCAAAATTCACAAAAGTATGGATGCAACATCTATGCAACAGTTTACAAATGATAGATGTATGTATTCCTTCACATTCAGTGCCTTGAGAAGTTTGCTCAAACTGGTATGAATCAGTGACTCAAGAGGTTATTATTACCGTATGAATAAGTTTCAGCCATTTGGTCTTGTTCACTCGGATGCCAGTCTCCCCTTAAATAGAATGTTTAAGACGTTGCTAGTAAGCTGAGATTTTGTCAACATAACAAACAATCAATCATTTATTTTTATTTTTATTTTATTTATATGCCACCCTTTTCCGGAGACTCAGGGTGGCTTACAAGGTGTTAAGCAATAGCCTTCATACTTTTGTATATTTTATACAAAGTCAGCTTATTCCCCCCACAAACCAGGTTCTCATTTTACCTACCTTAGAAAGGATGGAAGGCTGAGTCAACCTTGAGCCTGGTGAGAATTGAACTCATAGTAATTGCAGGCAGCTGGAAGCTAAATACTACCTTTAACAGTAGCATTAGTCCACTCAGGCTCCTGTTCATGTTCATGTTCATTCCTGATCATGATACTTGAAGCAAACTGTATGTGCTTCTTTATGACTCAACACATATCCCTCCCTCTCCATAATTACCCTTATTCACCACAAGGTATTGAAGTCATTTACAGTAGATAATTAATTATTTGGAACAGTTTCTCAATCTTAGAAATTTTTAAGGTGTGTGGACTTCAATTTCCAGAATTCCCTAGCCAACACTAGTTCTTCTACGTAGTGAGCTCCAGGGATGGTATTGCTAATGATGGCAGCTGCAATAGATAAGACACAACTCCAGGGTTCCATAAGATAGCATTGTTCAGTTGACATGCCCATTCCTGTCCAATCTTATAAATTGAGAAATAATGTAGAGGAAAGCTGTTCCATAAATAATTATTTAAATATGGTCCACCTTGATAGCTTATGTTAGAAGAAAGGAATAGTACACCTCTAATTAATTAAGCTATCTCTAAATTGCCAGCAGTATGAAAATAGCTGTATTTAGAAGGCATTCACTGTGATGTTAAAGTAGCTAGACTAATTAACTTTTGAAATATTTCTGTTCTATTAACTGAATTCTTATGGGAATATGTAGACACTAAAAGAAGTTAATTTCAAACAATTATGAGCACAAACTGCAATTGTGTGTTAGCAGGGATAGTGTGCTTAATCTTATATAGCCAGGAAAGAAATGTGTATCTGTACATTTCAGCTTAGTTTTTTTTGTTTGTTGTTGTTTACTGTCTAATTTGCAATTTGCATTCTTGATAAGAATGAACAATTTCATCAGTTATAGTTTCTTTATATTTTTCAGTGGCTTTATTCTTAATTTTTGGTTGTACTTTTTATTTTTTAAATCCTCATTGTTGTGTCAATTTCTTCAAAGGGATATATTTTGAAAACAACTTTGCTTAGTATTCAGAGATGTCTATGGGGGAGTGAAAAATATTGAGATGATAGCCATAACCAAAAAAGCAAAAAAGTGTTCCCTCATAATGCATGTGAAATGGTAATGGGCTTTAATGACACAATTGTGTCTGCCATCTTGTTTTTTGGACACCCTCCAGCAGACTCTGGGTAATATTGACATTTTCTGCATATTTTCCGAATGTAATATTTTTTTCTATAATATATTTTGTTACATTATTCTTTTATTGTTGCACTACATTATAAAATTTGAAGAATTGTGAATTTTTGGAAAGATAATATAGTACTCACTCCTGAAGAAGCTGCTGATTAATTAACATACTAGTCCAGGGGTGTCAAACTTGCATCATCACTGAAGCATTACGTGATATATTGGGACTTTTTCCCCCTTCGCTAAACCGGATGTGGGCGTGGCCAGTGTGTGATGCATCTGGCCTCTGGGCCAGGAGTTTGACAGCCCTGTACTAGTCCTCTCTAGTCAAAAGTGATGAATCAGAAAACTACAGCCAGGTCAGGAATTCAGCCATTTCTGAGCTCAGTCCTTGATGAGGATTATGTCAGTTGTTACCTTATGCTTGCTTGTGCTTCACATGGTGACATTATGACAGATTGCCATAAACTGTGGGGAGGAGAAATGAACGGAGGAATGCTTCTAGAAATGAAAGTAAGTGCTGTGCCTTTTTGAGACACTGCTCAAGATCACTCAGCTGGAAGAAGGAGGGAGCACCATACCAAACTATGCTTGGACTGTCCATTAGGGAAACATCTTACACGAACCGGATTGATTACACTGGGGGAAGAATGAGAAACTGTTGGGAGGGAGTGCAACTTAGTCACAGAATTTTCAGTTCTGGATTTGTAATATTACAATACTTTTTCAACAAATGGAGACAAAGGATCATTTCTGTTAGGGGTTTAAGCTGTGGCAAGTCTGACACCTCTCTTATGGCAGTAGGAATGGAATCCACAGCCCAGAATGCGTCAACAGTTTTTTTATTCTCTTCAGAACAACATTGCCGAAGTTGGGAAGTTGCCAACATTGGGAGTATGTCTCTCTCTTTCTGGAGGTGTTCTGACTCTTCCTTTTTTACTGTTTTTTTTTAAAGTTTTTCCTCCAGGTGTGTTGTGGTCCACCAGCAGCCTGCTGGACAGTGAAGAGGCTGGGGAGGACAATGGGCCAGTCCTGGAGTCAGGGGAAGGCCCGGACGAGGTCTCTGCGTCGGAGGCAGAGATGGGGCCAGGGCCATCTGGGAGTGATGTGCGGACTCCGGAGCCTCCAGAGGATGATAATAGAGAGGCAGGGGAACAGGAGGAGCCTGTTCCTAGTGCACGCATGCGAAAAGCTGCAGAAGACAAGAGCATCTAAAGCAAAAAGGACGACTCAGGAGTAAGGCCAGTTGATGATTGGCCCCTCCATAAGGCTTAAAAGAGCAGCAACGGCTCTTGGGCTCTTGGTAGGAAAGCAACGTTGCTACTTTTGTTTCTTGTCGGCGTCTCTTTCTGAACTTTGTTGGGCTTTGCCAAGAAAAGCCTTTGGCAGGGTGCCAAAGAAGACAAAGGTTTGTGATAAGGCCGAAGGACTTTTTTGGACTAAGCTGAAAATAAAGTAATTAGCTGTTCTAATAAAATATGTTTGTTTAGGACTGATTGTGTCTGGTAATAACTACTTGGGCCTAGGTCACAACAAGAAGTTACCTCTCCCCCCTCCCCCGAACAGCTGGGACCTGTAATTCTGCTCTCCTGAATTTTGATTCTGATTTCTTCCCCTCAAAAATACCACTCTCTTCAAGTCCCCTCAGTCTTCCTCTATTCAGAGTTCAAGGGGCAAGGTTTTAGCCACCAGCCAGTCAAGGAGTGCAAACTGGCTTACCAAAGATCAACTGTTTGCAGTTGATCAAGACATTCTTATCCAAATGGAAGGGCCTGAGCAGCTCAGATAGAAGAAAAACACCACCAGCAGCTATAAGTCTTAGCATAATTTGGAAGATGAAAATGTTGCTGATATTTTTTCATATTATGTGTTACAGGTAGTCCTTGTTTAATTATCACAATAGGGACTCGTACCTTCACCACTAAGCAACGAGGTTAAGGTAGACTTCACAAGATGACAATGGACTTTACGATGAATTTACTTCTGATATGCTCATTAGTGAATCATCTATTGTTGTTAAGTGAGATATCATATGATTGTGACTTGTAATTTTACTGCTGGCTTTTCCATTGACTCAGTCCTCAAATAGTTGTTAGACATTTTTTTGAAAGGACTATCTGTATTTAAAAGTGTAAAATTGGATAAATATGCATCAAATTGTTAGCCAAGTGATTTTCCTCTCCTTGCTATTGCTTATACGTTCTGTGTGCCTTTGGCGTTTAGTCATGCTGGCCACATGACCATGGAGACATCTTCAGACAGGGCTGGCTCTTAGGCTTTGAAATGGACATGAGCGCCACCCCCTAGAGTCGGGAACAACTAATACATATGTGCGAGGGGAACCTTTACCTTTACCTTATCGTCCATACCATCCTATACATCCTCAGGAAAGATAAAGGGAATGATGGAAACCAAACATTACAGCAAAGTTAGGCTCCTATTATTTCCCTTTTATAATCCAGAACCATTCCACTACATCAGCCTTTCTGTATTGGGGCTCTGTAGGCTTCCACAAGACTTGGCTAGAGGTTCCACACGCAATCATGATTGAAAAAAAAAATTTTGGGGACTGCCTGTGTGCTAGTGTGTGCAGTGCTGAAAATTTTTATTTTTTTGTGATTCAGCTGCTGGCCTGACACTTTGCACTTGTAAACATTGTAAAAGATGAATTGTATAAGTCAGAAGTATTGTGAAGTTTTTGTATTTTTTTACATATTTTCTATGCAGGGATTCCCTGAGACCTGAACATAATTCCAAGGGCTCCTCAAGGGTAAAGCGATTGAGAAAAGCTACTCTACACATTTGCCTCTAGTTTACAGTAAACTACATTTGCTCAGTTTTATTACATTTAAAAAAAAACACACACACAAACAGAAAACTTGGAGTTTGTGACTGAAAGCAATTAGCAAACCTCATGTTCACAATATAGTATATATTTTGCTGCACAAACATTAAAGCTGTGAAATAGCATGTGAATAAATATATTTTAAAAAGCAATTCTAAGCCACGAGAAGATATATTTCCATTCAACCAATATATTTTACAATTACGCATGTGGGCATTTTAGGAATTCAAAGATCCAATTACATTACTGGTTACCATGGAATTATCTGAGATGGAGTTATACATAGGGCAACACACATTTTAATAACTTGGAGCCAAGTTATTATATTGAAAAGGCATAGTGTAGAAGGAAAACAAGCCTAAATGTTTTAAAGAAATAAAACCAAAGCAGTCTTCCACAATGGTTTCAAATAACAACAGCTGTATCTATAATAATTCTGACTGTTTGTCGAATGAATGAGAAAAACTACCTTCAGTGGGAGGATTGTTGTTGTTGTTGTTGTTGTTGTTGTTGTTGTTGTTGTTTTATGGGGATGGTAAAAATAAACATTTTTGCTCAGTTTCTCAGATTCCAACCAGAAGTTTGAGATTTATTTATGCCTCAGCTTCAGAATTTGGCAGGGAAAAAAAGTCTGGTTCAAAATCTGTATTGTATTTGTCTTCATCTCTTTTATATACTGAATATTTATATGTTAGCATTTGCTTTTCTTCATGTGTACACTTTTTTTCAAGTAGCTTTCCTTAAATATGATGAATGTATTTGCATTTTGTTAGGATACATTGTATTTTCTCATAATATATGTGCTTTTAGGCAAATTGTTGAGTTACAGACAGTATCATAACATTCTGGACTCCCTTCCTAAAGGTGGATATGTGGAGACCACAGCTCTTGAAGCTTTTATTGAAGCAATAATGAAATATTATCTGGGAATTCTTGAACATACAAAATGAATACACCAAAATGTAATCTAATAGTACCATTACACAGATTTTATTTTTAATTTTGTTAGCACGGAAAAAGAGAGGAGCTGACTGGCAATCCTAGAGCTATACAGAGCTCTTAGCTATTTCATGTGGAGTTTGGCATGATCTGAAAAACTTTCTGAAAGTCATCAACTGATCTCCTACCATATGGTGCTGAACAAAATATGTTGGCTTCTCCCCTCATCGTTCAGTTTGATTGAATTTGATTTTGAATTTATTTCAAGAGACAAAAAGAATTTCAATAGAATTCAGACACAGTGAGGAAGTAAGCAAGGGATATCATGCATTTCCTGTCTTATTTTGTACAATTATGTCTCTGCCACCTCCTTTTTGCACAAGAATTAAATCATAAAGGAGTTAATCCCATTAGGGATTTTGAGACTAGCAGATGTGGACTAGCAGATCTAGGGTAGCAACAATAGAACTGCCCCACAGATCACTTTCTTTGGTCTTAAGCACCAATTGGCATGGGTTTACAGTTTATTCCAAACAGAAACTAACAATCAAAATAAAATTACAATTTCCTGAAATTGTTGCTTAAGATGTTGTTTGTCTTCGTTGCTTTATCTTTTGTGGCCTTATTTCAGCAACAGCTCATTTGCCCTCTTGATAAAATCAACCATTTCTGTTGTGAATGACACTAAAGCAAGTAAGTTCTGAAGTCACACGTTGCAAACAATTGTTGGCAACTGGTCAGAGTCTGCATGCATGAAAATGGTTATTCTTTTGTAAGACTCTATACAATGAATATATATTATGTATTAAAATTCCTATCTTGCTGTCTAATTGCTAGGAGTCGACAATGTCTTGATGGCACATAATCAATCAACTAAAATTTCTAATGTTCAAAGTCTATATGCTTCAAAATAAGAACATCTTTCATTAATGATGCAAAATATTAAATCATAAAAAATTCCAAAAAATATGAAATACAAAATATTGGTGAAAATCCTTTGGGTTATGAAGTAAATGAGAGTTGAAAGAAAAAGGAAATGAAATAAAAATGGTGTATCTATGCTACACCATGCATGCTTAACAAAAAAGTGAAAATGAATGAATTACTCTTGCTTGGACGAACTGATATATGAATATGAAAAAAGTATTGGAAAATCTTTTGAAAAAGAAAAGCAAGATTTAAAAATTAAAAAATTAATTTTTAAGACCATTTAATCGTCCCATGCTAGACTGTCCATATACAAGCATGAGGACCCAGATTGTTGGAGGCAATATGCTGACTCTGTAAACCGCTTAGAGAGGGCTGTAAAAGCACTATGAAGTGGTATATAAGTCTAAGTGCTATTGCTATAAGTGTGTGCATGCAGACATGCAGTAGACACAAAGGCAATGTCAATATGTCTGACATAAACCAGCCTGTGTCCTACCTGATAGAGAATAATCCTCTTCATGACAAAATACCTATTCTAACTTTGGTTAAAAGAAAAATAACTGTAAGAAAGAAAAGAAAAAAGACTGGAAGTAGTTGTCTACCCATAATTAGCATATAGGTTGGTTGATTTTCATCTTTACACTCAGGGTATCAGGTATTATTGCAATTCTCTCTTTGCTAAAAAGTTTTTCTTCTAGTTTTACAAGTATATTGCAAGTACAAATGAGAACCGGGGAATAGATAACAGTTATAAATAAAACCAATTTGGATTAGTACATGAGAATAACATGAATGAATGCTGAACTCTCTTCTAGCAGGAACTGCTTAAAACTGCTAAAAGAACTAGTACTTGTGTAAAATCAAAACTTTTATGGTGATTGTTTAGTCTGTAGTTCCACACTGTTTAAGAGAAGTAAATCTAGTTGTATGAAATATATGTTAAATTTGAATTTTTCAGTGAGTAGAATATAGGACAGAACAGTTCAGAATAACAAATAGGGAACCAAAAAAAAAAAGAAAGAAAGAAAAGAAAAAATATTTTACATTTAATTTTCATGATATAATCTGTTTCGGAAACTTCATAGCCTTGTGCCATCCATAGCGCAAATAGTACATTCTTTGTAACCCATAATTATTTCTTCTTATTTTCTCCCTTTACTTTTTAGAAACTACACCATCATTGTATTCAGTCTGAGTTTGGATTCCTCAGGAAACAGGATTATTCTAAAGGCAAAAAAGTTTCTCCTTTTGCAAGGCCCTATCTAAATTTCTCTTCCCACGTTACCACAACAAGATGCAGTCTGTATTTTAAAGGTCCTGGTGGCATCAATATTAACATACGAGAAGTATGAAGAAGTAAATGTGAGGCCATCAGTTATAAAGAACTCTGTCACAATAAATATGAAGCTTTACCCTGATATCTTTTTAGGTCACTAGAATCTCTTTGTTGCCTGGAGCTTTGCCTCTAGTCTAAACCTGAACCACTGTGCTAAAGCTTATGATTACTAAGTTTCACCGCAGCTGAAATCTGGATCTGACCAGCTAGTTTCATGTGAGAGATTTTCATGACTGAAAAGAAAAAGAAAAGAAAAATTACAATTGAATTTTCCTTAATTAAAAATCAGTACAAAGTGGATTATTAAGTGTTGTAGCTTATGATTCTTGACAAATGTATCTTTCCTTTTATGTACACTGAAAGAATATGCACCAAGACAAATTCTTTGTGTGTCCAATCAATCACACTTGGTCAATAAAGAAGCCTATTCTATTCTATTCTATTCTATTCTATTCTATTCTATTCTATTCTATTCTATTCTATTCTATTCTATTCTATTCTATTCTATTCTATTCTATTCTTCCTGTACAGGTGTGAAATCCAGCAGGTTCTGACAGGTTCTGGAGAACCGGTAGCGGAAATTTTGAGTAGTTCGGAGAACCAGCAAATACCACCTCTGGCTGGCTCCAGAGCGGGGTGGAAATGGAGATTTTGCAGTATCCTTCCCCTGGAGTAGGGTGGGAATGGAGATTTTGCAGTATCCTTCCCCTGCCAAGGCCACCAAGCCACACCTACCAAGCCACACTACGCCCATCAAGCCACACCCACAGAACGGGTAGTAAAAAAATTTGGATTTCACCACTGCAGTAGCACTATGTATATTGCAGTTATTTTCTAGATAATTATTGTTACCCAAATTTACCCCACTGAAATGGAAAGGAACAACAATAACAAAAAAATAATACAATATAAAATAAAAATAAAACAAAACAAAATCCTGGGGTTGATCCATGATGACCAAGCGGGATTTATTGAGGGTAGGCATATGAATGACAATGTAAGGCAAGTAATAGACTTATTGGAATATCTTGAGAAGAATAAACAGATCCCTGCAGTGCTGGTTTTCTTGGATGCAGAGAAGGCCTTTGATAAAGTAGACTGGAATTTTCTACTAAAGACTTTAAAAAAGATGGACTTTGGGGACCAATTTATACAGGCGGTCGCAGCAATTTATCAAGAGCAAAAAGCTCAGATTATTATTAATGGAAGTTTGACAACAGAGTTCAAAATCGAAAAAGGAACAAGACAGGGATGTCCGTTGTCCCCATTGTTGTTTATTTTAACACTAGAAGTCTTGTTAAATACAATAAGGGATTCTAATATCTTGAAAGGTATAATGATAAGGCAAGAGGATTACAGAATAAAGGCATTTGCAGATGATCTGGTTGTTACCCTAACACAGCCAATGGAATCAATAATCCAGATGAAGGACATTATACAAGACTATGGTAAAGTTTCAGGTTTTAGATTGAACCAGAAAAAAACCAAGATGATAGTCAAAAATATGACACAAGATCGTAAACACGAGCTCGAAAGGAGGGCAGGTTTTGAGATTGTACCAAAGGTAAAATATCTAGGAGTTCAGGTTGCAGAATCAAATATGAAATTGTTTCAAAATAATTATGAGGTGTTGTGGAGAGAGGTGCAAAAAGACATGGAGACTTGGAAAAAACTGCAGCTGTCTTTACTTGGAAGAATAGCAGCAGTTAAGATGAATATTTTGCCAAGGTTTCTCTTTTTGTTTCAAATGATTCCGGTGCTTAAAAATGATAAACAACTAAAAGTATGGCAAACTGGAGTGAACAAGTTTATCTGGAACGAGAAGAAACCAAGAGTAAAATTGAAAATTATGCAAGATGTTCCAGAAAGGGGAGGTCTCAAACTTCCAAACCTACAGTTATATTATGATGCAGCAGCTTTGACTTTAACAAGTGATTGGTTTGGAGGAAAAAAGACTGGAATATTAAATGCAGAAAGTTTTGATTTGGAATTTGGATGGCACGCTTACTTATTTTATGACAACAAAGTGGATAAAGCATTTAAAAGCCACATACTTAGAGATTCTTTGTTGAGAGTTTGGAAGAAGCACCGACTCAAATGGGATTATAAAATACCGCTATGGCTGGATCTTGGTCATACTTTGTGGAATACAAATATAATGTCACTCGGGGGGTTTTTATACAAAGAGGTTCTTTTTACAGATGCGGGCAGATGGCAGCTGACGACATTACAGACATTGTTGGCTGAAGGGATTAATCTAACTTGGTTACAATATAATCAATTGCAATTGAGATGGAAAGAGGACCAAAAAACTGGTATTATGATGTATGAGGAAGAATTGGTCAGACACATAAAAGAGAAAGGTCCAATGCATATTAAAAGACTTTATAATGTTTTGTTAGAAAGGGATTCAGAAACTGAATTAATTAAAGATTGTATGATTAAGTGGGCACAAAATTTTGAGGAACCAGTGATGTTGGAAACATGGGAAAAAATTTGGGTTCAGAATGTTAAATTTACACAGTCGCAGAATTTGAGGGAAAATTTTTATAAAATGTTTTACAGATGGCATTTAGACCCCAAAAAATTGTCGTGTATGTACCCTAATGTGCAGCCTAAATGTTGGAGATGTGATTGTCTAGATGCTACATATTATCATGTTTGGTGGACCTGTAAGAAAGTTAAGGCTTTTTGGATAAAAATTTGGTGGGTCATGCAGAATGTTCTGAAGAAAAAAATTCAATTTTCTCCACAATTGTTTTTACTGGGTATAGTTAAGGGTTTTACATTGGGTGAAACAAAACTGATATTGCATATGATAACAGCAGCGATTGTTGATAGGTAAATACTGGAAAAATGAAGCGCTGCCCACGATTGAGGAATGGACTTTGAAGATGGCCAGTTTTGCAGAGATGGCGAAGATTTCAGCATATCTAAAAGATTGTTCACAAGAGACTTATGAATGGGAATGGAAAAAGTGGATAGATTATGTGCAGAACAAATATCAAACCAGGAAGTATCAAATAGCTTTTAATTGAAAATGTTATATTAAGATAGAAATATTTTAAGGTAATGAGGATGAAAATTTATTCGAAAATGTTATATTAAGATAGAAATAGGTTACTGTAAGGAAGATGAAAATTTATAAGGGGGAGGGAGGGGTTCAAGTTTTATATATAAAGGAGGGTTTTTCCTTTTACTTGATATGAGTATAATGTGTGGAAGTCTGGGGGGGAGGGGAGGGTTAGGGTGGGTTAGGGAGGTTGGGAAGTTTGGGGTGGGATGAGGGGGAAAAAAAGGGGGGTGAAAATGTAATTGTAAAACTTTTGCAATAAAAAAAAGAATAACAAAAAAAGAATA
This sequence comes from Arizona elegans, assembly GCA_022577455.1. NCBI lineage: Eukaryota > Metazoa > Chordata > Lepidosauria > Squamata > Colubridae > Arizona > Arizona elegans. The sequence goes on from JAKOOJ010000008.1 coordinate 59,480,093, forward strand.
CAATATAAAATAAAAATAAAACAAAACAAAATCCTGGGGTTGAAGGAAATAGCAGAAAAGCAGGTTCAATCCATGGCCTCAATCCTTTCCACCTAGACAAAATAATCTTTCACTGCTCCCTCCATAATATCCTCCAATTCTGTATTGGGTACCTATTTACATATATATAATATAATAATATATAATAATAGTGATATATATTTGGAGGAAGCAGTGAAAGATATATATATATATATATATATATCTTTCACTACATCCTGCTTTACATACACTCTATATATTCAAGGAACTTAATATAGTATAGAAAGAGCATTCTAATCCTAAATATGAGGCATTGTCGATGGATTTTGTGATGAGCATTTTACACATTGTTTGATAAAACCAGCTACACAGCAGAAAATTAAAATCAGTCAGCATTCCATATGTTATTAAGTAAAACTTTCAAATTAGTCAAGTGGTTGGGTAATTTTGCCAACCACTTACTACTAACCATGCTAATTAGAGGTCTGGAAATCTGAAAATTTATATATAAATTCCTCCCTGCTTTAAATCATTGTGACTATCAGCCCTTATGACAACTTCTAGGCCCTTATATTATGGCATATTTTATCCAATCTGAATTTTTTTGAGTCCAAGTATATGCTATTTTTCATACATGCCCTTTAATTTCACACACACACACACACACACACACACACACACACACACACACACACACACACACATATATATATATATATATATATATATATATATATATATATATATATATATATATATATATATATATATATATATATATATATATATATATATATATATATATTCCCCTTAACAAATCATGCTGTGTTCAACTAAATTTATTCCCAGGTCAATGAAAACAATTGCATTCTTAGTTTTCTTATATATTTATGCAATGCAATCTGAAATGTCCTTGACTATTCTTTACATAGGATAATTACATGGCTTATGAGGTAGACAAACATTTTGTTTTTGATAGGCTTGTAAAGCAATTCTAATTAAAATCTTGTCAATTTGTCCCATTTACTAAATATTCTTCAGTGTCCCTGAGACTTAATTTAGAGCTCCAGCAATCTTCATGAAATATACATGTGGAGTCTGCAACTATTCACATTTGGCAGTTTACATTCTGAGCCTTCCAAAGTAATCGCATCCAATATGTCTGATTGGAAGGTAGGGACTAATCTAAAATAAATGTCACAAAAGGAAAAACATGAAGTGTCTGTAATCGGAATTCCATTGCAAAATGCTATGTAATGGAATAAAAGACCCAGTTTAGGGAAAGGTTGATTTGTGTTTGTGTGTGTCTCTCCTTCTGTGTATGTATAAGTATGTGTGTATTATACCTGTATACCAGTGGTGAAATCCATTTTTTTTTACTACCGGTTCTGTGGGCGTGGCTTGGTGGGTGTGATATGGCTTGATGGGCGTGGCTTGGTGGGTGTGGCAGTGGAAGGATACTGCAAAATCTCCATTCCCACCCCACTCCAGGGGAAGGATACTGCAAAATCTCCATTCCCACCCCACTCCAGGGGAAGGATAATGCAAAATCTCCATTCCCACCCCACTCCAGGGAAAGGATACTACAAAATCCCCATTCCCTCTCCACTCCTAGGGGAAGGATATTGCAAAATCTCCATTTCCACCCCACTCTGGGGCCAGCCAGAGGTGGTATTTGCCGGTTTTCCAAACTATTCAAAATTTCTGTTACCAGTTCTCCAGAACCTCTCAGAACCTGCTGGATTTCACCCCTGCTGTACACACACACACACACACACACACACACACACGCTTCTACCAGCTCAATCAGCTGTCAGTCAATAATATAAGTTTTCATTACTTAAATATTAGTTTACTATTGTCTGTATTAAATGGTACTATAGCAAGTAATTGTTATAGTAAAATTTTATATTAGTTTATGTAGAACAATCACACAGTTACATTTTATTACATGCAAATGCACAAACAATGTTTGTGTTATTGATCAATGGTTGATAATTCTCAGCTTCAAGTATATAAAATCAATATCAGCCTCCTTAGGGTTCAATTGCATCTTACAAAAATTCCTGCATACTCTCATGAAAAACTGGCTGAGTGACTTTGAGCCAGTCCTGTTTTTTCAGCCCAACCCACCTCACAGGATTCTTGTTGTGGGGAAAATAGGAGGAGGAAGGAGTATTATGTATCTTCTCTGCTTTGAGTTACTTATAAAATAAAAAAATGTATGATAAAAATGTAACAAAAATTACATACATGAATATAAAATTCCCTTAATGACAATTGTTTAGGAAGTCCTTTTATGTAGCATTTATATTTCCAATGTTTATCCAACATTCTTTTTTTCAAGTTCCTTTCTCTTTGAGAACTGGGTGATCAAATTAGTTTACTGAATCAACATAGATTGAAGTAGACTGGCATTGTGATAGTGCTGAGGCCATATGCTACTATGCAGTGTAATCATGATTCCAATGTCATTAGTAAATTGAAACAAGTTTGTAATTCACCATGCCTACCTATGGAGTTTGCAGTCTTTGGAACTCTAAAGCCTTTACTAATGATCTGATAAGAAATTAATAGTCGGACACATGCACCTAACCTTCAGCATATTTTCACACATGTATATCATCTAGTCATGTGTAATAAATATACACACATGATACTTCACACTCTGGACCAGACGTGGGTTTCAGCAGGTTCTGACCAGTTCTGGAGAACCGGTAGCAGAAATTTTGAATAGTTTGGAGAACCGGTAGTAAAAATTCTGACTGGCCCTGCCCCCATCTATTCTCTGCCTCCCAAGTCCCATCTGATCGGGAGGAAATGGGGATTTTGCAGTAACCTTCCCCTCTCACACCCACCAAGCCCCGGCCACTAAGTCATGCCACGCCCACCAAGCCACACCCACAGAACCGGTAGTAAAAAAATTTGACACCCACCACTGCTCTGGACCACATAAGATAGTTGGGAAAACATATAAAATGAAACCCATCTCTCTCTTACTTCTATGGCTGTGTTCATCTCCCAAATGACATATAACATCTAACAAACTTTGAGTGAGGTTGTGATTTTCTTCTTTATCTTAGCAACCTTGTTTCTGATTCCTCTGTTTATGATGGTCTTCTGAAACCTTTCAACCAATTAGCACAAATGTTGGGTTGAATGCATTGGACCTTAGCTTCTAAAGCTTTGAAGACTAAATCCTCAAAGTAACTACTACACTGATTCTAAAACAGAAGTAAATTCAAGTAATCAGAATCTGAAGTGTGAATAGACATAATTAGACCATCAATTATAATACCAGAAGTTAGCATGCAAAAATATATTGCCCCAAACTCTGGGTGGGGGTAACCCCTGATTGAATTTTGGTTTGGTTTTAGGTATAAGTTATGTGGGTTTCTCCACTATAATTGAAAGTGGTTTTTATGAATGATATTAAATATATTTTAAATCAAAAGTAATCAAGAGCATTTTGCTTAATTACTTAGATTACTAGTTTTTCTTTTAATGTCAATGGAAAATATATTTAAAATATCACTTTGTTTGCCTGAATGAGCTTATCACTTTTTAAAATTTATTTCTGTGTATTTATAATTTAAGTAATGTGATCGGAATGTCTCTTCGGAGAACATGTGTTTTAATTTAAATATACACAGACAATATATTTCTTAGTTATTCTTGATCAAAATGCATTTTTCTGAATATATGTATTTACTGTATATATATGTGCAAGTTTTGGTGTATTCGGGTCTTTTCCCGTGTAAGATTGAGAGTATTTTGGCCAAGATACTCTCAATCTTACCCGGGGAAAGACCCGAATACACCAAAACTTGCATACCTCTACCCATGAAAATCTATGAATATATATATATATATATATATATATATATATATATATATATATATATATATATATATATATATTCGTAGATTTTCATGGGTAGAGGTATGCAAGGTTTGGTATATGTATGTATGTATGTATATGTATGTATGTGTGTGTGTGTGTGTATGTATATATATATATATATATATATATATATATATATATATATATATATATATATATATATATATATGATAGCCATTGGATTTTTTGTAGATGTCTTAGTCTACAAATGTCTTAGTCTACAAAAAATCCAATGGCTCCCTAGGACACACCATCTATCAGAAGAAAACACACACAAACCGCTATCTGCACGCACTCTCACACCACCACCCAGCACAGCTCAGCTCTGTAGCCAAGACACTCATATCCAGAACAAAACGCTTAGCTGACGAACAACACCTAAAAACCGAACTACACACTCTCACTAACGTACTAACATCCAATGGATTCCAAAGAAATAAGATTACCAACCTAATCCAAAAAGAAACCCCCACTAAAATCCAAGACAGAGAACAGGAGCAAAGCCCTCCTCCCATACATAAAAGGCACCACAGACAAAATCAGCAAGATCCTCCACAAACACAACATCAAGACAGCATTCTGCACAAACTGAAAAATATCCACCATCCTAAGAAACCCCAAAGACAAAATTGAGTTAGAAAATCAAGGAGTATATGAAATCCCATGCACTGCCTGCCCCACTATATACATCGGACAAACCAACAGACGAATAAGTGCACGCATAGAAGAACACAAGAACTCAGTCAGAAAAGAGGAACCAACTTCTTCCCTGGTCCAACACCTCAAAGCCACAGGACATGATATTGACTTTAAAAAGACCAGAACTATCGTCAAAACTGAACACTTTAACAACAGAATAATCAGAGAAGCCATCGAGATAGAAAAATGTCCACACAGCATAAATAAACGAGATGATACCTCCCGCCTACCAGCCATTTGGAAACCCGCCCTTATTGACAAATGAGTCCCTAACACAAAGAATGACACCAGACCCACACTCACGAGAGCCACACAGGATGTAACCAGCACACATCCACGCAGAAAGCAGACTCAAAACCACACAGATGATGAGGCACGACCCCGGACCAGAAGCCAGACCACAGCTGCATCATTAGCCACTTTAAACCCCTCCAATTCATACATGAAGCAGACTGACACCCACCATGAAGAGGTAGCATGACCACAAACATGAAGCCAAACAACAGCAACACAGCTCACCAGCTCAAATCCCTCTGCTACTAAGACTAACCAGAGCACAACCAAGCCCCCACCTAAACAGAACACACACCCAGCCAATTAGAGCACAGCCAACCCCCTTCCAATCAGAACACAGCCAAACCCCCAACCAATCAGAAAACACGTCCGCCCAATCAGAACACAGCCAAGCTCCCACCCAATCAGTTCACACTCCCACTGGCAGTTAAAAGGAAGAAATAGCTGCGATCACACACATTGCTCCTAGAAGCACGAAGCCGAGAACACCAGCCTGAAGATGACGAATGAGACTTCGTCGAAACGTTGCCAAGAAACTTCCAATTTTACATGGGAGAAAACCTGAATAACCAAAGACCTACACACACACACACACACACACACACATATGCAGAAGATATATATTTATGCATATATAACATGCTATTTAAGTAAGTGTAATCAATATATCTTTTTATACAGAATACTACAGAGTATTTTTTCAGATTAAAAAAAAGGTAGGATATGATCTCTTTTATACCCATTCCAATTAATCTTCTGTATTAAATCTCTGAAAAAGGATTCTGTATTAACTTCTTCTACATCAGGGTTAGCTAGACTTCCTACTGTGAACAGCTAAGAACAAGCTGGAACATATCACTTGTTAGGTCTTTTGAATAGAAATTGTTGTGATTATCCATATTGGGGATAAAATCTTTTGAGTTTTAACTACTGAACTATCAAAATAATCTTTTATTGCTGGCATTATATGAAATAAGTTCCAAAATCTGGGGTCAATTTAATTTGGAAGAGCTATGGGTAAATCCTTCATTTGCTGCAGAACAAATGTTCTAATTAAATTCTTTAAACTCTTAGTAGACAGTTTAAAACTCTGTAAAAATGGTTTTAAAACAAAATGGAGTATTTGAAAAACGAGTTAATTATGTCCCCAAAATAAGAAAAAACTCACAATGTATTTAAAAATGTTTCTTAAACGTGATCCTATTAATACAAATATTAGAGGGAAATATTTTTAAAAGTTGCAAGTTATAATTACATAGTAAGTTATCTATAAAAAGTTAATATCGTCAACATTAAACTGCATAATAATTTGACAGTCTGAATTAAAATTTTGTTCAGCAATGATTTTTGCATCTAATTAAGTCTGCCCCCACCCCATCTTGTGTTTTTCCCCTTCTGCCAAATGGTTTAGGGTTATTGATCAATGATTGAAAATTATTTTGGGTATGTAAGTGTCCATGCCTTAAACACAACAGGAATATCACACCAATCAATCATGAAATTATGTCCATGACAAGCAAAAAAAAATTTCAGACATGAGTTTTTAACCCCAGTAGTGAGCAAAAAGACAACAAGAACCAAGGTTGGTAACTACAACTGCATAATAATAATAATAAGAAATTATTCTTTGTTTCATGTATGCCACACATGGAAATGGCACAACATGCACACACCCATGGAAGAGACCGATTCAATTTGTTTTGACCCAGCTGTTTATTCATGTTTATTTCCATGCCATTTCCATAAGTGTCTTTGTTTTATTTTGAAACCCATATGACATTTTAGTATTTTTTTAACTATTTCATTGTATTTTAAAATTGTATTCTATTTGTTGTGTTTTTATACTTTTTTTAAAAAAAATATTGAAAACATTTGGTAGAATATTCAGAAAATATGAAACAATAAGTTTTGATCTATAGTACATATTTATCCAGGAAACATAGATCTGATTTGTTTATATTGGAATCTGGCAAACACTTCATCCTCAAACTTTCCTATTTGAAAGCATTATTTTTTTATTGAAGATATTCACAAGACTTAAGAATATATTATTCAAATTATATGCAAATTATATGCAAATTATTACTTTGCGGTAATAATTATTCCCAGCAGTATGCCATTGCCCATGACATGTTGGAGGTGAGACATGTAGGAATAATATAGGTATAAGAAGCTCATACTAACCCTCCATATAAGTCATTTGAAGGAGTAGCTCCTCTGAAATGAGTGACAGACTATTCATGTCCTGTGTACTATGTGTCTGGTCTGCATATAAAGTTTCCTCCAGTTATGAGTTAAAAAAAGGTGCTACTATTTTAGGCAAAAATAATGGAATTAATTTATTAAAGTTAATGTGGCATCTGGCTTTCAGGGTTGGTCAGAAGCCTGAAAACATTAAGCTGCTTTAAATAATAACAAGCAGGTGCTCTGCTTGCAGAAAATCCAAAGTACTGCTTCCAAAAAAATTTTTTAAGTAGAGTAGGCGGATAGTCTGTCTGTCTCACAAATATACAAATGTATCTTATTGTTCTTTTAAAAACACTTTCAGATGAAGTCATGGAAAAGAAATCAAAAATATAAAAACCTGTCATTGTATTGCATGCCTTTTCATTGTAATGTAATTTTTTCTGAGATTTGCATGGTGAAAATCAAAAATAAAGCCAGGCTATTTATACTCTATTTATACGCTAGGGATGCAGTGCCTCAGTGGCTAAGACGCTGAGCTTGTTGATCGAAAGGTCGGCAGTTCAGTAGTTCGAATCCCTAGTGCCACGTAATGGGGTGAGCTTCAGTTACTTGTCCCAGCTTCTGCCAACCTAGCAGTTCGAAAGCACATAAAAAATGCAAGTAGAAAAATAGGGACCACCTTTGGTTGGAAGGTAACAGTGTTCCATATGCCTTTGGCGTTTAGTCATGCCAGCCACATGACCATGGAGACGTCTTTAGACAGCACTGGCTCTTTGGCTTTGAAACAGAGATTAGCACCACCACCTAGAGTCGGGAACAACTAGCACATATGTGCGAGTGGAACCTTTATCTTTTTTATACTCTTAAAATATATTTCAGATTATTTAGAATTGGGAACTAAATTAAACTTCTACACTACTTTAGATTGCAGATGGATAATCATATGCAAAAGATATGAGAGAAAGATACAGTACAAGTTGTTGTTTGCAGTAGAAGCAGCAACATAATTAGAAATCCCATTTCTGCAATTTGAAGTTATATAATTCCAAAATGGCCCACTTCTGTTTCCAAACTCAGTCTGTAAAAATTAGTAAATTAGCTCTTGGGGCCTACATGTAATTAGAGAAAATGAAGTAGTTGGTGACTGAAGTTCCTTGTAGGAAATCATTTATTTCAAAATTTGTCAATGTGAAGCACACATTTCTCCACAATTATGCTTGGAGGCATATGAAGAACTCAGAATTTAGCATGATGGAGCTCAATCTGACTCCCTTTTCAGCGAGTTCCGTTTCAACTTTTACTTACTTTTTCTTTCAATTTAATATTGTCCTTCTATTACCAGATGTAAATTAAAATAGATTTCAATATTTGTGTGCATTTATGTTAATATATGTTAATATATATGATGACTAAGGGTTTATCTTAAGATACTCAATAAATTACTATCATCATTTATCCCACATTACTTTCTTTACTTCAAAAACTATTAAGGGCTGCTCCTGCAACTGGAAGTTTTGTTCATCATTCTGTAGAATGAAAACTTGAACTTGAACTTGAACAGAACAGAACAGAACAGAACAGAACAGAACAGAACAGAAAATAGAATAGAAAATAGAATAGAATAGAAAAACAGAGTTGGAAGGGATCTTGGAGATCTTGAAGTCCAACCCCCTGCTTAGGCAGGAAATCCTATACCATTTCAGACAAATGGTTGTCCAATCTCTTCTTAAAAACTTCCAGTATTGGAGCATCCACCACTTCTGCAGACAAGTTGTTCCACTGATTAATTGTTATAACTGTCAGGAAATAAGAACTTCTGCCTGAAATTTTTTGTCCTGAAGACAAAATTGAACAAAAAGCATTAAGCAGCACAGCTCAGTAAGTTACAGTGTAAGAAGTGTAGGTTTCATTTCCTTTCTAGTTCAGAAACTTCAACTCACTTCTGTTTTGTACTGGAAAAAGAAATATGAGAGGTTAAAAAAATTGAAGTCAGCTTGGGTGGTTGTCAGATTGTCTACAAGTATATGCAAGAGCAGTTGGAACTTCTCTGACAGTGAATTATAGTTCCTTGGGTGAAAATTACTGGTACAAATCATGTGGTTTCTAATCATATTGCAAAACAACTAGTCATGTTTAGAGGGTATATGGCACATTTCCCTTACTCTGCTTCTCATTTCATAAAATTTACTTTTCACAAAAACATATCTCCTCAGAAAACTTTATATTAGGGTGATACCCAATTGTACTTTGTACTTCAGCAAGTGTTGTATTTGTATTTTGTATTATATTTCTGCACATTGTCATGCACAGTAAAAAAAAAAAAAATCTCCAGGTGACATTCTGATAATCCCGGGTCTTTATGAAGTCTGTTGCATAAATATGCATAATAACAAAAGATAATTCTCTATCTCCCATCTTTTTTCAGAAATCCTACTGATCCTGACCCAATTTATTCATTTTTATTTCCTCTTCCTGTTTCCCCTATGGAGCACATGCATGAGTTTATTTTGCTGCTTACTTTCCATAGTAAATCAAACTGCTTAGAATTACATATTTTAATCAGTTGATGTGATCACTGTAACTTTCCATTTTCCATCAGTCTCTTCACTTCATTTGGTGAGCAATAGGGAAATGCCTGCATTGTTTTTACAAAACAAATATAATACCCTAAAAAGTATGGAGTTTGTGCCTGTAAAATGAGTTAACAGCTGTGAAAAGAAAATAATCATACATCAGTGTTTATGCTAGAATGATAAAAACTAAAGATCAGGGTGTACAAAGCTTCAAAGGGGTGATTTGCTTAGATGATGCTTTCAGCAAAGCACCCTTTCCAAGCTGTTTAGAAAAGCAATAAGTTCCACTTCATCAAAATGGTTGTGTTGCTTTCTTTATAATCTCCCAGTTGCCTATAGCAGCCAGAGAAGGTATGTATAGAAGAAGGCACTCAGAGTGATACAAAATATCTTGATGAGGCAATCAGCATCACTTTGACAAATGCCTCACCAAGACAAACCATAACTACCTTACACAAATCAGCTAGAGTTTCCAATCTATAGAAGTTAAATAGCACAATGATATAATGTTGCTATTAGTTTAAATATTTCTAAACTATTGTATAATTTAGAGCTTGATGAAGCAGATAACGAACCAGGATAGAAACTAAGAAACTGGGTTCTACTTTTGTCCTAGGCCCAAAGCCAGTTGAATGATCTGGAAATTAACTCACTCCATCTCAGCCCTAGGAAGGAGTCAATGGCAAACCACTTCGGAAAACCCTTGCCAAGAAAATTGTGGAGACTTATTCAGGCAGCCACCACGAGTCAAAAACTGACTTGAAGATACACACACGAATGCTATAACTTAAGCTACATAAGCAGAATGCCAATCATTCACTATTTCTTTTAGAGTCAGGTTAGTGTGGTGAAAGTCATGGAAGTCATTGGCTGACCCTGATCTCTTTTTCATCCCAACCTTCCTCACAGGAAGTATCAATAAATTATTGATAAATGGAGATCCCATATAAAATACCTAAGATACATAAGCTTCTATTTATGGGTTTGTAAACTTAATGGAAGAAGCCCTATATTTGGACTGAAGTAGCTAAATACATTTTGTCATGAAATAGCAAAATAGCATTAATAGAAAAGGATTTGCTGGAGTTGCTATTTAAATTTCCAAACCTGGATATTTTGCATTTTGATTAGAGGATTGGTATCTGGAGCTGCTATTCTACCTTTTCCACCAAAATGCATTAAACTAGCCTGGTATTTGTTTTGTAACTTAGTAATTTTGTAAGTATTTTACACAAATAAAAATTAAAAAGAGGAGGATATAATCCACAACTTGTCTTTCTGTATAATAAACAAAGCACTATAACATAACTAAATTTTTAATATTGATTTACTTCACTTTTCTTAGAAGAAAAAAAGAAATATCTTGCTAAGGTTGAGATGAAGCCTATTCCTCTATCAAAACCTGCATTGCCTCCAGACCAGGGGTGAAATTCAGCAGGTTCTGACAGCTTCTGGAAAACTGGTAGCGGAAATTTTGAGTAGTTCGGAGAACCAGCAAATATACCACGTCTGGCTGGCCCCAGAGTGAGTGGGAATGGAGATTTTGCAATATTCTTGCCCCAGGAGTGGGGAGGGAAGGAGGATTTTGCAGTATCATTCCCCTGGAGTGGGGTGGGAATAGAGATTTTGCTGTATCCTTCCCCTGCCATGCCCACCAAGCCATGCCCACCAAGCCACACCACGCCCAAGTCATGCCCACAGAACCAGTAGTAAAAAATTTGAATTCCACCACTGTTCCAGACCAACATTTCTTAACTTTAGCAAGTTTAAGAAAGGTGGATTTCAATTCCCAGAATTCTGGGAGTTGAGGTCCACCCATATTATACTTGCTAAGGTTGAGAAATACTGCTCTAGACAGTAAGTCAGGATCTTAGTGATATCATCTGACAGCATATAGTTATAGTGATGATAGCTCACTATGAGTTGTCAGATTTATTTTATTTATTTATTTATTTTATTCAATTTGTATACCGCCCTTCTCCTAGTGGACTCAGGGTGGTGCATAGCCAGAACTAAAACACATACCAATACAAAATTTAAAATTATTAAAAGAATTACATACTTTGGCCCAAATTTAAAACAATTCAAATTAAAACCCATTGACAAATTAAAAGCTAAAAGCTTTTAACTGGATGATATCACCCAGTTTCTTTATGTAGATGGTAAACACAAACGGAGAAAGTACTGAACCTTTTCTCTTCTTTGTGGACCTTTGGGGAGACAGAAAATAAGAAAGACAAGGGCAGGTGTTTACACTGACAAGGCAAAGAAGGCTTTGTTGGATTGACTATAAAATGGCAGGTTTGGAAGCAACACCTTCCAAAATGTACTTAGACATTCAAATGGGCTGTTAATAATTCAAGTACCTGCTTGTTGTTGTTGCTAGTTGCAAAGTTGTGTCCGACCCATAACAACCCCATGGACAACATTCCGCAAGGCCTTCCTGTCCTCTACCATCCTCTGGAGTCCATTTAAGCTCATGCCTACTGCTTCAGTGACTCCATCCAGCTACCTCATTATCTGTCATCCCCTTCTTCTTTTGCCCTCAATCTTTCCCAGCATTAGGCTCTTCTCCAGTGAGCCTAATGAAAAAAAAATTACTCTCTGGAAAAAAATATTGTTGGGGTAAGACGGGGTGTCACCTCTCGGGATCTTCCTTCTCATTAGGTGGCCAAAGTGTTTGAGTTTCATCTTCAGGATCTGGCCTTGTAAAGAGCAGTCAGGGTTGATCTCCTCTAGGACTGACCAATTTGATCGCCTTGCAATCAAGGGACTCACAGGAGTCTTCTCCAGCACCATAGTTCAAAGGCCTTAATTCTTTGGCACTCAGCCTTTCTTATGGTCCAACTTTCACAGCCATACATTGCAACTGGGAAAACATAGCCTTGACTATAGGCACTTTTGTTGGCAAGGTGATGTCTCCTAAAGACATCTGGAAATGGAAACTCCATGCATGTCTACAAAGAATTAAATTCCATTGAGTTCAAAAGTAAATATATAGATAATTATAGGCTTTGTTGGTGAATTGTATAACACTGGGATGGCAGTGATGATAATTTTTCATTTAGAGTTATGCTTTAAAATAAGTAAAAATGAGAAGATTTTATTTTACTTCACATGTATTTGAATATATAATACAATATTTTCATACTTTTCTTGAATGTTGCAAAACAAATTCTAGCTGTCAGTTTATAGAAAGTTGTTCATATTAAGACAGGAAGAAAAATGACTCTTTGGGTGACAGGGAAAACATCTGGACATCATACATTCTCCATAACTCAAACACTCATAAAGAATATATTTTATAGTAGCTATTTTTTTTCACTGCAGGAATGGTCAAATTGTCAATTGATACTGTAAAAAAAATCCAGTCTTATAATCAGATTGTTTTTTAAAAGATCTATCAGATTTATGAAGATTTTCATAAGTGCTTTTCTTAAAAAATTCTTTTTACTAGACACAATTATTCTCACTAGGAAAAAAACTATTTTAATCTGCTTTTCATGAAGCTGTTAAAGGTAAAAACATATCAGATAAAAGTCGATAGCCATAATTCATCATTTCAGATATGGCTGAAAACCAGGAGATTCAAAGTGAGACTTTTAAGAAGTCGGCCAGCCTTACCTAATTTTCTGCCTTCTGCATGTATCCATAATCCCCTGGCAGTCATGGCTAATGGTGCTTGCTAGTTGTAGATTATGCAAACTGAAGCACCAAGCTGAGAAAGACAGAGCTAAGCAGTCAAAACTTGGCTTTCATTGACATTTTATTCTTGTCTTAATATGAATGATATCCTCCTCATTTATGAAGAAATTGGGATAAATCCTTATAAAAAGAAGCTAGTGAAATGCTTACTTATCTCCATTCCTCAGAAAGGGACCAAACATAGAATAAGATGACTTATTTTCCTAACATCAAATCTCTCTAATGGTATTGCTTCTATTTCTTTTCTTCCTTTTCCTGGTTAACTAAAAAGGCACGTCCACTGATATGATGAGATTTTTTTCTTGGTGCACCAAGGACTCAATGGTTCAAACCTGAGCTACAAAATTCTCTTCTATTTCTTTTTCTTGGTTCCTCTCTCATGTAGATTTGAGCTTTTTCTTCCCAGCAGATCAGTTGTGAGGGAAAAGCAGGTAGGAATTTAAATCTAGGTACACTTTGCCCTTTTCTATTTCATGTGGTAATTCGATAGTAGCAGTGATCTCAATAGAAATATGCATGCTAATCTGAACAAGTTTTGCACTTTTTGTTGTTGTTCAATAAAAGAAAAAGTCAATGACTTTTCTTTGCCCTTCCTTATGTATTTCAAAACAGAAATGCACATTGCCCCACATTTTGGGAGGTACCAAGATGTCTGAATATCTTATTTTAAAATATTTTTATTTTATTTTGAAATGACAGAAATATGTTGGACAAAGTGGAAAGTACAGTAGTTTGGATTTCTATAGTTATTCTCCTCGCTTCTCATGTTTAGCTTCAGATCTTTCAGGATGACAGAGGAAGATTAAATTTTATTTATTTTTATTGCAATATATTGTCTCTTGGCTGAGACTGAAATACTTTTATACCTATAACAGAAAATAGATTTATTTAAAGAAATATATTAGAGAGAGGGCAAAGCATGCTGGGTTTTTTTGTACTAGAAAATCAGAAAAGTGTGTTTCTGTGTATGTGGGTGTACCACAAACATAGGCAGAAGATTACCAATCTCTTATATAAGAGAAGGTAGTAATAAAAAAGGAGTGGAGAGTAGATTCATAATTCTGTATAGCCCCCACTGCTCCTTGTGATCAATAGGTCATGAGATGCTAGTGCCATTGAAGTAACACTTGGTCCTTCAGTATCTTTGTGATATTATGACATCTAAGCAAATAGCAATTTAATAATGATATGAGGGGGAGAAGAGAATGAAATTAATTTCATAAGGCTATCTGAACTGCAAAAATCAACTATAAATTTGACTTATCTATATCTCTTAGCAGTGGTTATATTTGAAGGCCATATGTGGACAGATAAAAGGCAAGTTTGTTAAATACTTGTTGGCTGATTATGTTGCTATGATGCTTCAAGAGTTGTTGTTACCTGAATTCTACATTTCTCACCTTTTTTATCACCAGCTAACCACTAAAGAGCATATGTAATATTGGTTTCCTTTTTTCAAGCCTTTAGTAAAGTGGATAATAGTCATTCTGACATGAATTGCAGACACAGTTTGAAAAAAAAAACTGTTTTCAAAAAGAAGCATTTAGAAGAAATATGTGCTAAAAGACAGCAGACACCACATTCTTTTTTCTGTTTTTTTCCCCAACAAGAAGAACCCAGTAAAGGTAACGGGGGCCAAATGAAAATGACTGGCCCCAAAATACCCAATGTGCTTTCACAGCTAAGCATAAACTTAAATATAGTAGTCCTAATTCAATAGTTTATCCAGTAATCAGAAAATTTGATGGATTCCTATGTAAATTATTTCTTTTTCTTTTTCACATAGTATCTTCTTTATCAAATATTTTAAATTCTGTAGATCAACCTGACAGACTTTTAAATCAAGATAGGGAAAATCTATAGGGGAGAAACATTTCTTGGTGCCCCCCAGTTTTGAGAAACCCAAACAGATCAGTTTTACTTCTTTCTCTTAATGGGTATGTCTAGTTTAATGAAAAGAAGGACTAGGGGAGACATGATAGCAGTGTTCCAATATCTCAGGGGTTGCCATAAAGAAGAGGGAGTCAAGCACCTGAGGATAGGACAAGAAGCAATGGGTGGAAACTAATCAAGGAGAGAAGCAACTTAGAACTAAGGGGAAATTTCCTGACAGAACAATTAATCAGTGGAACAACTTGCCTCCAGAAATTGTGAATGCTCCAACACTGGAAGTTTTTAAGAAGATGTTGGATAACCATTTGTCTGAAGTGGTGTAGGGTTTCCTGCCTAAGCAGGAAGACCTCCAAGGTCCCTTCCAATTCTGTTATTCTATTCTATTGTTTCTGTTAGTGAAAAAAGAGCTTATGTAAGATGGCAGGTGAATACAATTTGGGGCCTCCTTATCTTGTCACATTTGAAACAATGTATTTTATTTTATTTTATTACAGTTAAAAACATTAATTTACATACAAGCTGTTAGGTTTATGCTTGAGAAGGTTGGGGAAAATAAAAGAAAAGTAAAAAGTACCTTGACAGGATGACTGGAAAGTCCTTGGAAGAACTACAATTAATTACTAAATATAGGTCAATATGATAAACGTTTCTATCCAGTGACTAGGAACAAAATCTGGCTCAATGGTACCTAATTAACTATGAGCAGTAAAAATGTGTTACTGAACTATGGACTCAGCATTTTTAGTAATTTAAAAATAGATAATACATGAACACCTAAAAAAGTGTTTCACTCAGGTGAAGTTGTGTGATCTGGCATGAAAACTTTAAAAAAACTCTGCTCAGAATGGTAGAATGGCTAGTACGTTATTTCTAGTTTAGGGAAGAAGCTTTGATAAATAGTTTACTTTACTAATCTGATTTCTAATCTGATTTCTATCTTCTGTTGTCCATAATTATGTACATTGAGTTGAAATGTACCGTATATACAAAAGTTTTCTGTGGCAATTTACTTTTGAACATCAGCTGCTATCCATATTAGCCAATCAATTTTCTATGAGGATTTGCCCTCTCTGTGGACATTCAAATGGAGCATTAAGCTTGGCACTTGGTTCACTCATGCCAAGCCATCTCACAGTATGATTGGTCCGGCCAAATGCATAGTGTGAACTTTTTTAACTGGGGCTTTTTCAGCAACCAAGATTAAACAAACCATGACTTAATGCTTGTTTCCAGATACTAAGTAAGTGAATCTGAATTCAGATTAGATTAAAGACTTGATGGATGAGAGCACTTTCTTTGAGCATGGAAGTGGTGTTCAACCAAATATAGAGAAAAAAAAATGTCTTTCAAATGTGTGAGTAGCAGCCTGGGTTTATTCTGAGATTCTGCATGACTTACGGATAGAAAAAGAAGAAGAAAAAAAGTACCAGTAGATCACAGACCATTTTCCTAACAGATATTGATTGCAAATCAGAAGTATCCTTGCCAGCATGAAATGTTATTCCTAACAATATTTAATACCTTGGTAACTTTCACATTTTAGTAGGTCATTGCATTTTACTACTGAACCATGTTTTGAATCTCCTAATTCTATATAGGGCAATCAAGTTGATTACTAGAATAAGCAAGTGACATGTATGATTTCATTAGTTTCCAAATGTAGGGTTCAGTTCAAGGTGCTGGCTTTACAATAGAAACTTGTTCACAGGTTTCATAACTGCCTGCCAAAGAAGGCTAGCTATTCTCCTTTGCTAATAAACTAAGATGTTCTAATTCATGCAGACTTTTGGCATGGTAGCTGGCTTCTCTGCTGTGTTAGGTTTTAATTGGTTGGATGCTATTTGCTTCTTGTTGATGGGTTTTTAATTGTGTTTTGATTATGTTTTAATTGTGTGCTTAATTAATTGTTTTTATGTTTAATTATAATTAAGTCTGCTCACACAATGGGGCTTGCTTCCCTGCTCTTTCCTTCTGCCATTCTCCCATCCCCGTGCCCTCTGAAAGTACACTCCAAAAGAATGGAAGATACCAATTCTCTCTCCCTCTCCCATTGTACTGGCAGAAATCACATCTACTGATATAAACACATCACTGGATTCAATTCTCTGTTACTCATTGCTCTAGACAGCTTAACCATCAGTTTTAGCAGAAAGGTAGGGAAAAAGTATAAATAAAACTCAAAATAATATGAGGCAAAAGTATCAAATAAAGTCCCATTCTTCTGTATCAGTTATACTGGGGTTGAGATCATAACTTGGTTCAATTGTTTTAAAACAGTTGATCACTGAAAGAGATCCATTTTGATGGTCAACCCCTGTTATGGAATTCTATTTGAGGAAACAGCTTGTTGTTTCTTTTTTCTCCTCCTCCTCCTCTTCTTCTTCCTCCTCCTCCTCCCTCCCTCTCTCCCTCCCTCCTCCCTCCTCCCAAAGCTTTTAGTATGATTTTTTGGGGGGTTTAAGATTAATTTTGTTTTGTGAAATTAGAGAGTTATGTTTGTAATGTTCCATTAGTACTTGTTCAATTTCATCATTCTTTGCCCACTAGAACAGTCTGTCCTTATTTTTATATACTATTTGAACGGTATGCTGCTCCTTATTTCTATTTGTTGTGTTTTTATTGAGAGTGTATTTGTTACTGCAGAAAGGTTGTTGAGAGCTGCATTGTATATCACTCTTTCAGTAGAAAGCTATAAATAAATCAATCTTATGATTATTACACAAAATAGGGAATATATTGCGCTCCAAATTTTGAGTGGATAATCTTTTATTATTTGCTGTTATTTGTTATAACACACATGCACATAAACAGACAATATTGGTATGTTACTATTATAATGTTTCCATCAGCAATTTAACTGATTTTTGCAGTTGTTATATGATTAACAGCATGAGGCAAGATAAAATAGTCAATTTTGAAGTTTATGTTAGTTGGTTTTGGATTTTGCCATCATATACTATTTTATCAAGCCTTCGCTTCCATTTAATAAATACTTTCACATTTGTTCTAAATCTATATGTGAACCATAGATGGGCATATTTTTTAAACGATGGCATGCTTTACACCTGAATTTTTCACAGGACATTCCCAACAAACTCAGTTGACAAATCATTTCCCCCCTCATTATTAACTCTGTAAACTCAATATAGAATGTAAAATTCAAGCTGTGCCCTTTCTGCACCATGTAATCTGCAGAGTAAAGAACGTAGTTTAATCAAAGCTCAGCAAGCTATTTTATTGATATTGGATACACAAAGTCAAAAAGACAATAGTGGTAATGATTCTGTTGGGCCATGCCACATTTGTTATGGCTTTATTATAAACTATCAGACAGCTTCATCTGTTGAGCAGCTTAATTGTTTTTCTTTTTAAATAATAAGTAAATAAACAAATGAAAATAATTGAGTCAAATGGGCCCCTGTTGAGACCTTGGCTTAGAAAAGATTTCACCAACTATAATCTGCCACCTTCTGGAGACAATCTATCTATGTATTTGCTAAGAGTCAAGATCCATTTAATGGCACATAATCAATCAATCTGCCACACTTTCAACCACTCAGTTCTATATAACATTTATAGATGTACACAGTATGTCAGGATACTTTTAAAAAAAGGTTTTCATGCATGAAAAGATCCTGAATGAACAGAGCTGAGCTATGTTGTTGACTTTCCTGAACATAAGGAGCTGCACATTTGATTTACTTTTACTTCAATTTCATTTGATGTGGGAGGATATTTTCTCCTTAGGGCTTTCAAGAGGTTGTCACAAGCTGACAGTTACATTGGCCATGCTTGAAACTGACTAGTAACTTACAATGAAATCACTGATGAGTTAATGCAAAGGGCAAAGATTGCTACATAGATGCCAATGTGCGAGTGTTTCCTTTGCATAGACTGAACGGTTCTGATGGTAGAGATGGCTGAAGAATGATAGGCTGATTGGATGAACATTGGTTGGAATGCAAAGGACTGAAAGAAGGGAGTGAAAATTGTATACAGTAGAAACAAATAAGCAGAATATGAGTTTTAATTAGTGTTCTCCCAATTTTGAGGGAGTGTGAGAAGAAAAAAGTACCATATTTTTTGGAATATAAGACACGCCGGACTATTGGAGGCACTACCTTTTTTGGTGAAAAAAAGAAATCTCCCTCTGCCTCCCAGCAATTTTGCCTCATTGCAGCAAACAGCAAATAGCCTGCTTTACTTTCATTTTCATTTTCAGTGTAGCTTGATTAGCAAAAAAATAAAAAAAATAAATAAAAGTCTGCTCCCAGCAATTTACCTCCAATTTACCTCCTTGCAGCAAGCACCAGAGGCCTGTACAAAATAGCTGAGAGTTGGGAGGACGATCCAACAAATAATCAACTTGTGCTAATTTGGAAGCTGAAATGGGCTGTTTCTTCTTGCTGCTTGCTGCAAGAGGGTAAACTGCTGGGAAGCAGAGGCCAAAGGGTGGGGACCAGTGAGTGGGCGGGGCTACATTCAGTGTATAAGACACACCTAAATATTCACCCCCTTTTAGTGGGGGAAAGGTGCGTCTTATACTCTGAAAAATATGATATCTGTGCTGTGCTGTACTTGTGATGTTCTATTCAATTCATTATTATGTTTCTTCTCTGCCATGTTTTCCCTTGCTTCTCTTCGTTCCAAAATTAAAGCTAAAAACTAAAAATAAAGATATGCTCAAAAGCATTTTGAGTGATAGTCCTCAATTTTCTTTCAGTTCTTTTATTATACAATGAATTTATTACATTCATTTTTGAAGAATAAAAGAGAAGCTTGAGTCAAAGCTAGCTGCTTGTAAAATGCATATTTTGTTCGGAATCTGACTAAACTTTCTAGCAGGTTTTAACCATTTCCACTTCTACATAAATGATGTATTTCAGTCTTCTAATGAAAAAAAAATATCAGGTTGTAAATGTAGGCTATTTCGATATTATTCTCCTAGATATTGGTCAGAAGATACATGCTTTTTGATATATTTGTCTCCCTTTAAAAAGTCCTAGAAATTTTCCTGAATTAGTATTGTTCTGTACCAACTGTAGATATTTTAGGTAACTTTAGCATCTCTGTCTTCACACATTGTCAATTTTTTAAAACTCCCAAGCTGATGTTTTCCACTTTCTAAGTATATAAAACTCAAGTTTGAAGTATCAAGTTTTCATGTAGAAGAAAAGATAGAGAGGGAAAATGTAAAGCATGGTCTTCTGTTACCATGATCATTCTGATTTTCTGATAATTCTTCTGATATTTTTTTGGATCAAAACACTATTATTATGTTCTGTCCAACAGTCAGTCAGATGTTCAGACTGGATTTGATATTTTTATCCATCTATCAACTCTCTCCCAAAGATCTAGGATAAGTAGAGGTTCTATTTACCAAGGAAAATAGGTTGTTAATATTATTATGGTTCATTGCAGTCAGCCAGATGTTCAGACTGTATTTGGCATTTTTGTCCATGTATCAAGTCCTTTCCAAGACCCGGGATAGGCAGATGTGGATGTTTGATGGTATTAAAGGTATTGCCATAGTATCTAAGCCAGGGATATCAAACTCAATTTCATTGAGAGCCACATCAGGGCTGTGGTTAACCTCATGGGGCTGGGTGGGCATGGCCAACTGTGTGGCCAGCTGGCCAACTATTATGGCCAGCTAGATGCCATTCACTGGGTGTGACCAATGGGGTGGGGGTGGCCAACTGGGTGGGTAGGCCAGCTTGATGCCACTCCCCAAGCTACTGGTATATTTCCTCTTCACACTGGGTAGACTGGGCCGAAACCATGCTGGCCCAATGTTTCCTCTTTGCACTGGGTAAACCTGACCGAAACCATGCTGGCCCAATGTTTCCTCTTCACTTTGGGTAGACTGGGCCGAAGTGATGCAGGCTACCCCTTATATTTTCCAGGAGAGCTCCGCAGGGCGGATCTGATCACATTGTGGGCCGCATCCAGCCCGTAGGCCTTGACACCCCTGATCTAAGCTGTTCCAAGTAAAGCTGCCGTTTGCAATTGACTAATGGTGATTTTGTAAATGCTGATAGTTTTCAAGGAGTGCTGAAGTTGTTTTAGGATTGCAGCCAAGGTGCTTATTACTATTGGTACTACTTTTGCTTTCTTTTCTTTCTTTCTTCATTCTATTTCTGTTTGCAGAGCTTTGTATTTTGAGATGTTTCCTCCGTTCTTTCTCTGTTCTTCTGCTGTCTCCAGAAACTGCCATGTCCACTATCCAGACATTTTCTCTTTTTGACAATTATTAAGTCTGAGGTGTTAAGTGGCAGGTGTTGGTCTATTTGAATTCTAAAATCTCAGAGACCTTTAGCTTCTTCATTTTCTATTCTTTTCTCTATTTTGTTGTGCCACCAGTTCTTGCTTAGAGACAAATAGCATTTTTTGCAGATATTCAAGTGCACCATTGTTGCTATTTTGTCATGTGTTTGTTTGTAGCCAATGTAAACTTCTTTCATTATTATTATCTCTTTTATTCATTAAACATGAAACTCAGTTAACTGAACATTTTAAAAATATCACAAACAGTGCTGCTGATGGTTGATATGGGTTGCTGCCAGCATCCTAGGTATCAACCAAGTGTCTTATTAAGATGTACAATGTTCCGAGTAGCACAGATTTTTGCAGTTCTGCTGGTGTTGTTGCAGGAAGCTATAATTTCTTGATGTATTTTGTAAGATTCTTGGACATGGTGCCATCAGATTATTTTTATTATCTCTTTTATTCATTAAACATGAAACTCAGTCAACTGATGATTTAAAAATGTGTCACAAATACCATTAACTGGTCCTAATGGTTGATACAAGTTGCTGCCAGCATCCTAGGTATCAATCATCTTCTTAAAATATATGATGTTCTGAGTAGCGCAGTTTTTTGCAGTTTTGCTGATGTTATTGCAGGAAGCTGCAATTTCTTGATGTATTTTGTAAAATTCTTGGACATGGTGCCAAGTGCCCCAATGACAATGGATATCACTGTCACATGTTTCATCCATAATTGCATAGTTTTGATGATCAGGTTGCGATATTTTGTAATTTTTTCTAGTTCTTTTTCTTTGACCCTGGTGTCTTCTGGTACAGTGATATCAATAAATTGTATGCTTCTGTTTTTGACAACTGTAATATCTGGTGTGTTGTGTTCTAAATGAAAACCCATCTGTTTTCAAAGTCCCACAAGATCTTCACCTTCTCATTTTCGACAACTTTTTCCACTTTGTGTTTCCATGACTTTTCAGATACTGGTAAATCATATTTTTTACATAATGACCAGTGGATTAATTTAGCAACTCTGTCATGTCTAGCTTTGTAATCAGTTTGCACGATTTTGCTGCACTCACTTATTAAATGTGAAACAGTTTCATCTTTGTCAATGCAAAATTGGCAGGTTGGATTGTTGTTGTTGTTGTTATTATCATTATTGTGATGATGATGATGATGATGATGATGATGAAGAAGAATTTATTATCAGTAAACCATCATGTCATAATTAATACCAGATTCAAATAAGAAAGTATTATTAAATTCATAAATTATTGAAGACCTTGATGCTAGGCAGACAAGATATGGATGTTAGATACAGCATAATCGAACAAAAGATTCAGCTACATGATGTCAGATTAGATAGTCACTGGAGAATCAGATTTGTAGCAAGACTTCTGAGATCAGAGTACAGAATATGATTTCTTTTCACTGTAGGAAAGATAAGGCCGGCAGTGTATTCATTTTACAGGGAAGTAGTGATTTTACTGTCTGCTTGTACATACACATCCAACAAAAAAACCCTTCTTACAATTATTGTGTGTGGCTGTAAAACATCAGTACACTTCAAGTGTTGATTTGTAAGGCCCATTGCAGTATGACTAGAAAAGTATGCATTATCAACTCATATCAAGATAGGCCATAGATGATATTCTGGCTTGCAGAAATGGGTGTTAAACTAAGTCTCAAAGGTGCTGGCCCTATAATTGTATTCAGCTGAATGCATAATGAAATCTCATGTGTGTGTGTGTGTGTGTGTGTGTGTGTGTGTGTGTGTTTATTTGTAAACCACCACTTTGCCTTTTCTCCTTTATCTTCAGTAAGTGCTATGAGTGCAAGAACTTTGTTGCTTTCTTCTGGAACCATCTCCTTTTGGAGAGCAGTTTTTAAGATGGTCTGAATAATTATGTATTTGAAAATGAGTGGTTATGCTAAGCCATTTTTGCCACAGATGTTTATTTCTCAAGTAAAAAATGTTAAATCTTTGAAAATTGTTGTCTGAATAAAGTGTAATTTAAACTGAGCTCTGAAGACTTCCTGGTATCATAAGTAATCCATTTCTATTCACTAGTTGGCTCCATGGTAAGTCCCAAAAATTGTGTTTTGGCTAATTGACATAATGTATATCACCTCCAAATGTGATTATAAATGGTCTCTAAATACTGTCATTTCTGAGCATAATTAGCTTATGTCTAAAAGGATTTTGTGTTTTCCATTGCATTCTCTTGAGATCTGTCAAGGTCAATAATGCCAAAGCTGCCCATTTGAGACAGTTATCCCAGAATATTGTACTTCTGGAAAAGAAAAGGTGTTTGTGTATGGAAGCAATCAGACAGTTTATCAGCATGTTATGTAATTAATTTTAAAAATACTCTATGTATCACATCAACTTTGAACCAATTTAAGTAAGCATTTCACTAATGATTTGTAAGAAGACGAAATCAAAATGAGAATACAGCAGCAGCAAAACCAAAGTTCGAGATAATACTCTAACACAGGTGATTTTACTACAGTGTATTACATTGCCTGTTTGTGTTTCATTTCATTCCTTTCTCTTGATGAATACTAAGCGGGTTGGGTCTCTAGAGACTTTAAATTCAATCACACTATACAAAAGAATAATAATCGGGGTTACTGTTGAAGAAAATAAGAGTGAGACTGAGAGACAACATGTACATTTTCCTTTTGTTTTGTTTTTTCTGATTTTTGAAAAAGAACCATAATCACAGAAAGATACTATTTATTGAAGCAGTCTCCATCGACTAGTAATAAATCTCCTGGATTTCAAGCAGTGCACTGTTCAAGCCTACCTTCTGCTAAAATATGTGACAACGAGTCTACTGTTCCAAAACTAAGGATAAATTTGATAATGTAAAATAGCAGGTTAGAGCAGAAGGACAGAAGAGAATATTCTGTTCAATGACTGGTAGATGTTCTGTCAAATCATAGTGATCTATGTGATCAAATCATTATTTGTGGTTTAGATTTTGACATTTGAGAGAGATCCTAACTTAACACAATCTCATATTCTGAACAATTTTGTATGTTGTTTTGTAAGTTGATGACCTGACCTAAATACCTGATAGGTTATTTTTGCAAAATATCAATAGCTCATCTGCAAAATTGCTCCCTAAGCAACTATTAGTTTCATGGCATTCAGTCACAAGCATTGCCATTTCTTATAAGCATCCATTCCATTTGCTTAAAATCTCAACTCCTGCTTGGCATAAGTGGTTATCATGGTAGTATCTATGATTGCTTCAAATTTTATTATGTCATGTTCCAAAAAAACAAAGCTGCAACATGTATTGAAACAAGACTTTAAAAGAGTAAAGCACATGACCTTAATTGATTTATATGAAATTTTACAGATTATCCCAACTAAAGTTGTAGTTTACCTATACCAGTGAAAAAGTTAACTTTTTTATTTTTTCCATGCTGGGTTACAGATGAATGGATTCTGCATCACCCACCCATCCACCTACTGTATATCTCAATCGATAACTGTCATTAAGTCTAATTGGATTATCTCTACAGGGGCTCAAACTGATCTACTCATTTCTAAAACTCCAAATTAAGTACCAACTAGACTGTCTGTTTTCTGTACAAACTTCCTATTTTATTTAATAATTTAATAAAATAGTTTCTATTTTATTATCTACTTTATTTATTATCATTATAGGAGTCTTCACTACTGAAACTTTGTTTCAGTAGTGAAACAAATTACTATTTTAAAAAGTGTTGGAATTCAGTGGCCTATGCTATCAACATTCCAGTTAATGGTCTATGTACAATGGCTACATTTCAGGGGTGAGCTCTCTTTACCTTTACCAACGATTTGCAACGGGGCTGCACATGCGCACTTGCTTCGCTCGCGCACGCACGTGCTTCTGTATATGTGTGTGCTTCTGCACATGCACAGAAGCTTCCTGATGATGTCGGAGTCGGTGGGTGGAGCCTCCCGCCGGTTTTACTACCAGTTCTATAAAACCAGTCCGAACTGGGGGGAACCCACAACTGCTACATTTATAGGCAACTAATAATAATTTCAAACTATTTTTTTTTCTAATTAATTCCTTAATAATTCACCTTAATACACAAAAATCATGTGCTGTGGAGGAATACCTTTTGCAAACATTACTTCCTTTAGAATTTCTGGAAGGGTGGACAGGGGAGGAAATTGTGTGGATAGTAGCACCTATACAAATTGTACAGAGAAACTTGGTCCATTGAAAGTCAGTATCAGGGCAATGCTCCAGCAGTTGGAAGGGTAGGGAATATAAAGAAATTTAAAGGTGAACTTAATATGAAATAACTGTTCAGGAAGAATTTAAAGAATCAATTGCACAGTCCAGGGATTGAAACAAGTGCAAGAACGAGAACAATCCTGCTTTGATTTTGTTAGTATAAGTAACTTCCAAGATTTCAAGATTCTATTATTAGACTGTAGAATTATAAAGTAGTATTCTTGGAATCCCTGAGGTGTCTGTGTCTTGATCTGGCCTACCTTAAATGACTGACCTTAGTTTTGAAAGTTTTACCACTCTCTAATTAGAGAGACCATAAGAGTTGGACCATAAGAAAGGCTGAGCACCAAAGAATTAAGGTCTTTGAACTCTGGTGCTGGAGAAGACTCCTGCGAGTCCCTTGGACTGCAAGGTGATCAAACTGGTCAATCCTAAAGGAGATCAACCCTGACTGCTTTTTAGAAGGTCAGATCCTGAAGATGAAACTCAAATACTTTGGCCACCTAATGAGAAGGAAGGACTCACTGGAGAAGAGCCTAATGGTGGGAAAGATTGAGGGCAAAAGAAGAATGGGACGACAGAGAACAAGGTGGCTGGATGGAGTCACTGAAGCAGTAGGCATCAGCTTAAATGGGCTCCAGAGGATGGTAGAGAAAACATTCCTGAAGGAATGTTGTCCATGGGGTCACGATGGGTCGAACATGACTTCGCAACTAACAACAACAAGGCTTTCTAAGATCTTTTGATCTTAGAGATGTCAACAGAACATCAGGGCACAATGCTATGGACAAAACATGTTGCCAGCATCATTAGTATGTAAAACTGGACCCACCCAACTCCACTGTATAGTAAGATAAGATTCCACAGTAATTGAGGTGACACTTGCCTGAGCCCAGAGCAGTGTAGGAACTTGCAGCCCAACCAGTATCACCTGGCTGTGATGGAAATTGGAAGGGAATGGAAGCTCAAGATCAATTTCTAATTTTCATTACCCAGTGTAAATTATTTAAGGCAGGCTAGCCAGAGAAAAAATTCTACAAATCACTCCACAGTTGCCATTGTTCTTAGACAGCTGAAAGGAAGGGCTGCATTGGACCATGCTTCTCATTAAAGGCAATGATCCATTGTCAGATAATTATCAGAACTTCATGTAAAGATTTAGAGCACCTTTTGATGACTTTACTAGGAAAACAATAGCAAATCAATGATCATATAGTCCAGAGACTGAAAAATCGTGGGGTTTTCTTTTTTGTTAGTATAAAAAGGGAGAAAGAAACTTAAATGGACTGTCAAGATTCTAATTTTATATCCTACAACATATCCTATATCCAGAGCTGAAGAAGCTTCTTGGATGAGAAGCAAAGCATCTTCAAAGAAAAACCAGAAAGTCCAGTTGCCTCTTGAAAAAGCACTTTTGGGATATCAAAATGGTATTGAATTGCATGTTTTTAAAATTGTGTAGAAGAATAATTGAAAACTTCCTTACAGAAGCTGTATCCTGCAGTCTTTTGTTACACTACACACTGGATTTATGACTCAAGACTGACAGGTGATCAGCAAATATTGTCTAAAATCCTTTTAGAAGGCTTCCAATTTAATTAGGAATTTGTTATTATTAATGCTTATCAGACACCATACTTCATTTTAAATATTATTGAAAACCAGACTCAAAACGTTAATTACCACAGACAAGTCACAATTTAAATTAGTATCAGCCAACTTCAAATTCATTATAAATTAGGAATATATGTGTTGTGTATTCCTGACACTAGTGCACCATTCATCAAAACTCAAAGGCATCTCAAATGTTATTTTTCTGTGCCTATTCAAGAGAGGAATAATTTCAAGTCATCCATCTTTGCTATTTGGTGGAATGTTTTTCAGTATGACTGTTGCATATGCCGGCAACTAGTGCTATTCATTCTGTGCTTGACAGGTTGAAAACTATGTTTACAGGCTGTTCAATCATTTGGACCAACATATGTAAGTGTCTGGGAAAATTCTGGAGCATAAAATTCCATTTGGTAACAGAATTCATCTGTTTTTAAAAATGTGAATAGTATCAGACAATGAAGGTAAAACAAAGCTATTTATTATTCAGTTAGCAAAATACCTCATCAAACTATAGTTACGGGCTCAAACCAACTGGTTTTAATTTGTCATTTGGAGTGTATGCAACTGAATGGCAGAGTCCTTATTTTTTCAGTTCACATTCTATGCCTAATGCAGTGATGCAAAACCTTTTGGGCTTGGTCAAAAATAAAATGCCTAACTTTATACCCACCCACCCACCCACAAACAAAAGAGAAACAATTCTCTTTCTTCCCTCTATCTAGGCCCTCCCAAACAGTGACACTCAGCAGCTGTGCCAAGGCTTGGCCTGAAGTGAAGGCAGGAGTCTTGACTTCAACCCTAATGCCACCAAAGCAGCATTATGCTATTCCCCAAGACACAGAAGCCTTGGGGAATGGTGTGATTGACCCTGTGTTTCAGCACTCCCCAGGGCTTGCTGCATACAGCTTACTTTCAGATAGTATTCTCTTTCTCACAGGTCCCTGCAGCTGTCCTGCTCTAGGTTGCAGCATCTGAAAACAATCACACCCATTCTTGCACATTTTTTTGACGTTCCAGATGTCACCTTGGAGCACAGCACAGCAAAATCAAGTGGATGGATAAATGATCAGTGCTCTTCATCAGTGCTAGTCCTGATGATGTTACCTAGTTTGGGTAATGAAACCTTTGCAAGAAAACAAGCAAGCTCAGAGAGCACCAAGGATTCCGTGGGTCAACACTGAGCTACAAACATTCTCCTTTATTAGGATGATAAATGCATATGAAATCAATGGTTTTACAAAGGAAATTAATCCAGTAGATTTTAAGCAGTTTGATTGCAAAAAATAGGGTAACTTTTGCAACTAAGATTTGTGAACTTCAGCCATATGTGGAAATATACTCTCACTGTGTGGTCCTTGGTGTTATCTGAGCTTGGTTGTTTTCTTACAGACGTTTCATTACCAAACTAGGTAATTTCACCATCAGTGCTCGTAGAGAATGCAGTTATTGGGGGTATTGTTTGGGGTATTTTTTGTTTCTTGATTGATGGTCAAACGTTAGTCTTGTGTTAAAGTCAAGTCCAAAAAATCTAGACAGTTCCTGGAAGCCTGGCACTCAGACAAATCGGTCATCAACAGACACACATAGATAAACAACATCTACATACCATTCATAAGAAACATTTAAAGGAAGGAAGGAAACAAAAAGACCAAAACACCTCCTCACCAGTAATGAACAAATGAGCAAAGACTTACATCAAGATTAACATGACATCAACAATCAAGAAGCAAACAATACTGCAATCAAGGAACTATTTAACTAGCTAACAGTAAACAACAGCCCAATCAAGGAACCACTAAGACCACTTCCACCAACACTGACAGGGCAAGTCATTAATACATAAAATGAGATCATGCCCCACTCCCTACTAACACCAATGTTTTCTAGTTTGGTCTGTAAGCAAACAACCAAGTTCAGAAAGCACCCCACCCCACAGTTCAACCTGAGCTACAAGGATTCTATCCATACTCTTTAACATTATAAAGATTTGCAAGTCTTAATATGCCATTTGATTTTGTCATTATCAGAATCAACACAAAATTTAAACAGGATGAGACAAGAGCAAAGCAGAATTTGCTTTCTGGATACAAAAATAGCTGTATTTAATACAATTTGCTTTAGCAAAACTGCCTAGCATACTATATCCTTTCTTAATCATTTTATATAATTTGTTAAGCAATTTATTTTTATACCTGGTCTTTTAAACATTTGGCAAAATAATAAATTAGTGGGCAGGTAATCAATGCAAGAAGTTTATTTTATCTGACAAGTAACGCAAGTGCATTGCCATGAAATTATGTATGAAATAATTGGGCCACAATTTACACTGTGCCATGGATGAAAATGAACACAGCAGTCTTATTAACTCAGCGACAAAATAAGCAGAGGATTTCTGCTTTATTCTATTAATGGAAATTACACAATTCTATTTTTGCTCAAAATTCAGAAGCTGTTTTAAAGGCAAAAGTGAATGTTTGATATTCAATTAAATATTTAAGAAGGAAATAGAGAAAAGCTGTTAATGGAATCTTACCATTTTGTCACATTTTACATATGAAATTACATTCCCAATTATAATGGTTCTGAGATTAAGTTCTTGAACAGGCATCATTGATGACCCAGAACTGTCCGCATTTATAATGATATTTATTAGAAGGAGCTTCCATTAATGAACCTTTTTAAACTGCTGACTGATAATTTTCACCTTTTGTGTGTAGTTATTGAGGATGATAGTTAATTTTGTTCACGATGTTAAGTTCTCCCCCACCACTACCACACCTAGAGACACACTACATACCTCAATTTAAAAAGTACCTTGGACTAAAGTATAAAAGAAATTTATATTCTATCACCATTTATCATCTCTGACCAAACCCCTAAAATATATGTATATAAAATATAAACATATACAAATGTTTATCAGTTATTTAGTAAATGACCTAACGTTCTTAATAACTATCCAGCTATCATTTTCACAAAACTACAAATATGATTACTGCATATTTTGCTATTCAGGATAAACATAGCATAACTAATTAATTGTCTGGAACCACTATCACTGACATACCAATGCTTCTGAAATAATACATAGATAGACTCAAATCTCTTAAAGAAAAAAAAAGGGAGGGATATCTTGGTTTGACAATATGATCATAGTGCCACAAAAGTTGTGATAATCTCACAAAATCATCAATTTTCATGAGATTCTAAACCCCTGAAATACCATATACCAGTAATTCTACATGAATATGAAAAACTGATAAGTAATGGGGCATTTTCAAATTATTTTTTATTTAATGTTGGTGTTTTGTGGATAGTATCTAGGAATGTCCTCAATGTCTTGGTGCCTGTACAACTATGTCTGGGGGTTTAAATGCCACATTTGTTTGACTTACATTTTGAATTATGTAAATATAAATATAAGCAGATATATAATTTTTACTGCTGATGACTCGTTAGATGAGGAAGTTTAGCAACAGCTGGATTGGATCAAGAAAACCCAGTTGGATACAAGCTGAACTGTCCTGTATATAATACAAAAATCTAAAATGATATTATCTTGGCCTTCCAATCTTTTTGAGAATGTGATTTCTCAACTATGCACAAGAATTTAGTACTATATCTAGAATCTTGAGTCAATCTCTGGATTTGTCAAAAGGTAGCTGTGCTCTTTTCTGTTTAGTGGAGAAAGTTTTGCACTGAACTCATTACTAGACTTGCAAATCTGAAAAGCCTATTTGGAAATAGAAAACTTTGCATCAGCCTTCTTCTTTCAGGCATGTTTTGTTGTATGTTAATCTCTGCCAGCATAGAACATGACAGCCACGGGTTATGTATAGTGTATGAGTATAAAGCCAGTTAGCATAGCGCAGCAGGTTTCTATGCTACATGAATAATAATCCTTTTAACATTCTCAGTGGATGTTGGGTGTTTTGTTTTGTTTTCATTTGTCAGTATAAGGCTTCATTAAATCCAAATTGCCTTGATGATGGCATAATACAGGCATTATATTCTTGCTCGTATACACACACCTGCTATATTTGGCATTAGAGGACCAGACATCATCTAGCAATCTATCCTACAGCAAACATCTAGACTTTACTTGCTAGATTTTCTAGCAAAGATAAAACTGTATATATGTTGACAAACATCTGCTCTTTTCCCCAATGTTGTCAGTAAATTGAGAAGATTTTGCCAGTACAGTGGCACTGCTAGTATAATATTTTGCTAGATATCACAAGGGCTGCATTTGAACATCCAGTATAGAAAGATCACTACACTAGCAGTATTTTTTTTTATTCTACAAGCAGTTATAGAAGAAGGAAGAGAGGCCCAGCATGGCTAACTCATCATTTAAGAAATCAGGGATTTCTCCTGCAGGCAATCGAGTAAACATTTCTCAATTCAAATACACTTCAAGGTGTAAGTTATTCATTTTCAAGATTCTGTTAAAAGTTAAAATGTTATGTGATTTTGCATGAGTTGTAAGACTATTTTTTTAAAAAATAAAACTTTAGGGTGCTATGGATGCCATGTAGGGTACTGGTTTAACTTATCACCTGCTTAACCTATAAATATGATATATGTAGAGGCATATAAATGTCAGTAGAGCATAAAGCTATATTAGATATTTGCTTCCCTTATTATCAAACAATGATTTAAAATTCAGTTGTATGTCATGTAAAGGCAGGGTGACCTATCATTTATATTCCATGGAATTACTTTCAGTGACTGTCATTCACAAGCCAAATTTATTCTGAAAGTAGTTCCAGTGAGGTCATAGAATGAATGATGGGTACATCTGAGCATAAGTCTTCAGAAGTGTTCTTTTCCATCTGATAGACATGTTGTACTTCAAAGATCTGTTTTGAGTTCTACAGAATTAGCAAGAATTTTGTTTCAAAGTGAACTTTTTAATCTGTCTATATTTGCTCAGTTCTTTTGATGAACAATAGTGAACATCTATGCATAATAATAATTTAGGGAATAATGATTTAAACCAATATGGAACAAACATAAACATGTCATGACTTATCCACATGGTGTTGCCTTTTTCTTGACCTGTGCCCACAGATGAAACAATTGTCTTCAGCTGTTCCAGACTTCCCCTCTTCACTTTATGCTATCGTTACCTTGGAAACATGTACACATTCGTTCATTTGTCATCAAAAGGTATATATTTTTCTTATGGTTATTGATGTGGTCAGGGTGGGATCTGGGCACTGCATTCCATGGTCATGATCAGATTTCCTGAAGTCTTTCTGAGTGCAACAGTGACACAGCAGGGTGAAATGCTCCCGGTTTGGACCTGATCGCCCGATCCGGTAGCGATGGAGGCGAGTGGTTCGGAGAACTACTAGCAAAAATCCCTGCCTCCCACCACATGCCCAGCTGAGCCGTGCGATCATCAGACGCTTTCTTTCTTTTAAATGGCTCTGACAATCCAAGCTCTGACGATCCCAGCTGAGTTGCCTGATCATCAGAGGGTTTTTTAAAAACCCTCTGCCCATCAGGCAACTCAGCTGGGATCATCAGAGCCATTTAAAAGTATTTTTTACAACCTCTTTGCCGAAGAGGTTGTAGAAAAAATGGTTTTAAAAGTAAAAAAAAAAAAAAATTGGCCACGCCCACCCAGTCACATTACTCCCCCACCAAGCCATGCCCACAGAACCGGTAGTAACAAATTTTAGATTTCACCACTGTGACAGAGGGTGTGGAAGCACTGTGTGTAAAAGAAATGATGCCCTTTCACATAATTATTTGTCTCATTTGAATTGAAGTCCACACATCTTAAAATGACCAAGTCTGAAAAACACTGTACTATTGCAAAGCTAAGCATTAACAATCAGAGAGTAAACTACCCCTACTTTATTAATCTATTCTAGGGGTTTTTATGTCACCTGTAAAAGACAACTGTTTTGCTGTTAAGAGTGGTGATCGGCATATTAATAGCCAACTGTAAACTCTGCAATAATGCTTTGATTTTTGGGGTATAAAAATTAAATTAGATTTAGACAGACAGGTCATATTAATTAGCACAAGGTATGAAGAACTAATAAGAAAACAATACTGAAAAAGGAATTTAAAGTTAACAAACCAAAATCAAATTAAGCATAACTGAAAACAAAGCAAAGCAGATTCAAAGATAACTAACAGCTACACTTGGAAATGAAGAAGCCAGGAACCTATCAAATATAAAGTAGAAAATATGTTGAATTTTAACTGTCTTTTCATCTTCATTCCTTTGTATCTGTGCTGACTTTCCTCAGCAGGGTTACTGTAATGACCAGGCCAAAATACAGTACCGTATTTTCCGGCGTATAAGACGACTGGGCGTATAAGACGACCCCCTACTTTTCCTGTTAAAATATAGGGTTTGGGCTATACTCGCCGTATAAGACTACCCCTCTTCCAACGCACACCAAATAAAAATTAAAAAACATCAGATTTGATTTCAATATGGTAATTTTAATTCAAATGCTTATGACACGCAGGTACTTAGCAGGAAAACTGTCACTTATAAACATAAGGCTGTTTGTCATTAAACATGTCAACATAAAACAGTGCAATTGGATTAAACTTTTCCTAATTCACTCTAAAGCTGAAAGAAAGGATAAGACAATAAACCCATGGGAGCTGCCATGCTGTTTGTTTTCTAAGCTGTCAACCAAACTGGAACTGATTGTGATAGGAGGAAGATAACAAACAATAGAGAGCCAGTGCCGGGCAAGTCCCTGGCGAGTCAGTAACGCCCATCATAACTGCAAGCTATTTTTACAGGCTTTGCTGGCGTGACAGTTTCCCTTTAAAAGCCTTCAAAATCCTCCTGTTCATCATCTGATATCATAAGTACATCAAGGACATCTTGTGATACATTTGTAAGACAGTCATCATATGGATCTAATTCCGTATCAGATGGTGTGGTCTCAGCTTCGGCTTCCTCTTCATCTTGCCACAAGTAGTCGTCCTCCATACCATCTAATGAATTTGATATGCCACACTTCTTGAAAGACTTGATTACTGTTTCTGCATCAATATCATTCCAGGCTTTTATGACAAACTTGCACAAAACATCCAACTGTGGAGCACACATGTTTCCTCCTTTTGTGAATGACTTTTCACCGCTAACCATCCACTCATTCCACTGTTCTCGAATGCGATCTTTAAATGGCTTGTTTAGGCACACATCCAGTGGCTGTACCAACGATGTCAATCCTGCAGGAATAACTGCCGCATCTGTGTTTATTCTTGCAAGCCTTTGCTTGGTGCTGGGAGTTAAATGAGCCCTGAACATATCCCACACCAGTAGACTACGTTTTTGAATAAGTCCACCTGGTCACCTGCTCCATACATTATCAAGCCATAGCTTTACCCCTTCTTCATCCATCCAGCCTTTTTCATTCACATGTACAAAACAACCAACAGGGAACTTTAGTTTCGGCATTGTTTTTCTTTTAAAAATAATCATTGGTCTCAGTTTGGAGCCATCAGCTGTGCATGCTAGTACCACTGTAAAACTGGACTTCTCATGTCCTGTTGTTTTAATTAAAATTGTTTTTTCACCATTTGGATAGACAGTTTTATTTCCAATCATATCAAAATTCATTGGAGTTTCATCCATATTTCCGATACTACTTAACGCATAGCCATGTTTCTTGCGCTGTTTTATTACATATCGATAGAAACTATTTACTTTGGCATCAAGATCTGCAGGTAATTTTTGTGCAATTTTTGTCTTTTGCCTCAGAACCAAATTATGCCTTTCCAAGAATCTAGTACACCAGGATACAGTGTCCTTAAATCTGTTGCTGTGATCTGGGTTAGATTTGGCCCACTGAAGTGCAAACAAACGTATTTTATTTCGTGTCACTACATAACTGTTTTGGCGATGTTCATTCACCATGTCTGCTACATGTTTTTCAAGTTCTGGCCAATGTGGGGTGCCTCTTCTTAATGCACACTTACCCCTTGGCATACTCTTTAATGCTTTTACATTTGCTTTCCAGTTCCGAACCATCTTTTCTGTTACTCCATATTGTCTTGCAGCAGCACAGTTATTATGTTCCATGGCAAAGTTTACAACTTTAAGTTTAAAAATGGCTTCATATTTCTTTCTTCTTGCTGGTGGAGCCATGATGGGGTCTTGACTGTTATATTCGTATGCTATACTGTATGTACTGTTGCTGTACTGTATGTATTGTTGCTGTACTGAAGAGAAAGGTAATGGGCTACGCTACGTGTAGTGGCAAGAAGGCTATTTTGTACCAGGTTTTTTTCCTTCATCCATGCAGCCTTGTCGAGATCCACACAGCTTCATGAATCTGAGTTGCTGGCACTGACTGATGACGCTACGGAAGCGCCGACAACATTGACAGGAAGCTGTGCCGATCTAGTCAAGGCTGCATGCTGCTGAATGCTGGAAGCAGCTGGTTGCTGAGCGGAGCTTCTCCCAGGCATCTAGGGGGATATTACTGACGCTCCGACTTCCCCAGCTGACCCCCACTGATGGCGAGCCTCACTGGTCCGGGGAAGTCAGAGCGTCGGTAATATCCCCCTGGATGCCTGGAGGAAGCTCCGCGCAGCAACCAGCTGGTTCCAGCATTCCAAGGCGATTCCAAGGAGGTCCACGGTGAAAGCGGCGCCACGGTCGACCTGGGCCAGCGCCTTGCACACCTGGCTCTGCGTCTCCATTATGAGAAGCTCCATGCGACTTCGCATGTCTCCGCCCCAGTCATGCAGCTCTCACAATCCGCTCACCAGAGGAGCCATGAAGCGCTCGCACTGCCTTGCCAGATCTTCTTCCTTTCCCCACGGCTTTTCTGGTTGTAATTGCTGCTGCTGCTGCCGCCGAGGCTGCTCCTTCATCTCCGCCCGCTGCACCAGACCCAGCCCGGCCAGCACCGCCGTCCAGATCGGCACCCGGGCTTGCAGGTGAAGGGTGGGAGTGCGAAGCACACTTTCCTGGCTTGGCACCGATCCGGACGGCTGCAGAAGGAACTGGGCACCGGCTGTCATGTCTTTTCTGCTGTGCGGGGTTCGGCACCTGGGCTCTCGGGATTTAAGCCTCCGGGCTGGCCCACGCTGCTCCAGGATGTTTGCTTTGGGCTCTTGGGAATCACTGCAGGCGGTTCTTCCCGTTGGGGCGATGGTGGGTGGCAGCGATCGGCGTCGCTTGGACTGCGGGAGCCACGGCAGACTCCTTCCCCACGAGGTATTGCTCTGCATTTCACCACCTCTTCCAGGCTCGCTGCCACCCACCATCGCCCCAATGGGAAGAACCGCCCAGCAGCGATTCCAAGGAGCCTGAAGTGAACATCCTGGAGCAGCGCAGGCCAGCCCGGAGGCTTAAACCCCGGGAGCCCAGGTGCCGAACCCCGCACAGCAGAAAAGACATGACAGCCGGTGCCCAGTTCCTTCTGCAGCCGTCCGGATCGGCGCCCGGGCTCGCAGGTGAAGGGTGGGAGTGCGCAGCACACTTTCCTGGCTTGGTGCCGATCCGGACGGCTGCAGAAGGAACTGGGCACCGGCTGTCATGTCTTTTCTGCTGTGCGGGGTTTGGCACCTGGGCTCCCGGGGTTTAAGCCTCCGGGCTGGCCCGCGCTGCTCGAGGATGTTCACTTCGGGCTCCTTGGAATCGCTGCTGGTCGGTTCTTCCCATTGGGGCGATGGTGGGTGGTAGCGATCAGCGTTGCTTGGACTGCGGGAGCCATGGCGGTGCTGGCCGGGCTGGGTCTGGTGCGGCAGGCGGAGATGAAGGAGCAGCCTCGGTGGCAGCAGCAGCAGCAATTACAACCAGAAAAGCCATGGGGAAAGGAGGACAAGGAAGATCTGGCAAGGCGGTGCGAGCGCTTCATGGCTCCTCCAGTGAGCGGATTGCGAGAGCTGAGCGACTGGGGCGGAGACATGCGAAGTCGCATGGAACTTCTCATAATGGAGACACAGAGCCAGGTGTGCAAGGCGCTGGCCCAGGTCGACCGCGGCGCTGCTTTCACTGTGGACTGCTGGGAAAGGAAGGAAGGTGACCCGAATTCCGGGGTAGAGTGGGGACGCGTTCCTTTCTCATGGGCCGCGCGCTGCCTGGCACCTCTTGTAGATTGGAACTAATTCGGAGTACAGCTTCCCCTCAATGTTGCCGGTGCTCCCAAAGTGTCATCGGTCAGCGCCAGCAACTCAGATTCGGGTACTCGGGGTATAAGACGACCCCTGACTTTTGAGATGATTTTCCTGGGTTAAAAAGTCATCTTATACGCCGGAAAATACGGTACATCTGAGCCAAATTTACTCCAGCAAACCTTTTCTCTGAAGATCAGCAGGAAAAAAGATGGATCTTTTCCCTCGTTTTAAATGCCAGTTCACTGACATTTACAGTCTCATTTAATTACAATCCTTGTGCATGCTTGTATGTGTTAAATACACACTTTTACAAACTTAACACTGTTCTTAGAATACTTTCTGGAATCAGGGGTGAAATGCTCCCAGTTCGGACCATTTTGGCTGAACCGGTAGCGATGGCAGCATGAGGTTCCGCCCACCTGCCTGGTCATTGTTATTTCCTGGTTTTAACCAGGAAGTAACCTGTTTTTTACCCTCTGCACATGCACAGAAGGGTTTGCGCATGTGCAGAGGGTCCAAGCGTGCAGGTGATGTGCACACGCCTGTGTGCATTTCCGAACTGGTTGGGAAGGTAAGTAGATTTTACCCTTGTCTGGAATGTTTATCAGCCAATAACAGATCACCTACCTTACAAACAGGTGCTGTCAAGTTTGATCCTAGGAGCCCTTTAAAGAAGCAGATAGTTAGAAAGGAGTCCTGAAAAGCCATTGTCAGTCAGAATAGAAAATCTGAAGTAGATAGAGAAATAAAGTACATTTGCTTGTCACATTAAGCCATACTGTTGAAAGGCTTAGCATATTGTCTGAACCCAGATTCTGGCTGAGATTTTGGGCAAGGCAGAAAGTTTTAAGCACAAACTGAAACCGTTATATATATATGTGTGTGTGTGTGTGTATGTGTATATATATATATATATATATATATATATATATATACATATATATATATATACATATATATATATATATATATATATATATATATATACATATATATATATATACATATATATATATATATATATATATATATATATATATATATATATATATATATATATATATATATATATATATATATATATATATATATTTGTATTGCTGTTATTTACATTTATTACCTGGCTTTCTTTCCAGTTCCTTCACAATAAAAGTAATTTAAGGTGGATTTGGCCTGGAGGTAGTGACTGTCCAAATCTCTTAAATGAATTTCTGGACTGCTTTTACAGTTTACCTCTAACTTCCTGTTCTTAATACCATTTTAAACCAAAATTTACTTGGTTGAGGCAGCATAAAAGTGCTTATAAATCAGTTCCTTAACTACTACCTACCTTAGCCACAGATAAAATCTTTCTGGCCTCTAGACATATAACAATTTGATTGCAAGGGCTTTGGCACTATTCTATTCTACGTTCTATGTAGACTATGCTGGTAAAGGCCTGTTCTTTCTAAAAGGAAAGCCTTTTTTTCATCTTGGCTCAGTGGCTAAGGCCCTAAGCTTGTCAAACAAAAGGTTGGAAGTTCAGTGGTTCGAATCCCTAGTGCTGTGTAAAGGGATGAGCTTCCGTTACTTGTCCCAGCTTCTGCCAAATCTAGCAGTTTGAAAACATGTAAAAAATGCAAGTAAAAAAATAGAGACCACCTTTGGTGGGAAGATAACAGCATTCTGTGCGCCTTTGGCATTTAGTCATGCCGGCCACATGACCACGGAGACGTCTTTGGACAGTGCTGGTTCTTTGTCTTTGAAATGGAGATAAGCACCACCCCCTAGAGTCGGGAATGACTGGCACATATTGACCTTTACCAGTCAGTTGTTTCGGTGACACAGAAACAGAAGTTTTGCAGAATGAGAAGTCTATGTACTCCTAAAGGGGAGCGTATTTTCATCCAAAACACATACCCTTTTCTCATCAGTCTTAACTTTATTGTTATCTTTAGTTGGGCAGTGGAAGGGGGTGACTTTGGTTTAACATCAGAATTTCAGCAGTCTACTCACTGCTTTAATTGTAAATTAGTGATTCCATCACTAAGTTTGGATTAAAGAGCAACCACTTTGATCAAAGAAGGGAGAAAATAAACTATTGCTCCCTAATGAATGCAATTTGTTCTAATCAAGTTGATTTGTATTATTCAGGGAATTGCAATTTTAACCATTGTTACCACAGGTGATGTATTTTCTTATTCCTTCAGTCAGGCTTCAAAGATAAGAGACTTTAAAAGTTTAATTAGAAGTGTGAGGATTTTTTAAAGTCATTATTGTTCTTAAAAGTACATAAAAGGATTGCTAGCTGAAGATCTGACAGCTAAATATGAACTGTCATGACAACTTCTATCTTGAGGCTGTATACTTGTTTTCCAACTCAAATTCGCAATGTTGAAAGGATTTGGAAAAATCTTTTCCAGGGTTTCTCAAAGTACATTGTTTTACCAATTTATTTGGTTCACATTTTATATTGTGAATAGTGCTCAGGTTTTACATCTTTGAGTTACAGCCAGTTTCAAATGTAAGTTCAGCAGGAGGAGGTGGATGGCATGGACAGCTGGATGAAGTGCAACAATAAATGCAGGGAAGAAAAGATATTTCAGTCTTTTCTCACTATTGGCAAGGGTCTATGGCTCATTGTTAGAGCACATGTTTTGCGTACAAAAGGCTGAAAAGAAATTTCTGTTCAAGCTTCTGTGAATCAGGCTCAACAAAGCTGTGGTGGATAGACCAATATTCTGACTCAGTATGATGTTGTTTCCTGTTCCAAAATAGCAGCTCCCCCCTTTCCTTAAAAATTGCTTGTTGTTATCTCAGAACATGGCAATTTTTGCTTTAGCCAGCCAAATGGCAAGGGGTGGGGGAGGAGAATCTCAAAAAAATATCATCTGGCTCACTATTGGATGGATTGATTGGGTTTTCTTTTTCCTTTTTGTCTTACTACCCATCTGGTGCTGAGAACAATAACGTAGGGAATGAGCAAGGGAGTCATCAAGTGAATACTTCCCAGCATTCCAATGTGGCTCTATTTTGAGATTTAGAAGGAAGAATGATTAAGTTGTACATTTTGGGGATGAATTGAAAATAACTTTGTTTTCCACTATAGATGCTTTCTATAGTGCTAGGTAGGAAATATGTTTTAAAATATTTTTATAGAGAGCACCTAGCTGATTATTCAGGTTGATATAGTGATGCTGGCTTTATTGAGACCTCTGGATTTGTTTAAGAAGACCATTTGTTGATTCCAAGTACACCACTATCACAGCACGTTTATTGCTAGATGCAAGCAGTGAAAAACAATAAATATCTTGTATAAAATCTTACCATGGAAGAATTACCACCATCATTACTGACACTCAGACATTCAATCCACAAAGAGCTAGCCACTGTTACACATGGTATAAACACCAATGAAATGAGATGGAAAAGAAGGCAATGCCATCATTAAAATGACATTTTAAAACTGCCTTCCATCCCTGAGCCAAATTCTATCGAGTACAACCATTTTTACCTAATGAAGTTTATGCTCCAGAAATACCTCTCAGCAATGCAGCCATATGCCCAGTTAGACTTTTTTCTGTTAAGGAACTTCGCTTGCTCAGCAAAAAGAACCTGAAACAAGTAAGTAGGGACAGAAACAGCATCATGGCCCAGTTGCCCATCAGATCTTGACAGATTTGAGTCTTTAAAGGTCTCCAAAGTTTTGTTGCCCATGTCTACCTCTGTAAGATGCTCTAGCTCTGTAAGATTGCCCAGATCTACCTCTGTTTATGGTCAGGAAAGATAAAAGGAGCAAGTGAAAACTGGACAAACTGATGTCAATGGACAGCACAGATTACCATTTTAATGGTATTGCTAATTACTGAAAGAAAGCTGGCCAAAAGATATCAGCAGAGGACAATGATAGAACCCAGAAAGATATACAATAGCAGAGCAGGAGAACAGAGCCCATTGTATAGACAGAGGGACAGTTTCAATAGCTATCTTAATTTATTGGTAATTTCAGAGGCAGTCGGGGAATATTTATTTATTTATTTATTTATTAATCAAATTTCTATACCGCCCTACTCCCGAAGGACTCAGGGCGGTGGACTAGATACTAATGTAAGTGATAGAATATATAGTCATGAAGTTGAAGGACATTTTGGTGCAAATCATATTTTACAAAAGAAAGGAAGGAAGGAAGGAAAGGAGGAAAGGAGGAAGGAAAGAAGGAAGGAAGGAGAGGAAGGAAGGAAAGAGGAAGGAAAGAAGGAAAGAAGAAAGATAATCACACTGGCTATATACTGTAATTGAGGTAAAATATCTCAGCACATCTAGAGGAGGGACATGTATATCAGCACCAAGATGAAAATCATTGACTATGGCATTAGAATGGGAAACATTAACATTTTGCTAACATAAAATAAAAAAATTCCCTGGAAGAGTTTGAATTTTGCTTACTATTGAAATAAATAGGATATGAAAGAGCCCAAGGATTTTGTTCTGCTGAACATTTAGTTTCTGGAGGAAGAATGTTCCGAAACAAGTTTCAGTTTTCTGTTCTTCTGTACCCAGAAGGAGACCAGGCAATCCTATTGAAGTGTGAGATATAAACTACCAAGGAAATGGCCGTAGCTTCATAAGACATCACAGAAGTACTTTTGCAGTGATGTTTTTAAAAAGCGGGCCAAATTGAATGGCTGTGCAATAAAGAAACACGCTTTCTTCTCCTGTTTTTTTATATGCTAGTTCTCTTATCATTCATTTTCAGCTCCAGTTGCTTTCCTTTCTCATTGCATCCTTTCTCATTTTAAAAAGACATTTCCACTGTTTATTTGCTGTCTAATAGCTATTAAATTCAGTTTTGAAAATCTGCAATAGAAACAAAGGATTGGCATGAGGAATTCAGGACAAAGGGCTCAATGAAATATACATAATGCATAATAAAGATCAATATTTTCTGCCTTGATGTAAGATAAAACTTGCAGGGAAAGTCTACAGAAGGGCATTTCCACCTTGACAAATTGATGATGTGTGGACTTCAACTCCTAGAATTCTCCAGCTAGCATGCTTTGAGAAACCCTTATAGTAATCTTTCAGAGCAGGTATATTCAAACTTCTGAGGCAATGAAATCTCTTAATTTTTTTTAAAAAAAGAAGTCCTGGAGTCTCTGATTAAGAAATAAATAGCACATAGAAAACCACTCCACAGTGCTTCACAGCATTCTCTGAGAGGTCTAAAGAGTCATAGAAGTTTATAGTGATAGACTCAACAATCTGGGTCCTCATTTTACCAATCTCAGAAGGATGGAAGACCAAGTCAGCCTTGACTTCTGTCAAGATCGAATTCCAGACTGTTCGCAGTTAGCCTGCAATACTGCATTCTAACCACTGCACCACCAGGGCTCTCTATTAAGAAATAAAACACCAATGCCAAATGTTATCAATGAAATGAATATTAATTAACACTTTCAATATACAAAAAACCCCACCTTACCATTATTTGGGAGTTTAATATTTTAATCAAAGAAATCTCTGTTCAGTGTATTAATATTATTTATAAGTACTGCTCAGGAACAATACTAGGGATGGAAAAAAGAATTAGGAATCTTTCAGGAGACAATTAGAATTACTTATATACAATTATCTTGATATCCCTGCAATCTCCATTACCAGAAATCTCCAGAGCTGCACCAAAGTGTAGAGTTAACAAAGCTTTATTGTCCCTGCTCTAGAAATTCTTGTTTCTGCACAAACTGCCCTGTTGTTCTGCATGCACACTCTTTCTATCTCTAATCTCATGTCCATTTAAACTGTAGAACTCCCTGCTTCAGAAATCCAGGTTGTCACCCTGTCCCAAAGATGCTTTTTCAAGAGGCATCTGGACTTTCTGGTTTTTCTT
The DNA here is from genome assembly GCA_022577455.1 of Arizona elegans. NCBI lineage: Eukaryota > Metazoa > Chordata > Lepidosauria > Squamata > Colubridae > Arizona > Arizona elegans. The sequence goes on from JAKOOJ010000008.1 coordinate 59,523,472, forward strand.
TGAAGACATTTCACTTGGTGAAATGGTGGGGAATGGAAAGATTTATTCTCCTTGCAGACAGCTGGTCATTTGCGTTCTTTTAGTGAATTGTTAAGGTCACCTGGAGGTTTATCTGTGTCATCAGTGTCACCTGAGTGGTGCAAATGGGTGTGGAGCCTTCTTGGAACTGTTGAAAGGACTGTATTGTAGACTGGAGATAGATGATGTCCTATCCCTCCTCCTCTGTTGAAAGACAGCTGTTCAATTTTGACATAGATGGCCTCTTTGACCCCTCTTTCAAACCAGAGGTCCTCTCTGTCCAAAATGTTGATCCTCTCTGCCCTACATGCACACCTACTGTATGTTGAAGCTTTTTTTTCTGTTCAAATGTGAAGTTCTGCCAATTATTGGTAATTATTACATGGGCAGTGTCACTAATCAGTGTCTGATATCTACTGATTCTATTTATGATTTATAGGGCACTGTTTACATTAGATTTTTTGGTAATTATTTTTACTCTTGTTCTTCTCCAATAAATTTAATTTTAAAATTGTGGTTATTCTCCTTGAACAAGATCTATGAAGTAAATGAGCAAAATTGTCTTAGGCCAGTTCATTCTCTCGTTCATATTGCCTAGAAGCAAAGGAATTTCCTGGCTGCAGAAGGCAAATAGAGTTAGGGTCACACATCTGTATTTGTATCAGTTTAGTCTGATTGATCCGAGAATGATAAAAAGCATCTCAATGGGGAAGGGGACAGGCAAGAATAAGGGGAAGGGGAAAGAGGAAGGGATGAGAAAAGAAAGGAGGGGAGGAGAGCAGGAAGAATTTTATTTAGGAAAAGAGAATGGAAAAGTTTCCATTTTAGAAATGGATCAGATCTGTTTAGAGATTTGAAAGCATGTAAAAAATGCAAGTAGAAAAATAGGACTACATTTGGTGGGAAGGTAACAGTGTTCCATGTGCCTTTGGCGTTTAGTCATGCCGGCCACATAATCACGGAGACATCTTTGAACAGCTCTTTGGCTTTGAAATGGTGATGAGCACTGCCCCCTAGAGTCGGGAATGACTTGCACATATGTGCAAGGGGAACCTTTACCTTTATCTTTAGGAATAGATGAAAAAGGAAAGTGTTTTATATGAGAATAAAATCTATATAAGTTTGATGTGTGAATGACTCCTCAGATAGCAGATTTCTGTAAAATATTCCATAGAAAGCACAATTCCACCTTAATGCCTCTTGGTTTTTCTTTCCAAGAAAAATAATTGGAGAAATACTTCCAATGATAATAACTACATTACTCATCCTTGTTGTGAAAATTAATCTGCACTGATTACTTTATATTGCTATTAAAATCTATTATTATACACTATTAGAATAATCCAGACAGGTAAATTAAAAGAATATAGATAACATTTAATAAGTAATGTTAATTATTTAGATAAAGTATTTCAGCCTTGCTTATTCCCCTTTAAAATAATTGTATTTAGAATACTATTATTAAGAGGAAAGTAGAAGAATTTTACTGACCAAAAACACTGTACTGTCTGTTGCACTGTTCCATCAATGAAGGGTTTTTTTAGTGAGTCTTTTCACAATTTCAATGTTTAAAAAATAAAGGCAATGGAAGGCAGTGTCCAGTAACTGGTAGGGTAGATACTTTTCACAGCAGATGACAGTAGACAATTAGAGTGGGGTAAAGGGCTTTGTTTACACAAATTGAAGCTAATAAAAAATTGAAGCACAGCATGACAGCTTGAGCTGAAATAGAAACCTCTACTTTCAGCAAGAGCCAGAAAAAATAGGCAGAAGTTGTCTTAGATGCTAGCTGCTGGTCAGTTGCTGAACAACTTTAAAAACATGGAGTTCAACTTCCAGAGTTCCGCAGCCAACTTGAGTAGGGAATTCTGAGAGTTGAAGTCCATGCATCTTAAAATTGCTGAGGACAAATACTGACTTTGCAGAATAATCCCCATAAAAAAGACACAATTAGGGAATGCAAGGATTATATCTAAAAATGAGATTTCATTGCAGAATTCTTCCTCCATGCTTAGTGTTCAGATACTTTTTCCAAAGAACATTTTTGATCAGTTTGTACTAAGAGTTCTATTGTTCCGGCAGATAGCAGTTTTATGGCTCAAATAAGAATTCAAGTCGTGTTTTTTTCCGGTGAGACCGGTCTATCAGAGCAACCTGGTCTACCCAATTATGGGATGGAGCATACTGCTTCCACTTAATCTCTCCCATAGTATAGCCAATAAAGTGAGGAGATCCCGTGGCTTAGAGGTTAATGCATCTATGTAATATGCAAATAGCCCAGGTTCAAATTCCAGAAGGGTATGGCTAGCTGATGAGAGCTAAATAGCTTGAAATAGATCTATACTAGTCTCCCTTTATTTCTTTGTCGGTAAGCATAAATTCAACAGAATTCAAGTAGTACTTTGTTTAATTTGGGAATAGAAAATTTTGGTATAAAATTTAGTTTAAAAAGGCTTCTTGTAGGTTCAGTTTGGGGACTCAATCAGGAGGCTTTATTTTCTGAAGGGCAAAGCCCTTTGGAAGTGACAGGAAGGGTATAGGCACCTCTGCTGCTCTGCAACTTTCTCCACCGGCTTTAAAAGCAGAGAGTATTGGAAAGCATGCAGAATTACAGCACAACTACAGTCATTATCATTTTTGCTGAAAAAGATATACTCCCATAACACAGGAAGTAGGGTGCCCATTTAATTTGATATTTCCCACATATTTCTCCAAATATTTAATGGCCTATGATTGCACACCATTTGAGAAACATTAATCTATGTTTGCTGTGGGAATCTCCCATTGATTTCCCCAGTATTCTATCAGCATTGCACACTGTGTACATTGCTAAGAAGGGATTTTAAGAATATTCTGAATCTTTTATAACAGCTTATAATATTTACATAACCCAACTTGGGAACTATTGCTATTGAGAGTTACTAGTTTACAATGCATGTTGAATTTTTTTATAATAAATGTGATAAATGATACTAGGAGTCTACTTGCATTATCTTCAGCCAAGATAAAGGGAAAAGTTGAAATCTGGAAAATGATTTTTGTTTTTTAAAAAGGGGGCTTTATTTCCAGATGGTTTACATATAGGAAACAAGCAACTGCAGGTGTCAGTGTGGAAAAACTCTTAATTAGTGTTGTCTTGGTTTGAATCCCTATTATTGATTAATGTACAAGGTTTGTCTCTTTTAGGAGCTGTTGGAATGCAGCAATATGGTCAACAATTTTTTGTGTGGGTTCAGAAATACACACACACACACTAAGTCTTACTGTGCAAGATATGTTATATAATCTATATTAATCTAGCCCATTTCTTTTCCAAAAAAACCTGCCAAGACTGTGTAGCAGTGGTGGGTTGCTAACAGTTTACCCCGGATCGGGAGAACTGGTAGCGATGGTGGTGGGAGGCTCTGCCCACCTGCCCGATGCTTCTGCACATGCGCAGAAGTATTGCGCACACATGAGCGCCCGCGAGTGAACCGGTAGCAAAAGGTTTTGAAACCTGCCCCTGCTGTGTAGCACCCAATCTTGTAGCTATTTTATAATATCATTAAGGATACGTTTTCAAAATTCCAAAGGTACCCAATAAGCCTAAAAAGGTTACCATAGTACACCTTAATTTTTGAAGAGACAAGTATTGTTTTATTTTTCCCTTATTGTTTTGAATTGATTTTTAAAATATTGTTAGCCACCTACAGTCATGCTTGCAAGGAGGGAAGTCATGTAAATCTACTGAAATGAATGTTAGAAGAGCATTTTGTTTAGTTCATCTTTTATCATCTCTTTTCTTTTTTTAAAAAAAATCTGTGTTCTGGGAACCTTCAAAGAACATAGGAATTGTTAAAAGTCTAATTTGCAAGAAAGCAAAAGAGAGTCTGTCCCTCCCCTGTCCCTTAACAATTGGAGTGGCTTTACCTGAGAATAATCTCAGTGTCTACTTTCTGAGAATTCACTTACAGACCTTTGACTGAAAAGAAACAAGATCAGAGGATTGAGTCATGCAGAGTAACAAACAAACAAAAACAGGAAGAATTCTCTGAGAATTGAAATAATTCTACTGCATAGGCCATAACTTAACCGGAGTTTATTGAATGCTGCAGACACGCTTGATTAAGAGAAGCAATAGATTTATTCACTTCCGATGGAAACAAGCAAGCCCAGAAAACAGTGTTGGTCAAGGAGAGATGTAGCATAGAGTCTCCTTTGGCAAATTCTTTGGAGTATTTACAATGGATAATCGCTTTATTTTTCCTGACACATTATCTGTTCTACCAGTGCACACTGATTAACCACAGAACACACTTGATAATACTACATCAGAGTGCATAATAATCCTTAAAAAGGCACCCATAGGATTTTCTGTTAAAAAAAAAAAAAGCCATCATACAGTGGGATAAAACTGAGTGTTTAAACCTCTGCTGTGATTTATCTTTACTTATGAAAGTCAAGATATGAATTTACTCAATGTTTATAAACAAGGACTACAACAGCTAAACTGGTAGGTGAATTTTATCTGAGATTTAAACTATTAATCAAAGACATATTTGGACTGGAACTAGTTAACAGTTGCTGAACAATTAATATTTCAATGCAATCTTCTGGAAGCTATAGACTCCCGAACCTCTTTAGTACCATTGTTCAAGAGAAAAGCATCTGTTTCTTAGAAAGATCCATTTTCTGTTGGGATATTCTGTCATGTCCAAAAAAAAAAAGTATAAAAAAGTATGTTCCTCAATACTGATTCAACCATACCAAATTGTTTTGCAATCAATGTTAGTATGAAATAGGCTTTATATAAATCTGGATCTTTAAACAGAGTGTTCTAGAACTTTGGAATTTCCAGGAGCCCTTAAGTAAGAGAGCAACAGAAAGAGCATTAAGATTTCAAAGCTGGATTTCTAGGCTTCCTAGTGCTAGAAATTCTAAAACAAGGAAATAGTCCAGGAAGTAGGAGGTAAAAGGAGAAAAATAAGACAATTCTACAGGCTTTAGGGCTGCACCTAAAACAAGAACATAATCTAACCATTTTTACATTCATATTCATTACTATTGGAAAGCACTTCTAATTTTTGTTGTTTTTCAAACTGCACCATTGAAATACAATTATGTATCCATATGTATCCTGTTGGATGTCAAGATACCATACAACCAGCTGTACCATGGTCTTAATCACTAGATAAGGTGATTAAGTTAAATGAATCAGTCTTATATTAAAAAGATTTCCTTGTGTAGGTATCAAATTGCTTTCTTTAGATGAATAAGGGCTGCAAAAGAATGACTTGCCCAATGTCTTGAGCTGAGTTTCATACCTAAAGCAGAATTAGAATTCACAATCTCCTGATGTCTAACCTTAATCACTAGATTAAACTGGCTTAATACAGCTCAAAGAAGAATGGAGAGAATTTGTCTTTCTCTAGAATGATTCTTGAGGACATATTAAAAAACAAACAAAAATACTATATGATCTAAGCTAGTGCCCCTGTGCCAAAGCATCTGTAAAAACCATAGTGCATGTCCTATTATAGTACATTTTTGATAAAAAATACAGGGGTTCATATTCTTACTTCTTATTTGAAAAGTTCTAATGCAATTCTGAATAATGCTATGAACAGCTGTTATTACCAGACCAATATGATTCAGTTTCTATGATCATAGTCAAATGATTGTAAAACTAGACCCAATTTGATTGTATCAGTGATCTGGTTATAAAAATTTATTGTTTTATTCTATTGCATCTGCTATTTATTCTGGAGATTCCTAAGAATACTGTGGACACCAAAGAAAGCAACAAATGGATCAACAATTAAATCAATCCAGAGTTCTTACTCAAGGCACAATTATCCTACCTGAGACACATTATGCAAAAACCTAATTATCTGGAAATAATTCTCTGGAAACATGAAGAACAAGTGAAAAAAAGGATAAGTAGCACCAAGGTGGATAGATTCAGTTACAGTGGCAGTGGATACATAATTGGAAGACCTAAAAAGTTAGGTTAGCAACAAATCATCTAGGAAAAAAAAACTATATGGTAGTTAAGAGTTGACTATGACTTGATGGCTTATAACTCATTAATAATCAATTTTTAGTTTGAATGCTACAGGGACAATTCAAGAAATCCTTGACTATTGAAGTTTCCTTAAATTACTCTTTGACCTAGTGGATTTAATTTTAGCTCAACACTCTTTCCTAAATTATTTAAACAATATCATGAATTAGTATTATGTTAGTTACACAGAATTCACTGTGAACTTTGTCTTTATGTAAAACAATCACTATAGTGATATCTCTCAAATGTTAATTATTTCTTATTAAGACTGTTCAAATTTTCTTTACTTGACATTTCGTTATAAAGCAGATGATAACATTTTGAGAGAACTCAATTAATAATTCTTCAGTAACTTCAATAACACTCATAAACCCAGACAGAGACACAAATTAAAGGTTAGTCTTCACTGTATAAAGAAAACTAGTTAAAACTCATTTCTCATTATTCATGTCAGGGCATTTAATTTCTAAAGTAGAGTTTTTGACAGTCTTTTCTTTTTGCAGTTGAAGTGTGCAGCTCTTAATATAGAAGCCACCTGAGGAAACAGTTCATCAATAGGTTTTAAGACTCACAAATTGTATTCTTTCAGGATTTAAATCCCAAAATAATCCAGGTATTAAAGGAAAGTATCAGTGTTCTGTGGAAGTAAATATGCAAGTAATGAGATTGTTTTAAATTTGGTAGAAGTAAAGATCTAGTAATAACAATCAAAACATTGGTGAATGCAGACTGTATCAACCAGTGGTGTGTTCCGCCCGGTTCCGCCCGGTTCCGCCGAGCCGGTAGCGGTGATGATATGACATCATCGAACCAGTTCTGCCCCCCACGCCCCCATCCCCTGTATTATTCTTACCTTTTATTTGGCCCCACCCCAATCTATTGCTGCCTCCTGAGTCCCAGCTGATGGCTAGAGGGAAAAAAACTGTTTAAAATCTTGCTGCGGGACTTCAAAGGTGATCAGTGTTAAAAGAAAACAAATGAGTAGACTGGTGCCTGCAAAAATAAATGGGTAGACAAGTGCCTGCAAAAATACATGAGTAGAAGTGCCTGCAAAAATAAATGGGTAGACGAGTGCCTGCAAAAATATATGAGTAGATCAGTGCCTGCAAAAATAAATGAGTAGACCAGTGTCTACAAAAATACATGAGTAGATCAGTGCCTGCAAAAATAAATGGGTAGACCAGTGCCTGCAAAAATACATGAGTAGATCAGTACCTGCAAAAATAAATGGGTAGATCGGTACAGCTCTGCAAGCAATTAAAAGCCTGGTAGACCAGTACCTCTACTAAATCTTAAATAATTGTCACATGACCATCAAGCCATGCCCACAAAATAAGCCATGCCCACAGAACCAGCAGTAAAAAAATTTAGAACCCACTCCTGATATCAACTAATGCTTCTGAATTATCTTAAGTGGCACCTACGTCTACATAGTAGTACATTGCAATAATATATCTCAGTAAATGAATCCACATGTCAGAAAATTCTTGTTAGAAAGGACTGTATTTGAGAAACTTGCAGAAACTGGTAAAAGGTACTGATGCTACTTGAACCTCTGACAATAATGGGTCAATTATTTAATGTAACTAATTGACTGCTCATGGCTTTCCACAAATTTAAGAAGTATCTATTGATAGGAGTTAATGTATTCAGGCACTAGTTCAGCATTATTGGAGAATCACTTGCTCATAGATTGGCTCCACTGCACAGAGCCTTCCATCCTTCTGTCTAACACCAAAAGCAGTCTTTGATTACTTGTAGAGGCAGTCAGGAGAAAATGGAGGTGTACAACACTCCTTCCCATTTTTTTGAAATCTCACGCTGCAGTTATGTTTTGTTTTTTTTAAAAAAAAGAAATAAATCTGTGTGATACATGATAATAGATGAAAGATAGAGTGAGAAAGCAGAGGGATGGTCTTGCCACTTAGAATTGGCCCCATTGATTTTTGAAGGTGAATTCTCCATTTCAATCACATTTTTTTCAATAAAATATAAGCTTAAACCAAAGCTGTTAGACCTGCTCCAACTTAAACCTCTAAATAGAAACAATCCTTGGCCCCATTTGTTGAGAAAGGTAGAGTTTATTAGAAGTCAAGTGCATTGCAGTAGTGCCTAGCCAGAACTGAGAATCGCATGCTAATATCCCTTATGTTCAACTATTCCCTTCCTTAGCTGCCTCCCATCACTAGTCCCTCCCCCATGACCAATCAGGTTCAAGCAAGATGTTTCCAGAACAGCACTTCAAGCATAGGTTGGTATGCTGTTGCGTTCTCTTAGTGAGTGATCTTGAAATAGTGTTCCATATAGATACAGCAAGCAGAATCTTGGGGTGGGGGTGGGGGTGGGAGGGGGATAAGCAGCTATTCTTGCTTTCCCCAAGCCAGTTACTTTTGCTTTCTCCCATGCACTCACTCCATAGTTCCTGTCAGACTGTCACTGCATAGTATTGAAGCACAAGCAAGTGTGAGGTGGCGGCTGACATTCCAATTCTGTTCTCAAAGGAAGTATATTAAAAAGAAAAAAAGAAAAAATGCTGAACTAGTTTAAGGTAGATATTACTCAAATCTCATAGATATGGGAGAAAACAGAAATGATGAACTTGTTTCATCATCCTCCCTGTAAATTCCTTGTAAGTAATCTGCACCCTTTATCCTTACTAAATACTAGGTCATCATGGAAGGTGATCAATCCTTTTGATCAGTGGCATTATCAAATTAAAAAACAACAACCCATGACTACATGTAGATTAGATGTAACTAGATCATGAATCTAAGGTATGTGAACCCAACTTCTAGCAAACAAAGCATATCAAGCAGGCTCCAAATAAGGTTCTATTTGGAGCCTTTATCTTCAAGGCAAACTAAGCAGGCAGAGTTTAACATTTCTTCTCCCCCCCCAATTTAATGCAGGAGGGAGTTTGAGTGCTTCCAATCAAACTTTGCAAAAATATATGTTTGAATTCAACTTTCAGAAAAGACAGGAAAGGAGACTGTAACAATTACGGTATTACTTTTAAAAACCCAACATTTTTTTTTTAGAAAAAATGATTAGAACTTTGCTATACATATACATATATAGGGACGCGGTGGAGTCAGTGGCTAAGATGCTGAGCTTGTCGATCAAAAGGTCGGCAGTTCAGCAGTTCAAATCCCTAGTGCTGCGTAACAGGGTGAGCTCCCATTACTTGTCCCAGCTTCTGCCAACCTAGCAGTTTGAAAGCACATTAAAAATGCAAGTAGAAAAATAGGGACCACCTTTGGTGGGAAGATAACAGCGTTCCGTGCGCCTCTGGCATTTAGTCATGCCGGCCACATGACCACGGAGACATCTTCAGACAGCGCTGGCTCTTCGGCTTTGAAACGGAGATGAGCACCGCTCCCTAGAGTTGGGAATGACTAGCACATATGTGCGAGGGGAACCTTTAACTTTGCACATATTACAAAAGTAGTCAAATGAGGGGGAGCTTCAAAATAAGATTTTTTCAATATGGTCTAGCCCCAGGATTACCAGAAGTCAGGGAAATTAAGAGGAATGATATGATAATCATTAGTTCTGGAGCTCATAAGATGTTTTTCCTGGTGGGTCTACATAACATGTCACATCTGATAGAATTCATGAACTGAGGATATTTGTACCATATATTTGTTTACTTTGATAAGATCACTGATTAAAACCATTGAAGACCTCCTATTATAGCTTAGGGTACAGTGGACCATAACTACTCCAAATTATTTCTATTCCTTCAAACAAAACATCTTTCCTATGATATTTGCCACAGGATTTCCAGCAAGGTGGATCTCAACATGCTGTACCTAGGAGCATAAGTTAGCAGTTAAGCCACAAACCTAAGTAAAAGTTATACAATTTTGTCTGTGATGCCATTATTGGCAAAAAGTAGAAAAATACATTTTGCTGCAAATTGCTTAGCTCCAATCAAGCATGTAGATTTCTTTATTTTCCTTTCTCCTTGTCTCCCTTCTCTCCCATTGACTTACACTTTAAACAGTAAAGTGGCTGTGTATTTGGTTCTCTCCTTTCCTGGAGCTGGAGAGATTTCATCACTGACTCTGAGTGGAGTTGCACTACCCTGATTTAGTGTACAATTTAGGGCTCTTCCTGAGTTACATCTGCTTGAAGAACAGGTGATAGCTACGACCAGGTGAACCTTTGCCTTTGTGCTATTCCTGTATTGAGCAGCTCTTACAGCAGCCTTAATCATTTGTTAATCATTTCTCAATTGGAATGTAACACACTCTACCTGAAAACCATCTGGAAGCTTCAGTTGATCCAGAATGAAGCATCATGGGGCAGCTATATCATTTCCTCATTACATTCATATAGCACTTCTGCACAAACTGCATTAGCTCCCTATAGTCTTCCTGCAGTGGTGGGTTTCAAAATTTTTTACTACTGGTTCTGTGGGTGTGGCTTGGTGGGCATGGCATGGCTTGGTGGCTCGGCAGGGGAAGGATACTGGGAGTTCTCCTGGATATGCAGCTGTCCTTGGAGGAACATCTGACGGCTGTAACCAGGGGGACCTTTTGTCAGGTTCGCCTGATTCGCCAGTTGCTGCCCTTTCTTGATCGGGATTCCCTGTGCACAGTCACTCATGCCCTCGTCACCTCTCGCCTTGACTACTGCAACACTCTCTACATGGGGCTCCCCTTGAGGAGCACCCGGAGGCTCCAGCTGGTCCAGAACGCAGCAGTGCGGGTAGTGACAGGAGCAGCATGGCGCTCCCATGTAACACCACTCCTGCGTGAGCTGCACTGGCTCCCAGTGGTCTTCTGGGTGCACTTCAAGGTGTTGGTTATCACCTTTAAAGTGCTCCATGGCATAGGGCCTAGTTATCTTCGAGACCGCCTGCTGCTACCGACGACCTCCCATCGACCCGTGCGCTCCCACAGAGAGGGCCTCCTCGGGGTGCCATCAGCCAAACAGTGCAGGCTGGTGACCCCCAGGGGGAGGGCCTTCTCTGTGGGGGCACCTACCCTCTGGAATCAGCTGCCCCCAGAGATAAGGAGAATCCAAGACCTCAGTGCCTTCCGCCGTGCCCTTAAAACCCATTTTTTCAAGCAAGCCAGGCTGGCTTAAGAAGAAATTTTTAAATGTTTTAATTGGTAGTGAGTTTTAATTGGACCAAATTTATATATCTTTTAATTGTTTTTAATATTTGTACTGCATGTTTTTTAATTTTGGCTGTACACCGCCCTGAGTCCTCAGGGAAAAGGGCGGTATAGAAATTTAAAATAAATAAATAAATAAATAAAAATACTGTAAAATCTCCATTCCCTCTCCAATCCAGGGGAAGGTTACTGCAAAATCCCAATTTCCTCCCGATCAGCTGGGACTTGGGAGTAGGGGTGGGTTCTACTTACCTTTACTACCAGTTTACAATGGGGCTGCATGCACGCGTTCACTTTGCTCGTGTGCGTGTGCACTCTTCTGCACAAGTGCAGAAGCATTTTGATGACATTGGGATCGGTGGGCGGAGCCTCCCGCCAGTTTTACTACTGGTTCTATAGAACCGGGGGCAACTCACCACTGCTTGGGAGGCAGAGAATAGATGGGGGCGAGGCCAATCAGAATTATTATTACTAGTTCTCCAAACTACTCAAAATTTCCACTACCGATTCTCCAGAACTGGTCAGAACCTGCTGAAACCCACCTCTGGCTTCCTGGTACAATGAAAAGTGCTAATTATCATCTATAAAGTCCTGCATGACATAGAATTGAGTTATTTTCAGGGTGTTTTCCCAAGGATAAATGCCTTGATATATTTACAGAAAAGGCCCACTATAAGTTTCTTCTCTAAAACAATATCACTTTGTGATATCCAGAAAGCATGTCTTCTCAATGATGGTCCCTGCCTGAAATTTGAAACAATCTCTCCAAGATAGGTTTGGCTCTGATTCTGCAGCTTTTAGAAAGGCAGAGACCTGGCTTTTGGGGATTGGGTCATGTAGGAGGGGAACACCACCAAGGCAGTGCCAGGATCAGTAAGGTACAAACAAACTTAGAAAGGCAAAAGGCCACAGGCATAGGGAAATGACCTTCCCAAAATAGAACACATGAACATCAGAGCCATTTAGGAACAAAAGAGGACCCAGGGAAATGGCACACACAAAAGGCTCAGGACATGCCAGAAAATGAACTATCAAGACAGCAGAAACTAGGAAAGCAAAACAAAAGGAATGGCAGAGGATTAGCAAAAGGAAAAGATTTAATCAATAGCCCAAGCAATCTGACAAGAGTCAAGCTGGGGGAAGGGCTTACTTGATAACAACGTGATCAGCTTATGGCAAGGAGCAAATAATAAGAACAGAAGGGAACAAAAGAACATGAGACCAGATAGCCCAGACACCACCCAGTTTCAAGTAGGAAAAAACTAGAATAAGAAAACAGGGTAATCCAAGAACACACAAACAAAGGGAAGACCCACAAAAGTAACAAAAGAAACAAAGAATTTCTTTTGTATCAAAAAGTATAAGAATGCATGCTTACCTTGTAACGATGTCAGCTCACCCAGGAACGCTGGTCCGCAACATCGCTCGATCTGACTTCCTGAAAAATAAAGAAAACTTGCTTTCATGCAGCTTGCTTCTCTCGCGGTTTTGCGTGGCGCCGGAACGCTCTCCCAGCCGGGAAATTCGAATCCTCGGGGGGGGGACCTCTCCTCCCTTCTAACAATTGGCAACCACGAAGAATTCCCAGCCAAAACAGCCACCGGACGGGGCCTGGAGATTCATCCTAGCCGGCACGGACCACTTTGTCCAGGGAAAAATCCACGGATCCTGCCCGGAGGTGTCTGGTAGTAAAGGGAGTTTTGAGCCTTTGCCTCAACAGCTGCTTGAAAGCAGGTAAGTACCGCTTTAAATTACAATAAAATCCCTAGAATACGGGGCATATGAAAGTGTGTGAGTGAGTGTGTGCATGTGGGATTTCACCTGGACAGAAGCCTGATCCTACCCCTTTGAACGATCCCTACCCGCACCTCTGCCTACTGCTAGCTCCACCAAGCCGTGACCGGTAGGACAGAGAAAGCAAAGGGGGATCGCCAAACGTAGGACTTTGTGCCTAACAGGGAATGAAAGCCGAGCGAATAGAAGCGCGTGGAAGGGGGAAATAAATTGCGAGAAGGAATCCCAGTGTACGTCTCAGAAGGTGCAAAGCCCAGACATGGAGATAGTGTGAGGAGGGGCCAGTACTCACTGCTGGGGTCAGCAGGTCCTCTCAGATCCCCTTTTTGAATCTGAAAACTGTGGCGAGTTCCCTATGGAAGGGGCCCGTACTTCGTAAGGGAATCGAAGTCCTTCCCAGAGCTGTTTCGCTGCAAACTTGAGGCGGGCCACCCGGCTAAGTCAAAGTGATCCTTCAGGCAAAAAGACAGGGTCATGGGTAACGGTAGTTCGCAGGTGGCAGGAACCCCGATTGGAGAGTTGCTCGAGGCCTGGGACGCCAGGCGGATGCCCATTTTAAATGGCATGGATCGAAAATGAGCGAAAAAATTGTGTCAAAAGTGGGCTTTGCTTAGAGACGAAAACGGGAAACAAATTTGGCCTGATAGCAGTACCTTCTATATAAAAATCCTAAAAGCATTTAGACCCAGACTAAAGCCCAGCCACATACCCTATTGGTATTGCTGGGCCGAACTAGCTAGGAATAAGGAATCCTTCATAGAAAATAACACACCTAAGATAGAAACAGATAGAGAAGCAAAGATAATGGCCCCCTTAATAAGCAGACCCGGACCAGGGAGATAGAGGGGCGAAACTGACTACATTCTAACACACACACCCTTTTCGGCCTCAGATTTAGTAATCTGGAAGAAAGATGCCCCAACCTTCAGAGCAGACCTCCAAACAGTGATCAGGACCCTAAAAACCATTATAGATAGCCACAATCCATCATGGGGGACATGAACCAACTACTGCATGTTTTTTTGACAAAAGATGAGTTGTTAAAACTTTTTGAAAAAACGATCAGATTGCTAAACAACCGGTCATAAGGGTCCCGGGTCAGGCTACCTGCCCCAGGGTCACCTGGCCCCTTGAGAACCCAGAATGGGACTATAACGATGACAACCACTGGGTCACTTATACCAGGGCAAAACAAAACCTACTGGAAGCCCTGGAAGAGATCGGGAAAAAACCCCTGAATTGGTCAGAATTCCAGCAAGTTACCCAGAGGGACCAAGAGAACCCCGATGCCTTATGGGTCAGGCTTATAGAGGCAGCCACAAATTACACCCACCTGGATGTGAACTGCCAGAAGGACCAGAGGATTTTAGCCTCGGCCTTCGTTGACCAATCTGCCCGAGATACTAAAGAACACTTTCACAGAATAGTCTCTAACTGGTCCACCTTAGATATCTAAGAATTGCGCAGAATTGCGAATTTCGTTTACGACCAGAGAGACAGATTCAAGGAGGAAGAAAGGGAAAGGAAAGAATTAGAGAAAGAAAGAAGGAAAAGGACAGAAAGACAGGAAGAAATGCAGATATTCGCTGCCATACACAGTAACAACAGGCAAACCCAAGGGCGGTTTCCCAGTAATTGGCAATGATGTATTAGGTGCGAGAAGACGGGATGCCCAGCGTATAAATGCCGCCACTGTTTCGGATGCGGGGAATTAGGACATTCAAGTCGGGACTGTAACCAGCCCCCTCTCCGCTGACAAACAGGACCCCTCCGAGATTTTAGACATAGGGACAACCCATTTAATCAAGACAGCCAGAGAAACCATTACCGCAGGGAACCACCAATGGCACCCCTACCTCCAAACACCTCATTTTATCACAACGAACGAACTAATCCAAACAATAATCATTGGGAGATAGAAAGGGAAAACAACCCTCAAGCTTTATGACTAGGAACAGACGAGGGTGAATTCTCAGCTACCCTCCAAGGGCTTGCGATTCCCTTAAGGAATGGTCCGGAGGGAGAGCCCATGATTTCCCTCCTCATAGGGGAAAAAGAATATGACTGTTTGGTAGACATCGGGGCCACTGCCTCTTTAATTGTCAAACCACCACACAGAAACTCAGTAAAAGCTGGAACTCATGATAAAATAATGGGAGTGGGAGGAACGGGAACGGCTATCCCGGTAGAATACACAAACGATGTAACAGTTGAAATTGGTCCCTTTTCATTGAAGCATTCTTTCACCATATGCCCCCAATCTCCAGTTTCTCTCCTTGGAAGGGACCTCCTATGTAAATTAGGAGCAACCATCAAGTGTGGGAAAGGGGGCCTTGCCTTAGACATACCAGCCACTCAAAGCACACTATTACATGCAGACTTTCTACTAGCCACTCAAAACACACTATTACATGCAGATTTGGCAACCCTACCTTCCTTTTATGGGGATGGGATGCGACAGAGGTAGGATTCCTTAAAGGAGCCACACCAGTTATGATCAGAGTAAAACCAGGACCACCCCCCTGCATACCACAGTATAAAATCCAGGCTGAAGCCATCCAGCCCATACGCAAGCTGATAAACGCCTATTTGGAGCAGGGAGTTTTGCGCAAATGCACCTCCCCATGCAATACCCCAATTTTTCCTGTAAAGAAATCCACAGTGGACAAAGATGGAAACCCAATATTCAGATTTGTTCACGATCTAAGGCTAATTAATTTGCATGTAATTCCCCGAGCGCAGATCGTACCGAACCCGGCCATGATAATTACGGAGGTGCCGGCTTCAGCTACCCATTTTACTGTTGTAGATTTATGCTCCGCTTTCTTTAGTATTCCCGTGGACCACGCTTCCCAGTACCTTTTTGCTTTTACCTGGGAAGAACAGCAGTACACATGGACCCACCTCCCTCAGGGCTACACAGAATCCCCCACCCTATTTTCCCAGATCCTGACGGCAGACCTCTCTTCCATCACCCTGCCAGAAGGATCAACCTTAGTCCAATATGTAGATGATCTCCTGCTAGCCTCTAACAGTGAACAGGCATGTAAAATTGACACCTTTCACTTGCTGAAATCCATGGCTGAGAGGGGACACAAAGCCTCCCCCTCAAAACTACAATACCTAAAAAAGGAA
The DNA here is from genome assembly GCA_022577455.1 of Arizona elegans. Lineage (NCBI taxonomy): Eukaryota > Metazoa > Chordata > Lepidosauria > Squamata > Colubridae > Arizona > Arizona elegans. Next base: position 59,539,588 of record JAKOOJ010000008.1, read on the forward strand.
GCAACATACTTAGGTTATATCATTGGCCCGGGGGTGAGGAAATTGGCTCCAAGCCGAGTAGGAACCATATTATCAATGAAACGCCCCCACACTAAACAACAAGTCAGAGCACTCCTGGGGGTTCTGGGATTCTGCCGCCCCTTGATCCCGTCTTTTGGGGAAATGGCGAAACCTTTAATACAATTAACAAAACAGGACATGCCAGACCCCATAACATGGACTAAATCTCTAGAGCAAAACCTCTCAAGAATTAAAAAGACCCTGGCTTCGGCTCCCACGCTAGGTCTCCCAGACTACAACAAGCCTTTCACCCTATTCATTCACGAAAAACTAGGCATCGCGTCTGGAGTCCTGACCCAGCACTTCGGTCCAGGGCAGAGACCAGTCGCATACTATTCTGTTAGACTAGACCCGGTAGCCCAAGGGACACTCCCATGCTTAAGAGCAGTAGCGGCAACCGTTGAAATAGTAAAAAGAACCAAAGATCTCGTTCTAGGGCAACCTCTGACATTAAAAGTGCCTCATGAGGTTTTTGCCATTCTTCTAAAATCACAGACCCAAGCCTTCACGCAACAACGCTTAGCACAATACGAGGCTGAATTGTTTATTTCAGACCACATAACATTTGAAAGATGTAGCACCTTAAATCCTGCTACCTTGCTTCCCACGGATCAAACAGATGATCACTTACATGACTGCCTCCACCTAATACAGGATGCAGAATTGCCTCACCCAGATTTAACTGACACCCCCTTGCAAAACCCGGACTTAGAAGTTTTTATGGATGGCTCTTCTTTCATTCATGAGGGAAACAGGGTTGCTGGAGCTGCGGTAGTATCTCTTTATGAGATCATTTGGGCAGAACCACTTTCCCCCTCTTTAGTGCCCAGGCTGCTGAATTCATCGCTCTAACGAAAGCCTATGAAGCAGCTAGGGATCTATCTGCTAACATCTATACAGACTCCAAATACACATTTGGAGTCTGCCATGCTACTGTAGCCTTGTGGAAACAGAGAGGGTTCCTAACATCAGCAGGAAAACAAACTGCACATGCCACCCAAGTCTCTCAACTATTACAAGCCATCCAGCTACCAAAAGCCCTTGCAGTCATCCATTGTAGAGCCCATCAAACAGATGATTCCATGGTCACTAAAGGAAATCACTATGCTGATACAACAGCCAAGTGGGTAGCTAAAGAACCCCTTCCCTACAACATTGCTGCCCCAACAATGAGAGTTGATCCTGAAATTCAGTACAGGGACTTCCTAGAGCAGGGAGAAACACAGATGTGGGAGGATAAATTAGGGGCAACATTTTCAGATGGGTTTTGGAGAGTCCCAGATGGTAGACCTATTGCCCCATGCCGCCTCATACGCTTAATCTGTCAGAGGCTACATGCAAAAGGTCACTGTGGGACCTAGGCTATAGTGGATGCTGCTAGGAGAGTATGGCATGCACCAGGTATATACATAGAGGCAACCAGAGTAACCAGCAGTTGCCGGACATGCCAAGCCAACAATAGCACATCCCGGAAAGCCATCTATGAGGGAGGGAGGCCATGGGCACAAAGACCATTTGAGGCAATACAAATGGACTATATCCAATTGCCCAAGGCCAATGGATACCAGTATGCCCTCGTGTGTAGGAACCAGCTGACACACTGGGTGGAGGCTTTCCCGTGCCGCCATGCCACAGCCCTGGAAACTGCCAGACACCTCATTGAAGATGTAGTGCCAAGATTCGGTGTGCCATGAATCTTAGATACAGACAGAGGGACACATTTCATAGCACAAGTCCTAACATACGTATACCAAGTGCTAGGCATAACACAAAATCTCCACTGCCCGCGTTCTCCACGTTCATCGGCAGGGACAGAACGCACGAACGTGAGGTGAAAACACTATTAAGCAAGCTTTGCCAGGAGACACACCTCTCCTGGCCACAAGTCTTGCCCATTGCCTTATTCTATATAAGGACGAGACCGAGAAGGGACATGGGAATCTCCCCTTTCGAGATTCTGTTTGGCCATCCACCTGACACACTACAAGGCCTTGACCCACAGTCTCTCAACCTAGACAGGGGGGATATGGTCCTTTCTTCTTATCTTTCAGCCTTACATAGGAGACTACAGGAGCTGTGGACACAGAGTGCCCTGACACAGACGCTGCCCCGGAGAAAAACCTGCACCTGTTCGAGCCAGGTGATAGCATGTGGATCCAATCCTTCACAAGGACCTCACCACTGCAACCTAAGTGGACAGGACCCTACCAAGTTCTGCTAACAACCCAGACAGCTATCCGAGTAGCAGAAAAGGACAGCTGGATACACTGGACACATGCCAAACCTGCAGTGGTGGACAACAGCCCAGAAATCCCTCCAATCAGGCTGAAGAAAAACCCAGGCACATAAGAATGGACCTTGCAAGCATTTTTTGAACACAACGAACTTGACCAGTAATATCACTCTTAATACCATTTTGGCTATCTGGATACACATATTTACCTTTTTTTCTCTTTTTTTTTTATTATTAGTATTTGTTTAAGGATGGGGATCCAATTGTACAATGGGAAAACAAAAATCTATTGCAAGCATGCTATAAACCTTTATGGTATATTGTTAATTGTAACTCAAGTAACAGGGTTCCTAGAACCAAACCTTATCCCAGAAAAAGGGAACATCTGGGAATATCTGGCAAAAGAGATACTGAACACCACAGAATTTTGTTTAGCAGGGGGGAAATCAGTAAAAGACATTTTAAAAACATGTTTAATAGGAGTAGCGATAGGGCCACAAGCTATACTCAACCACATATGGCTTAGACATTTCCCTATCACACAACCATTTATGAGTGGGGAAATATTTCTATAACAAAAGATCTTGACATGTACACCTTCCATGTGGCTGTTGTCTCTGCCTCATCCTCGTGTTTTGAAATCTATGGGTGCAACAAATTGGGAAATGGAAATTGCATCAATTTAAATAATACTGAATTGAGATGCAATAATACAGAGCAGATCCCTTTTTCTTATAGCTACTTGAGGCTCCCTCATGGCTGGTTCATACTGTGTGGACTACAAGCCTATTCATATCTGCCAGCCAACTCAACAGGAGGGCCATGCACCTTAGGGAAACTGACCATGCTAATGGTCTGTAGGGATCTACAGAGACGACACAGGAGAGCTTTTTATTCCCTAGAGGCAGACTGTGACTCTCAAGTAAGTTTACTCACTAAAGCAGAATATGTTTCATTGGCTGTTTCGCTAGTGGGAGTGCCAGGACTAGCAGTCCAGAATTCCAGAAACCTAAATAGCTTGGCATGTACCCTACCAAAAAGTTTAAATTCGACTTCCCACGCATTGGATGCCCTAAACAAAGAATTGAGACAAGTCAGGGAGGCCACCCTTGAGAATCGCGCAGCGATTGATTATTTATTACTAAAACACCATCATGGCTGCGAAGAATTTAAAGGGTTGTGCTGTTTTGACTTGGAACAAAATTCAAAACTTGTAGACACAGAAATCAACCACCTAGAGGAACTGGCACAAAACATTGGCCATAGCCAGCCATCCCTAGATCTTTCTTGGCTTTTTTCTTGGTTACCAGACTTCTCTTGGCTCAAAATCGCCCTAACAGGTGCGGTCACTATCTGTGTACTGGGAGGCCTTTTGTGTTGTCTCTGTCATTGCATTCCTCCCTGCCTTAGCTGCATAAGGGCATGTAAGCCGGATCTTCCCCAGAGAAAGGCAGGACATAATCAAACAGCCCTCATGATGGTCCAGATTGACCATGAGTATCAAATTTATTCAGACCTAGATCCTGCCAAAGAAAAGGAGGATGAAGAAACACCTATTTAACACTGGCATGCACACACAACAAAAAAAAGGGGGGGTTGTAGGAGGGGACACCACCAAGGCAGTGCCAGGATCAGTAAGGCAAAAGGCCACAGGCATAGGGAAATGACCTTCCCAAAATAGAACACATGAACATCAGGACCATTTAGGAACAAAAGAGGACCCAGGGAAATGGCACACACAAAAGACTCAGGACATGCCAGAAAAGGAACTATCAAGACAGCAGAAACTAGGAAAGCAAAACAAAAGGAATGGCAGAGGATTAGCAAAAGGAAAAGATTTAATCAATAGCCCAAGCAATCTGACAAGAGTCAAGCCGGGGGTAAGGGCTTACTTGATAACAACGTGATCAGTTTAAGGCAAGGAGCAAATAATAAGAACAGAAGGGAACAAAAGAACATAAGACCAGATAGCCCAGACACCACCCAGTTTCAAGTAGGAAAAAACTAGAATAAGAAAACAGGGCAATCCAAGAACACACACACAAAGGGAAGACTCACAAAAGTAACAAAAGAAACAAAGAATTACTTTTGTATCAAAAAGTATAAGAATGCATGCTTACCTTGTAACGATGTCAGCTCACCCAGGAACACTGGTCTGCGTCATCGCTCGATCTGACTTCCTGAAAAATAAAGAAAACTTGCTTTCACGCAGCTTGCTTCTCTCGCAGTTTTGCGTGGCGCGGAACACTCTCCCAGCCGGGAAATTCGAATCCTCGGGGGGGGGGGAACCTCTCCTCCCTTCTAACAGTCATGTTAAGGAGAGTTAGCTTGGTGAAATATATTTTAATCCTAATTGCCATTTTTTAAATTAGTTTTAATGGTACGTGTAACTTTTCTATGGTACATTTGTTTAATGATTTTGTATGCCATCAAGACTCACCTTGTTGGAGTTGTACAGCCATATAAATGTTCTAAAAAAATAGTCACCCTACCCCCAGGAATAAAAGGAAAGTCAAACTTTCAAGGACTTTCCACCAAATTGGAAGACAGATGGATCACTGGGAGGATGCTGTTGCGGAAGGCAGGCACCATAAAAATTCATCTCATCTTAAACTCTACTTTTCTTGCATGTTATTGATGTATGATCAGAAACATGCCTTGAGTTTGAACTTACTTTTCAATAGAATATTTATTAACAATTTTTTAATGTGATTTCTTTTTATTATGGCAAAATATTCATTGGATTACTCATTGTATCGTATACATCTAAGAAAGAATTTTACTTCCTGATTCACGTTTTTTTCCTGTGCTCATTGGCTTTGCTTAAAAGCCTCTTTCTTTAAAGGTTGGACTATCAGACAGTACATATAAATACAAAAAATGATTTCTCATTCTGGTCCCCTGACAATTGTGCTGTAAGTGCATTTATAGTGGGAATGCATTAGGCATTAGGCAGTCAGTATAAGACACTCCTTAACCAAGTTCGTGAAAAACGTCAGAGATATGAAAAGCTTTGCAATGGTGTCAGCAGAACACTGTGTACATAAAATGTCAATCCTAGTGCAGAGTTTTCATACATCCAGTTATAATGTAAATATACAAATCGGTCTACATTTAAGGTAAAAGGCATGGGAACACTGAATTTAAAGGGAAAAGGCATGGGAACACTGGAGAATGTCAGTTCTTAATTGAGAATTGCATATATTTTTGGTTGTAGCTACATACAATGGAATGGAATTTTCTTCTGTAAAGCATATGAACATACTTTTGCATTATAGATGCTATGGATGTCAATGCAAGATCATTTCCACCCAATTGAAGTTCTCTATTTCATACCTTCTTACATACTGGATACTCCATTCTGAATATTTTTTGCACATTGCATTTAACCTCAAACACTCATTCTGTGATTTCGATACTCTTGAATTACCCCCAATGTATGAGTATTAAGCCACTGTGATTTACCCTTTTTACACCTTTAGCCATCTGTGGGCTACTTTTTTTCTGGATTTAAAAAATAACAAATTACATTAAATTTTCTGCTTTAAGCCCTTTCCTTATATGAGCAACCTCATTGATCACATTCCCTGCATTTTGGGAGCTATTTTTAAGATAAACAATACAGTCCTGACCCATAAATTGTTTTCCTGATTTATTAATGAACACTAATTCAAACAAAGTTTAACTTATAGAACTCATATTACCTTGCTTTGAAGGATCCCAACATCCTTCAAAGTCCAAAACTGATTTTAGCTAATGTGGTATTTAACATCTTAGCCTAATCCTAGAGAAACCTGTGTTCAAGTTCATCCTCAGTAAATGAAACTTTAAGCCAATCACACCCTCTCAGTTAAATGCATCTTACAGGATTGCTATTGTGGTAATTAAATAGCAATAGCTCTTAGACATATACCACTTCACAGTGCTTTACAGCCCTTTCTAAGCAGTTTACAGAGTCAGCCTATTGCCCACAGACAATCTGGGTCCTCATTTTACCGACCTCAGAAGGATGGAAAGTTGAGTCAACTTTGAACCGGTGAGATTCGAACTGTCAAACTGCTGGCAGCTGGCAGTCAGCAGAAGTAACCTGCAGCACTGCATTCTAACCACTACACCACCATGGCTCATATAAAGAAAGAACCGCATGAAAATTACCTTGAACTCTTGAACGAAAAGCAGAATATAAATTTAACAATAAACAACAACAAATATGTAATTTGAAGTGACAGACTTTCATAAGATCCAGAAAAATGTATTTCTGCTTTACAATTATATGTTTTACATGTGCAAGAAAAAAACCTTCCTGCAACCATCTGCCAGTGAAAATGGAGCTCCCAAGCTCCGTTTTCACTGACAGACATACCGTCAGCCAGTCCTTCACTGTTCCCAGGGTAGCACCACGGGCCTTGAGTTTGACACCCCTGCTGGAACAGATACATTCATGAGATCCAGAGATTCCCTACTCAGTTGGATATAAGTGTCTGTTTTAATTCTGTGAGTCTCTATTCCTATCAGGGTTTTATAGTATATAATAATTTTATAAAATGTAAATTTTTATAAAAAATTAAATAAATAAATATTGGTTTAAACTTTCTTTCTTCCTAGAGGAAAGATTGAAATGAGACCATTTCAGGGGTGAAATACAGCTGATTCTATTCGGATCGGGCGAACCGGTAGTGACGACTGCAGGAGGCTCGGCCCACCCATGCAGACATCATGACATACCTTTTCTGTGTCATTTTAAGCCACTGCGCATGCACAGAAGGCTTTGTACATACGCAGTTGATGGCGCGTACATATTGATGAACAGGTAAAGAAGGTAAGTAAATTTCACCCCTGTACCATTCAATAAATGACAACATAACTTCTATAAAGCCTAAAACCTCTTATTAGAGATCAAGCATTGGCCACCATAGATGTCACAAGTGGACTCCCATGATGATGTTGATGACATTATTGATTCAGTCATGTTTGACTCTTGGAAATTCCATGGGCTACGTTTCTCCACATCTTACGATCTTGCACAAAACTTCTTTTGAGTTTTTCAATGCTTCCTGATGTCAGCTTTGGTGGTGTCCAGCCACCATATTCTTTGATGGCCTGGTTTCATTTTACCGCTAACTCTTCCAAACATAAGTGCTTTCTCCATGAATTCCCCTGCATAATATGGCCAAAATAAGTGAGACACAGTTTTGTGATTTTGTCTTCCAGTGAGCTGTCTGGTGTTATACACTCCAGTACCTGCTTGTTCCTTACCTTTGCTGTTCAAGGAATATGCAGGAGCCTTCTCCAGCACCAGGGCTCAATCAGAAATGAAATATCTACTGGCTAACTATTAAATTTGGAAAACATTTGTTTTGTGAAAGCACGTACTCCACGCTCTTTGTAGCATTCCTTTTTCTGTATGGCCATCCAACCAACTTTTATTAAAACTTGTCATTCTAGTGCTAGATAAATTTCGCAGACAAACAAATAATGTTATCTTTCTTCCTGTGAATTCATGTAAATCCAGTTATCCTGAAAAAGTGAGAAAAGAAAAGACAGAGAAAACAAATCTTATCTGTGTATAAAGTCAAGTACAGATCAGAAGGTCTTACCCACCATTGTCTCCATTTTACTAGATTGGCAGCTGGTGAATTAACCCAGGTGAAACCAATTAGAAAATAATTTTCTTTCTATTCTTTTGCTTTGCATTGAAATAAAACCAACCAACCAACCAAAGAAATAATCAGGCAAAATTAAAATACTGTCTAGATACCAGTTGCACATTGTTAATAATTTTATGAATATGAAGTAAAATTAGATTCAGGAGGCGTTCTCTGATGAAAATCTGACCTCACAAAGAACCTGATGGGACGCACATTTGCACAGTTCCAATTCAAACATTTATTTTCAGACTCAATATGTGTATTCACTTCTATACTGAAATCAGAAATGAAATGTCAACCAGTGGCCATTAAATATGAAAAACACACATTATGTGTAAGCATGTAGAATCGATAATAACTCTAATGAGGCTGGCCTCATGCACATTATGGTAGCCTTAAGCATGAAGTTATATTTTATGTTTCTTTTATTGCAACATAATTGATGCACACACACACATGCACACCCAGAGAGAAAGTTTAAGAAGTTATGCTAGCCTCAAATCCTCTGCAGATTATTTAAATGAGAATACATTTATAGTTTCAGTAGATTGCATCTACGTAATATAAATGAGAATAAGCACACTTACACTCTTAAAATATAAACTGTCAATATTTTGGTTGATAGCCATGATGAAAACTCTTTTTTTAATCTCCAGGAAAAAAAAAATAATGATCCCACTGTTAATGTCGTCCTAGCTGTCCAAGCAAAACGTATTATTGTTATTGATGGGCCATATAGGTGTGCTAAACTGCTTACAGTGGCACCATTTCTATTCCCGATGGCTGCTACATCTGTTGAGAACAATATAAAGGTTGAAGGGGTGGAAATATTGAGCTGAGACTGAAAGAATGCTTCCAAAAATGGTGCTCAGAGTTCTATTTAAATTGCTGTTTTGTCAATTGCAATTTTCTCAAACTTTTGTCTCCAACAGAGAAATGTTAATACACTTCCATAAAGGTCGGACTATGCAAAGTCTTATATGTTCTCATTCAGATCTACATATTCTTTGTCAGAAGTTTCTTTTATAATTATTCAGTGGTTTAGAAGTGGATCTATTTATTTTGTAGTATTATCTTGTGCATGATTTTTTGGAGCAATGGAATTTGTCTGTACATAAATGTTGTATGTGATTAATAACCACATACATTGTTGTATGTGGTTAATAACTCTGTAATATGAATTTGAGATAATACCACACTATTGTGGTAATAAAATCTTAGAGCTAGAATTATTGAGGATTACCATATTTTTCAGATTATAAAATACACTCCCCCCCTAAAAGAGGCTGAAAATTAGGGTGCGTTTTATACACTGAATGTAGCCTATCCACCCACCAGCCCCCACCCTTTGGCCTCTGCCTCCCAGCAATTTGCCTCCTTGCAGCAAACAGCCTGTTTTAGTTTCAGCTTCAGCACAGTCTGATTAGCACAAGTAGCTGATTGTTGCTTGTCAACTGCAAGGATTGCCATAGCCTATTGCCGCCGCCATGCACCCCATTTTTGGCGTCCGCATCCCATTTTCAGCCTCCCATTTTCAGCCTCCCATTCAGCATGCCCCATTTTCTGCCCATTCTGGGTGGCAGGGATCAGAATGGGTGGAAAATGGGGTGCATGGAGGCTGAAAATGGGGTGCGTGGAGGTGGGCTATGGCAATCCCTGAATCCTGAAACAGTTGATGGCTGGGTAGCCGATCCAACCAAGAATCAGTTGCTTGTGCTAATCAAGCTGTGCTGAAACTGAAACTGAAATGGGCTGTTTGCTGCAAGGAGGCAAATTGCTGGCAGAGGCAGAGGCAGATTCCCCACCCCTTGTTTTCCTCCACAAAAGCTAGGTGCTTCTTATACTTTGGAGTGTCTTATACTTCAAAAATACGGTACTTGTAATTTATAGCATCAACCAGAAGTCACTACAATGATATATCACTAATGTGGAGTGTCTTTATATTACCACAATGATAGCTGGATGGTGCTATAAATTGCTGATATGAGTAGCTTTAAAAAATGTGAAGAGTGATTTGGAGACTTAATCAGATTTAATGATGAGTCATGACCTTCATGGATAACTAAAGTAACAAGGAGTAAACTTACATTGCAGAATGTATAGGACAAATAGAACACTGAAATAGCTGGTACAATAATTATTTGCTGGCCCAATCAATAGTACCTATAAATGTTTTATTTCTTCCAATTTTGCTATAATTTATCAGTTTTCCCAGTTTGGAAGCTATTCTTATCACTTTAGCAGAGCTTTATCATTTCTCCAAGTTTGGAAGAAACAACTATTTGTTGAAGAAGCAAAAGAAGCAAACTAAAGATCAGCATAATATCTCTGTTGATATGAACTTAAATCCTAAAAAGATTAAGTATAACATTTAGGTATCCATTTGTGAATCACATATGACAAATAACAAAAACTGAAAAGATAATTGTCTTGAACACATTGCAAAGTGAAAGAGCTCTGAATTATCCACACTCTAAGGTGTTAATATCGGGATCATATCAATAAATTATAAAAGAAAGATACATAGCATTTCACTTCAGAATTAAAGGTTTGTTAATAAATATAATCGAAGTACCTATTATGAGATAGTAATACTTTACTGAATAGTTGCTTTACTGGAGTTAAAAGCAACTGAATATTTAATATCATTAATTAATAAATATTGACCCTTTTCTAGCTTCCCCATTCTGGGAAAATTTGTGGAGAAATATGAAGGTGTAACAATTGCAAATAATACGAGCATAGATGGATTAATTAATCATGTGACAGCTTGGGTTCAGACCTAGGCATGGGATTGAAATTCCATTTTTCATTCTCATGGGTAGCTTGTGGTAGAACTTGGATGGAGGAATATGATAATGCTTGTTTTACAGGATCTCCCAGCATACCTTTCCTACTCTCAACCATGTGTCTCTTCCAGCTCGTATGATGAATTTAGGATGAAATGGATTGATGATCTTGTACATATCATTCCGCCTCAGACGCCTAATGGACCCTGAAGGGTTTCAGAAGGAGCTTGGGGAGATACCTGACTCCCTTGTCCATAGTCCGGCTGAGACCCTAGTGGCTGCCTGGCATAAGGCGGCATCTGGGGCATTGGATCGGATTGCATCTTTGCGGCTTCTCAATGGCAGCAGATCCAGGAAAGCTCCCTGGTTTACTGAGGAGTTCTGGGAGATGAAGCTCCAGAAGAGATGTCTAGAGCGATGCTGGAGGATCAGTAAATCCGAATCCGACTGAACACTTTTAAGAGCCTTTGTTAGGACTTACTTAGTGGCGATACGGGCGGCAAAATGTTCATATTTTTCCGCTCTTATTGCATCCGTTGACTCTTGCCCAGCCGCCCTATTTAGGGTAACTCGCTCCCTCCTTAATATTGGGGGAATGGAAGAGCCCTTGCAGGGTAGAGCTGAGGAATTTGTACAGTTTCTGTCAGATAAAATCACCCAGATTTGGATGGACCTGGACTCTGATTGGGCAATACCGATCGAGATGACAGGGGCGGGTCTTAGTCCTATTGTGTGGGAGGAGTTTGAGCCAGTGACTCCTGAGGAAGTGGACAAGGCTGTAGGGGCGATGAGTTCCTCCACCTGTTTATTGGACCCGTGCCCCTCCTGGCTGGTTTCGGCCAGCAGGGAGATGACACAAGGCTGGATCCAGGCTTTAGTTAATGCATCCTTGAGGGAGGGTCCTTCTCACAGCCTTAAAGGAAGCGGTTGTAAGGTCCCTCCTCAAGAAGCCTTCCCTGGATCCAGCAGAATTAAAGAATTTTCATCCAATCTCCAACCTACCCTTTGTGGGAAAGTTTGTAGAGAAAGTGGTGGCACTTCAGCTCCTGCGGTCATTGGATGAAATGGATTATTTGGACCCTTTTCAGTCTGGCTTTAGGCCTGGCTACAGCATGGAAACTGCTTTGGTCACACTGATGGATGATCTCTGGTGAGCCCAAGATGGGGGTCATTCCTCCATCTTGGTGCTACTTGACCTCTCAGCGGCTTTTGAGAGATAGGAGAAGAACCACCATCACATGGTGCCTCCCACTCCCAACTTCCTTAGTCGTCTCAGAAGGATACCATGGATTATTGACCATGGTATCCTTCTGAGACGACTAAGGGAGTTGGGAGTGGGAGGCACCATGTGACGGTGGTTCTCCTCCTATCTCTCTGGTCGGTCACAGTCGGTGTTTGTGGAAGGACAGAGGTCGACCTCATTTGCGGGGTACCTCAGGGCTTGGTCCTCTCTCCTCCTATTTAACATCTACATGAAGCTGCTGGGTGACATCATCCAATGATACGGGGTGAGATATCAGCAATACGCTGATGATACCCAGCTGTATATCTCTACCCCGCATCAATTCAGTGATGCAGTGGATGTGATGTGCTGGTGCCTGGAGGCTGTGAGGGTCTGGATGGGAGTCAACAGGCTCAGACTTAACACAGACAAGACCGAGTGGTTGTGGTTATTGCCTCCTAAAGACTATGTTGCTTGTCCATCCTTGGTTCTGGGGGGGGAATTGTCCCCCACAGAACGGGCTCGCAATTTTGGTGTCCTCCTAGACTCACAGCTAAGATTAGAGCAACATCTGACCACCTGTAGCTAGGGGGACCTTTGCACAGGTTCACCTGGTGCACCAATTGCAACCCTACTTGGATCAGGAGGCACTCCTCACAGTCACTCATGCCCTTGTAACCTCACGGTTAGATTATTGCAACGCGCTCTACATGGGGCTACCCTTGAAAAGTGTTCGGAGACTGCAGCTGGTCCAGAACGCAGCCACGCGAGCTGTTGTGGGTGCACCTAGATACACCCACATTACACCAATTCTCCGTGAGCTGCACTGGCTCCTTATTGGTCTCCGGGCACAATTCAAGGTGTTGGTTATTACCTTTAAAGCCCTACATGGCTCAGGGCCAGGTTATCTTCGAACCGCCTTCTACCGCATAGCTCCCAGCGACCGGTAAGATCCCACAGAGTTGGTCTTTTCTGTGTCCCGTCAGCTAAACAATGCCGGCTGGCAGGCCTGAGGGGGAGGGCCTTCTGTGTGGCTGCCCCAGCTCTCTGGAACCAGTTACCTCCTGAGGTCCAGACTATCCCCACCCTACTGGCCTTCCAAAAAGCTGTGAAGACCTGGCTTTTCCGGCAGGCCTGGGGCCGCTGATCTCGCTTTGTGATCTGGCGAGATCTGGCCATGAATGGTGTGAATGCATTCTAAGGTTTTTAATTTTTTTTAATCTTTTAAATGTTTTTAGAATGGTTTTTTTAAAAATGTAATGTGAGCCGCCCTGAGTCTCCGGAGAGGGGCGGAATATAAATTTAATTAATCATCATCATCATCATCATCATCATCATCATCATCATCATCATCATCTGGAGTCATCTCTTGAATTATTACACAGTTGTGTGGCTTTCATAGTTCCCTCTTTTCCTTACAGATCAGAGAAGAAGCAGAAATCTTGGGCCATTTTTGTCTGCTATGAACTGTGAAGCAGCATAAGTGAAACAAGTTGTTTTTCTAACACTTGGAGAATCAGAAGTTTTTGTTTTTCTTTAAAAAAAAAACTCCTCTTGTATTTCTTCTCCCCTTCTCTGTTCTAAACCCTTAAAGTAATTTCTTTCTTAGTATCAGGGGTGAAATCCAGCAGGTTCTGACAGGTTCTACAGAACCGGTAGCAGAAATTTTGAGTAGTTCAGAGAACCGGCAAATGCCACCTCTGGTTGGTCCCAGAGTGGGGTAAGAATGGAGATTTTGCAATATCCTTCCCCAGGAATGGGGAAGGAATGGGGATTTTGCAGTATTCTTTCTCTGTAGTGGGTGGGAATGGAGATTTTGCAGTATCCTTCCCCTGCCACGCCCACCAAGCCACACCCACAGAACCAATAGTAAAATAATTTGGATTTCACCACTACTTAGTATTATAAACAGTGGGAAAATATTAAATGTGTGAACTTTCTCTTATTCACTAGAGAAGTGTTAAAGCCCACCTGACATTCTGACTTTTTCAATATTTTAGCCTGAGAGTAACCTGATAGACAATTTGCTCCATGAAAGGAGCATTTAAGAAGAAATGGAACACCAAGTGAAATGTCAAGGATTGATTAAATCATTTGTGCCCTATCAAGAAGGAAAAAATTGTGTCTCTTTACTGTATCAGTCTCCTCCTGTTCCCATGTTTCTCATTCACTTAAGGGTTGATTCTAAACTACAAAATAAAACCAATTTCACCATCAACAGGGAATATCTCCGTTATAATTCTACTTTTCTTATCTCCAAGGAAAGGCCTGAACTGCCAGCAGATATATTTATAGAAAATATGAATTTAGCCATGGTGTTCAGACTAACTGAAATGAGTCTTCAGATGAAGATAATTAACTGTGCCTTCCTTCAGACAGAAACTATATATCACCATCTGATGCCATAGAAAATATATTATTCAACTAATTCAGCTTAGAAATACCCCACAATATATCTTGCGTATTCAACTACATGCTTCACAAATGTTGAGGTCTTGAGTTAAATGTTTAAATAGCTTCTTTTCACTTATTGTCACTGAAAACTCTGCTATTAGTTCACAAACTTCTCAGAAAAACAACAACAAAAATATGGAAAAATAATCAGCAAGGATATTAAGTAAATGAATTCTGGAATAACTACAGGGAAGAAAACTCACTTGTCTACGCTGGCTTGCAGTTTATTTATTTACAATAACAATTTCTTGCACTTTCAGAAATGGCTTGCACACAAGACTGACTTTGAAAATGGACATTTCAGCCTGTGAAGACTGCATTTGTGAAGGCTTTGCCCTGAGATTAAGCAATATAATTATACAGATTACAGTCCTCTTCTGGGTTTCGATTAATCTCAAGAAACTTTTGAAACCGAGTCCCAAAGGTGCTTTTTCAGGAAGCAACTGAACTTTCTTGTTTTTCTTTGAAGATGTTTCGCTTCTCATCCAAGAAGCTTCTTCAGCTCTGACTGGATGATGGAGAATGGAAGGATTTATATTCCTTGCAGACAGCTGGTCATTTGCATTCTTTTAGAGTGTCACTGAGGCCACTTGGAGGTTTATTTGTGCATCAGGGTCACCTGAATAGTGCAAGTGGGTGTGGAGCCTTCTTGGCTGCAGAATTTTTTCTGTCCTGTGTTTGAAACCATGGTTATGACTTATAAAGTTCTGCCTAGCATGGGCCTTACTATCTGACAGAATGTCTCTTCTCATGTGGACCTACATACTCACATTTTAAATTAATCTGTGCATTCTCTTCTTCAAGTATTTCTTCCTTTAGTGGCTTGGAGGATGTGAAAGAAGAAAATTTTCTTAATTGTTTTCCAATAGTCCTAGAATGTTTTTCTACTCATCAACACCTTACTGGTAAATGTATAATCCTTGGAGCAAACATCTTTTTTTCTCCCAGGTATTTTTAAGTGTATTTTATAGTTTGATATCAATTGTTTTACTTAGTTAAAATCTATTATTTTGTTCCCTGATGATATTTTGCTCATTCATAGTTTTTTTAATTGTAAAATTGTTTTATCCAAATTTTAAAAATCATGTCTAAGAAAACAAAATTATTAAAAATATGTTTTGATTTTATAAATAAACACAATAAACATAATACACACATTAGTAACAAAATCTGGGCAATAAGTACATTTTAGCATTCTCCATGATTAACTGCATTGAGTTAATCCCCTATTTTTATGTTCAGGGATCTGCAATACATACAATCAGAAGTCTTGTTCAGGCAGCAAGACCAACCAGGACAGGTAATTATGTAGGAAAGGCATGGAATTTACTGTTCAATTCAGTAAGGTGTATGACTAAGTAGAGAGGCCACCCTTCATGGTAATATTGGGTAGCAAAGTTCCAAACAGGAATTTATATGCAGCTAGTCCTCAACCTACAACCATAATTGAGACTAGAATTTCCGTTGCTAAGCAATATGATTATTAAATATTTACAACCTTTTTGCCACAGTTAAGAAAGTTAAGTTAGCCATGTGGTTGTTAAGCAAATCTACTTTCCCCATTGACTTGGCTTGTTGGAAGTTGGCTGGAAAAGTTGCAAATGGCGATCATGTGATCTTAGGACCCAGCAACCATTGTAAATACATGCTGGTTACCAAGTGCCTGAATGTTAATCACATGACCATGGGACTGTTGCGATGACCATAAGACTGTGGACTGATTGTAAGTCACTTTTTTCAATGCTGTTGTAACTTCAAATGATCACTAAATGAATGGTTGTAAATTGATGACTATCTGCATTCTGTTCAGGCTGAACAGGATTTTAATGAAAGCAGTTTTGAGATGTGTTTCCACTAGTTCTTGCCATTATGGACCACTTCTCAGAACTTTTGTGCTGATTCAGAACATAAATCTACATGTTTTCCTCCACTTTTATGAGTTTTTATGCCCATGAATGATACTGTGAAGAATTTATGATGGTAGAAATCTTCACTAACTATGGGTTTATTGCCTTTTCCAAAGGAATAAATCCATGCTACTTAAAAGGAAAGATATAAAGTTCTCTTTGTTGAAAGATTCACAACTGACAGAAACAGTCCCAGGGATTTCTAACTGCAGAAAATGTGCAGGATTGTAAAAGGCATAAATGGAACACAGGATAAAGATTAACAGAGCTCCTCCGCAGATTCACAAAATATGCACGGGAGTATAGCACATTTCTCATCCTAAAAGGCTTGAACAGGTGAGTGCATATTTTCAGCTAAGAATTTTATTCCCAGTCTATCAAAATTCTGCATTTCCTTATGTAAATTAATTGCATAAAGTTGGAAAAATAGGAATAGCAATATAAATTTTATCTTTGAATTTATTAATAGTGCCCATTGTAACAATGGCACCTTTTTCTCTTTACTTGCTTAGATGCTACTTTTCTTTGGCTCTAAACAACTAAGTTTTATTATAGAAGAAGGAATACAGTTTGATTTACTGAAGTAGCTCTGAACAGAATCCTATAATGTATCGTTTGGTGATAACAATAAAACTACAATGCACTGTGTGGTTTTGATATTTCATTAGATATTATTTTTCATAAATGAACAACAAATAAAGGTCTGTGTGTCTGTGTGTGAACAATGTAGTGTCACCTAAGAAAAACAACCTGCTCTGTTATTTCACTTATGACATTTTTTTTTAATTGTACACTTCAATAAACATTTCCAATTATGATATGGAGAATGGGCTGGTAAAAGCAATAGATGAACTTGTGACATTGCATAGACACATATACAAGTCTGATAATTCTAGTTTTTCTATAGGGATTCACACAATGTTTCTGGCATCAGATATCTTCCTAGTTTAGACTCATTTTCAGATATACTGAAAAGGCTTCAGATCTGGTTAGGAACATCTGTATATTCCAAATAATGAAATTACTGGATTAACAATGGCAAATTGGTGACTATTGTGAAGACAATAATTGGTAATGGAATCCCATTCTGAATCAGACCTGAGCATAATAGGACCTATTTCCAGGAAGGTGGCTATAAGATATGGAATTATATGATTAGCGAATGCAGGTTGGCATTCTTTTTACAGCTATATGTAAAAAAAGGGAAGATGACATTATGGAATTTATAAAAATAAGCTGTGTATTTTACAATGTGGCTCCGAGTGACATAACTGGTGGGTTTCAAATTTTTTTACTACTGGTTCTGTGGCTTTTGGGGCGTGGCAGGGGAAGGATACTGTAAAATCTCCATTCTCACCCCACTCTAGGGGAAGGTTACTGCAAAATCCCCATTTCTTCCCGATCAGCTGGGACTTGGGAGGCAGAGAATAGATGGGGGTGGGGCCAGTCAGCATTTTTATTACTGGTTCTCTGAACTACTCAAAATTTCCGCTACTGGTTCTCCAGAACTGGTCAGAACCTGCTGAAACCCATCTCTGAGCTGGATGCAGAAAAATACTTGTAGATTAATCAGGTTCTTGAATGCTATCATTCCACTTCTAGCTCTGTAGAAGAAGAAGAAATGTCTTATTTGAGTTGATTGAAAGCAGAGTTTTGCTGAAAGTGATAGTAACTACAGTATATTATTCCAGAACCTTCCAGATAGTTTACTATAGAAAATGAAAATAGATTTTAATTAATAAATACATGAATTTAGCTTCCTTCCATATCCCTTAATTGCAACTATTTTATATGGAGAGAGAAGCTCTTTTAGTAATAATATATTCTCACAAATGTATATTTTGATTTGTGGTGTGGGTAATTATTTTAATTACCAAGTAACTAATGGAAATGCCTATAAATGTCCTCTTTTTCACTGAATCATTATCTCTGGATTGTCTGCACTTCCCAGGGCTTCCCAGGCTTCAGTTAAATCTGAAATAAAGATGTCAAAATTAAAAAAAAAAAGTTCACCATGGCTCTTTTATGGGCTAGAACAGATAGGTTATCAAGGAGGTTTCAGAACTGACGGAGATAAGCAGTAATGGAAATGAATACCAGGAGCAATATTCTCTGTTTCTCCAATTATTATTTTTTGTGTGTGTGCAAAAATATCAACCAAAAAGGGTTAAGAAACCCTAAAAGCATTTCAGATAATGAGATGGTAACATAAGAGGCATCACATAATAAGTGTCATACTCATAGGAAGAGGGCATGGAATGCAAATCTTCTACTCGAAATTAATCTTAAGGACCACTGCACTTTAGATTTTATAGTCTTCAACTTACGACCTCGACTTACGACCACAACTGAGCCCAAACTTTATCTTGCTAAGTGAGAAATTTGTTAAGTGAGTTTTGCCCATTTTACTTGCCACATTTGTTAAGTGAATCACTGCAGTTATTAAGTTAGTAACACGGTTGTTAAATTAATCTAGTTTTGCCATTGTCAGAAAGTTGCAAAAAGAGATCATATGACTCCGGGACACTGCAACTGTCATAAATTGTTGTCAAAAATGCAAATGTAAATCAGATGACTGTGGGGATGCTACAATGCTCATAAGTGTGACAAATGGTCATAAGTCACTTTTTTCAGTTATAACTTCGAACAGTCACTAAAGATTCTGTTGTAAGTCGAGGACTACCTGTATAGAATTTTCAATGGGAAAATTTAATAATCTTACAATCATCTGTCATTTATCCTTTGTGTGTGCTGTGATATTGATTATTTATTTA
Organism: Arizona elegans; assembly: GCA_022577455.1. Classification (NCBI taxonomy): domain Eukaryota; kingdom Metazoa; phylum Chordata; class Lepidosauria; order Squamata; family Colubridae; genus Arizona; species Arizona elegans. The sequence goes on from JAKOOJ010000008.1 coordinate 59,558,675, forward strand.
TTGTATTTATTTATTAAATTTATTGGCCACTTTAAAACCTCTGGGCAAACAACAACAACAACAACAACAACAACAACAACAACAACAACAACCATAATTGTGCAGGAATATCCTTGGCCAAAACTGAGCAAGCAAAACAGTCTGATATAAGGAAACCACTTCCGTAGCACTGGCCTGTGGGTTTCAACTAAGGAAAGAGTACAAGAAGAGCTCTTTCGTTCTCTCGCTCCCTCCCTCCCTCCCCCCCCCTCACACACACACACACACACATAAACATACACACACTTAAGAGTACCCTTATTTACGTGCGGCTAATTTTGCAAAGGATATTTCAAATGTGATTTTTAAAATGATTTTTTTCTCCTAGGTTTGGAAGTACGCAATGCCAATAGGTACTGAACTGGTCTTTAGTCACTATTTTAAAGGTCAGAAGGAATTTTTCCCCCCACATAAGTACCAAACTGAATGAAGCCTTATTTCTGCTGACCACTCAAGAGGCTGTCATTTTTAAAAGATTTAACATGTGCAACTAAATTTTGAGAAAAGCAAGTTTGTTGATAGATAGTGTACCAGCTGTCACTGGCGAGTTTTATGCACTGATAGAAAAAGACAGTTCGGGCTCAAGGTAGTTTTTATCCTTAGATTGTGATTGATCAAAGTTGATGTGAATCTCTGAATAAAATATAAAGAGTAAGCCATGAACTTTCATAATGGCAATGACCACTTTGCTGCAAAAATCAAGCAAAGAAATGGAGTCCGTCTCATTTCCATGGCTACTAACAGACACCCTTACATTAAGAGCCTTGGTAGTACAGTGGTCTAAGGCACCCTGTTATTAAGCTGGTTATTAAGACCAGCTGCCTACAATTACTGCAGGTTCGAATCTCACCAGGCTCAAGGTTGACTCAGCCTTCCATCCTTTCTAAGGTAGGTAAATTGAGGACCCAGTTGTGTGGGCAATAAGCTGACTTTGTATAAATATGCAAAAGGATGAAGGCTATTACTGAGCACATTGTAAGTCTCCGGAGAAGGGCGGTTTATAAATCAAATTAAAAAAAAAATGGAAGGAGCATAAAGTCATGTCGGAAAAAAACTGGTAAAAAATTAGTACATGCTATAAATTATATGACATTTTAAATACTCAATATGAGCTAACTCTTTCTATAATAGTGTAAATGCCAGCTGAGATCACTCCTGAAAGCTTTGCCACTTATCATTAACAAGACTATTGATATTATTACAGATAGTCCTCAACTTATGACTTTTTATTTAGCAGCTGTTCAAAATTACGACTATACCATTATGACTGACTGCAGCAATGATACAGTGCTCTTTCCTCCACCAGGTTCCCCCCCATTCCACCCACTGGGTTGCTCCAAGTCTGGGCTGCTTCTCTCCTTGTTGGCTTTGCAGAGAATCAGGCCCACTTTGCAATAGTGGCAGCTTAAAAGGACATGAATTGAGTCCCCAACTGGCCTTCCCAATGGTAGTGTCACTGGCTAACCTTTCAACACGGAAGCATTTTGATGCTCTCAACCTGGATGTAATAGTAATGTCATTTTGGTTTGGATTTGGGTTTTAAGTTCACTACTAAGTAAGGTAAATATGCCTCTTGGTTGTTGGTTGGAGCAGCATATAAACTGATTAAATGAGCAGGGAAGGTCCCAAAGCCTCTTTTTCTATCCTCCAATGAAGCTCTAAAAACATCAGTTGCAGTCACATGTATCTTTGAAAGAAAGAAACTCATCAAAACTGTGCTGGGAACCCTAAAAGAGTCTTATAGTTGTTGTTTTAAGAAAAGTCTTTTAAATTCAGCTTAAAAGTTGAGGGGAAAAGTGAAAGCAACTGGAAAGACACTAAACTATTATATGTAAAGATCTGTTTGGGATAGCATTCATCCAAATTCTTTTCAACAACAGTTTAGAAAACAAATTGCACTTTTAATTTTCACAACATCCCTAAGAGAATAGCAGATACTCTAGTTGCATTATCACTGAAATAAGATAATTATGTTAGGGAATAAATCACGTTATCTGCAAATAATGAGATAAACCAGTATATAATTTGTCTGCCTTAATAACAAAAGTTGGAAATATAGTAGCTTGATATAATGTAACCACAACATTGCTTTGAAAGAAACAAGCAGAAAATGGAGTAAGACAACTTCTGTAGAAATCCATGGTAACACAACACAGTCAGTAATACAATAACATTATTCTGTATTTTATAATTCTGTACAGTTGATGGAAGTGCAATACTCTTTTCAGATTAGTGGTTATTGAGTTCTTGCTCTTAAACTGAACAACAATGTGGAATTCCTGAACATAAGAATTCTTTTTTATGTTAAAAAACATAAAAAGGGAAAAAAAGAACTATATGACCATTCACAATTATAAATGATTTTAATTACTTATCACCATCTCTTCAAATGGCCTCTTCTTCACATATCTCATCTCTTATCTATAAACAGATCCTTAAAGTGTCATTGATTAATCCTGATCAGCAAAAGTTCATTAACAGAATATCAACAATGAGATAGTAATGATATCAAAAATATTCACCTTTTCTTCCATTTGAACTGAAAAAAAAACCATTACTGGGGGCTAGTGGCTGAGGTAGTAAACTCTGACTGGGATGTCATGCACTGGAGGTCCTTGGGCCATTCATTCTGTCACAATCTCCAACTTCAGAGTCTTATGCATGACAGGTTCAGCCTGGCCAAAAAATACTGTTTTCATAAAAAAGTAATTCATAAATATCTGTACAGAAATATTCGAAACACAAAGTGGAATAGATGTGACTGACAAAATGTTTAAAGAAAGACTTTTAACACAAACTGATCAATGAATGTTTTATTTCCATCAATTAAAAAATAAATAATACTATAATTGTATTCTAGGAATAAATTCTACTGAACACAATGAAGTATAATTTTGAATAACCAATCATTAGATTTTCATCTATGAAAGCTTCTTAAGAGTCTAACTTTTTCAATAAACAATAGGTTGAAGGGCTTCATTGTTTGGGTATAGCAAGTAAAACATTTGACCAGTGTTAATTGTTTTCCTGGTACATTTGTACTGTACTTAAACTCATTGAAATTAACTGAGTCCATGTTAGTCATACTAATATTCCACCATCTTAAACCAAGTATATTTTACATATAGTTGACCTAGCACTTTCCAAATTATTACAGCCATGCAAAGCCAGGAAAGACCAGGTTAGGGTCAGATCATCATGGAGAAAATCTATGTTTCAGCTAAGAGCTGATACTGGTTTTGTGGCACATAATTAATAATTATTATTAACTAACACATTTCTTTTGACTCTGAGTAAGTGCTGCAGTTTATTCCATAAACCTCAACCTCAAGAAACTCAGAACTCTTACTTCTGGTTTGTACATACTAAAGGTCAATCATGCATCCTGATTTGCTTTCAAAAAAATTGCAAATTACTAGTAAGTAACTCTTTTTTTTAACTGTTCCTTCTTTAAGGAATTGTAAGAATTTTTCCCCACAAAAAGCATCTCTTAATATTACAAAATATTTACTTTCCCTGCATGCTATTTTTATATGTCTAGAGAATGTTACAAAGAACTCGCGTGTATGATATTTCTATACCATAAATACAATCATTTAGACAGCAGACAGGCATGTAAAGTGTAAGTGCCTTTAATCTGATTAATGTTGGTATTCATATATTTATATGTTGATCAAATCCATTTTAGTACCATACCAGACAAATATGTTTTGCTTAATATTTCCTCTCAGATGATTTACTTTTAAATCTAGAAGGTTGTCTTCAGTACATTGGGGAACTGATAAAGGAAGCAAATAGCTTTTTCTGTTTAATCCTCCTTGGGGGATACATCACAGATTTGAAACAATCTGCCATCTGAGTAAATGCAATATGTCCTCATAGTTTTGAGTCTGTTTTAAAACAGACAAGGGAGGAACTTCTGTTAAAAGGAATCATAATTTATCTCTCCCAGCACCACGTCTCTCTATATTCTTCTGCCCTCCCTTTTCTTTCTCCAAACTGTGGGACCACAGATGAGACAAATATAGCTATGTGTGTGTGTATTTCATTCATCATGGGATAGTTGGAATTGAAAAGATGATGCTGATGTTTGCAAGGATGCCAGGAATTGAATCATTGGACCTCCTACTAGGGCTACATTTTATAACTAAAATGGAAAAAAAAATCCAAGCGAAAACTAGATGGCAGCAACAAGGTTTTTAAAAATCCTCTGTTTTCTGCCATATAGTGGATGCTCAGATTTCTACAGCCCAGCTTCTGTAGGCTTGTCATTAGCGGTAACAACAAAAATTGTTCCTGCATGTATGTAATGTAATGTAAATGGTGTTAAGTAAAAATGCTGCAAGGCATTTACAGAGGCAGAAGAGTGTTTTTCTCCCTCAAAAGTCAAGAAGACAAACACTATTTAGCATTCTAAATCTCCATGTCTACTACCATTTATTCAGGAAAACTAATCTCTTTTCTAGGTCTTGTTCTTGTTCATTAGACTGAGTAACACTGACCTTCCGACTACAGCTGTGATAGATTGGTGTTTTCAGCACAAGTGCTTTGTTAACTAAACAGATTCTCTGTCAGTTCATTGGGTACTTTGACTGATGATAAATTAACTGACTATATTAAATGACCATCACCCAGACAAACAATATCTATTTAACCACTGTTGATAGTAACCACTAGCATTAACAACAAAGATGGCCTGTAGCGTAAATCCTGCTAAACTCTTAAGTATTACATTAGTGGAAGGTAGCGTTCTCCGAAATAAGACTCAGTTATCCAAAGAAACTGTATCCAATTTATTGGGGTGTGAAGACAGTGCAAGCTCAAAGAAGAAGTGGAAGGAAATGAGGAACTACCATACCTTTTGGTAATCTGAACAGTGTTGGAAGGCAATGCAATACATCATCTGCCAATCACATCATGATTTATAATGATCAATGATATTATTAGTAGCACACTATGTGTGTCACTGGAATATTTGTGCTACAGTGTATACAGTAGTTTATACACTGCTCAAACAACTAAAGGGAACACAAAACTACTGTATGTAACGAACAAAGTATTTAATAAGGCTATTTCATTCATTCAGTTCTCGGATGTCTTCTGCTTGTGTTCGCTTTATTTTTTTGAGCAGTGTACATTTAATTTTAGATATCTGTGAAGGTTGAGGTAAAGGACAAAGCAAAAACCCAGGTCAGATAGCTCCCAGGTCAGATAGCTCTTGTATACAAGATAGCTCTTATATACAAGCATTCAACAATTTCTTAGCTTCAGGGTCTGAATGCTTTGTCAAATGTCTGAAAATATATGACAAAGAAATTTAATCTCCAAAATATACAATAAGTGTCATTTCATTTCAGCACTGGTTGTAGACAATCAACTGATGTGCATGGCTTTATTCTTGTCTACACTCAAGATTCTAATCAAAACAAGATGTGGCAGTGAATCTACTGCCTAGTCAAACCAAGAAGTGAAGCTGGGTTATAAAGTGTCAAGAAATCTTCAATTTACTACTGAGTTCTGGTGTGGAGAGCTTGACAGGATTAATTCTTGACTTCAATCCTTGAAATGCTTTGTGGAAAGCATTTAGATTTCAACTTTTGTTGAACTGAACCATCCTTCTCTTGTTGTATATCGACAACAAAGTTGAAAACCATAGAGAATTAATTCCATTAATATTGTATGGTGATTGAGGGGACTCCATCAGTTAAGTGCCCAGGGGGCAAAGTGAAAAATGTTATCTCACAACGTGATTTGCCTCTTTTACTGTTGTAGTTAAAGTGCATAAATCATGAAACTTGTTTATATACAAGTTACTGTATTTTACTGTATATAACATCATTTTTATAGACATGATTGAACATATGCATGTATCTACAAGTAGACCTCAACTTACAAGCACAATTGGGAACAAGAATTTCAGTTGCTAAGTGATGTGGTCATTAATTGAATAATCATGTGACTGGACCTGATTTTATGATAATTTTTACCATGCTCATTAAAGAAATCATGTGATCAGTAACTGAATCACAATCATTAAGCAAATCCAGCTTCCCCACTTCACTTTGCTGATCAGAAGCTAAAAATTGCAATCACATATCTGCAACCATTTTAAAAGTGAACTGATGGCCAAGAGCCCAAATTGTGATCACATGACTCCAGAGGTGGTGCAACGGTACCTACAAAAGTGGGTAATAAATCCAAGGCTCTCATAACTTAAGCAAATGATTGTAAATCAAGGACTACCTGAACATGATCCAGAGGTTTGGTCTTACTCCACACTATACCAAAGCTTTTCACAGAAGATTAGATTTCTAAACCGTGACTCTGTTTTCAATTACTTCACTTTAATTTTTCAGTAACAACATAATAACACAGTTACTACTAATTACCTCAATAAGATACTATGCAAATAGTATAGTGATCCAGCTGCCATTAACAGATGCAAGGTCCACTCATTGTAGGTTTAAGCAACATCCAATAAGCCATTCTGTCAGAAACCATTCAAAGAAAATCCATCAAATATGTTCATACTGTACATTTCAAATAAGCTGATGTGATTTGCAGCCACCTTGAACCATATTTTACTCAGTTTTCAGGTTATCATTAATATTTATGACTATTTTTTATATTTTAGCAAAAATATTCTACGTTACATACATTTACACAAAATAGCAATTACACCTTATTAGGGAATAATTATCTTTGTTTTCTTTGCAAATTGAGGCTTATTGACAAGTACTTTTTTTCAAGACTGATATCCAATGATAGATAAGAGGATGGATGGATGGATGGATGGATGGATGGATGGATAGATGATAGATAGATAGATAGATAGATAGATAGATAGATAGATAGATTCACAGACACTCTTCTTTTGTTGAACTGGATTAAACAGCCTAAATGAGAAACTGCTGACAAGCCTGCTAATTTACAGAGCCATTTCAAATGAGCAATAGTCTAAGACACAACCCTCTTGGGAAAGAATTAATAAGAAATGTATTACCATACATATGCAATGTTGAGAATAATAATTGTACAATACATGCTTTGGGCAATATGCAATTTCAGCTTGTACTTTTTCCTTTCACTGTCCTAATAAGCTCCAAATTCCAGCCCAAGGAAAAACTTCACGGTAGCACTGAACTTAACATCTCCATATTGCTTTACATTCTTAGGCACTTGGGAGTTGAATCTAGGACTTGGATCATTGCCTAAGTGCCTCAGATTCTTCTAAAATAAACATGTGGTACTGGGAGGACTCTAAATAGTAATTTCTTTGTGGTATCAATCCAGGTAAGAATGCATGAGAAAATCTGCTTGGAGTGCAAATAGACTGAATACGTCTCATGCACTGACTTTTGTATGATTTTTGTTAAGAGGGATGGCAGATGATCATTAAAATATGTTTATTTTATCATATTAAATGACATAGTAATAGAACATAGGACATAGAGTTGGAAGGAACCTCAGAGGTCTTCTAGTCTACTCCCTGCTTGAGCAGAACACCCTATACCAGTGATGGCTAACCTTTTTGCCATTGTGTGCCAGGAAGGGGGGGCAGGGAGGTTTGCGTGTTCATGTGCCCATACCCATAATTCTATGCCCTGCGCATATGCATGCAACCTCCCTCCCTCCTCTGCTCCTGGCACACGATGGCCTGGTAGGCCGGTTTTTCTTTCTCACCTGGCTCCAGATCCTCTCTATGCATCTGGGGAGAGCAAAAACAGCCTTCCCCACCCCCTCCAGAGGCCTGAAATGGCCCATTTTCCCAACTCCCAGTTGGACAGGAAGTGACTTTTTTGCTGTGCTCAGCCTCCAGAGCCTATCTAGGGTTTGGGTTTGCAAACCGGTAGCGAAAGTAAGTGAATATCATCCCTGGACAACGCCAGATTTAAAGTGATTTAACCTTTAGATCCTTCCCAAGTATTTAGCATATTATAGACTGTTGTTTCCAATATTCTTCTATTTTGAACAAGAAAAAAAATGGAATCCTATCAACTTTTCCATTTAAAGTTAGCACTTCTGATTTGGAGCAAGTGGTCAGCAATGCTAATGAAAGTTTAATATAAATTATTCACACTTATTCCAAAATAAAATGTTCTTCATAGAAGTTGAAATTGACAGATACAGAATCATATTTTTAAGTAACAATTTTATCTTTCTTCCATATTGGTTTAATACAAGAAATACAGAGGCATATTTATGAGGTTTATGTTTATGAGATATATATTTTTGTAACTGTATGACCTCTTTGGCTGGTTCAAAATTCTGTATTTGGTATCCCAGAAATTATTTTAAAAATATCTGTTGCAGCACAAAATTATAGGAAATAAGCTGTTAAGAAGCCTAGATCTTATGATGACTGCAGAGGCCTTGCTTAAGGCAATATTCACAGTGTTTTCCATGAAAACATACATTTTATAAGAATAATTCCAGAGGGGAAAGAAAAACATATGAGAAATATAGATCCTTGTATTCTATCCTTTGTCCTTTTACTTGCTAAGAATACCACAAAGAAATATTGCTTTCCCGTTTAAGATGTTGAGTCCTTCCTGGAAGCCAATGTCTTTCAAAGCTCTTAATTCAATCATTTTTTTTTAAAAAAAAAAAAAACCCTATGTATAATACCAAGTACAAAAAGGCACTGAAAATCATTTAACTTTGAAATATTAATTGACTAAAGTTCATGCAAGACTCTAGCAGTTTGCAGTTCTTGTAATTCTTCAGCACCACTTGTTTCATAAATGGTGATATTTATCATGTTCAGTTTCACTCCATTTGCGATTT